>CAWUFW010000794.1:3060000-3589934 GCA_963921515.1 Calotriton arnoldi
ATTTAATATTTGATATTGTCAATTGTGGTAATTAATTTTTTTATCAATTGGCTATTAATTGGTTGTTAATTATTATTAATTATTTGTTAAATAAATTAATTATGTTATTTTTTTAGGAGCAGGTTGTGGGTTTGTAGGGGAATAGGGTGGGAAGTAATTTAATTATATTGAATTAATTAATATTATTTAATAATTAATATTTATATATTTTATATTTTATATTGTTAATTTTGGTAATTATTTTTTTATTAATTGGTTGTTAATTATTATTTATTATTTGTTAAATAAATTAGTTATGTTATTTTTTTAGGAGCGGGTTGTGGGTTTATAGGGGAATAGGGTGGGAATTAATTTAATTATAATTAATTAATTAATCACTTTTTATTAATTATTAATAAAGTATTTATGTTTTTATATTGCTAAATGTGGTAAATAATTTTATAATTAATTAGTTATTAATTGTTTGTTAATCATTAATAATTAATTGGTAAATGTGTAAATTGTGTTATTTTTTTAGGAGTGTGTTGTGTGTTGATAGGGGAGTAGGCTGGGATGTAATTTAATTTCAATATCATTTTTAAATGTTTTTATTATAAAATTTATTTTAGGTTGTTTTATATTGTTAATTGTGTAAATTACATTTTTTTTTTAAATTACTTGTTAATTTTAATTCATTAATTAGATAATTATTAATTAATTATGTTAATAGTGTTATGTTTTAGAACATTGGAATATGGTGGGAGGCAAAAAAATTATTTTATTAATTCTTTTTTATTAATTTTAATTATTTTGCTTGAGTGGGAATAGAAAATGATTCCCCTATGCAATACAACACTTTCTCTACTGTTGCACTCACTGGAGTGGGAATAGTAAATTGTTCCCCTCTGCTATCCAACACTTTCCCTACTGTTGCACTTGCTGGAGTGGGAATAGTAATTGTTACCCCTCCGCTATCCAACACTTTCCTTACGGTTGCAGTTGCTGGAGTGGGAATAGTAATTGCTACCCCTCGGCTATCCAACACTTTCTCTACTGTTCTACTCCCTGGAGTAGGAATAGTAAATTATTCCTCTCCGATATCCAACACTTTCCCTACTGTTGCACTTGCTGGAGTGGGAATAATAATTGTTACCCCTCCGCTATCCAACCCTTTCCCTAGAGTTGCACTCGTTGGAGTGGGAATAGTAAATTATTCCCCTCCGCTATCCAACACTGTCCCTACTGTTGCACTCGCTGGAGTGGGAATAGTAATTGTTACCCCTCCGCTATCCAACACTTTCTCTACTGTTGCACTCCCTGGAGTAGGAATAGTAAATTATTCCTCTCCGCTATCCAACACTTTCCCTACTGTTGCACTTACTGGAGTGGGAATAGTTATTGTTACCCCTCCGCTATCCAACCCTTTCCCTACTGTTGCACTCGCTGGCCTGCGAATAGTAAATTATTTCCCTCCGCTATCCAACACTTTCCCTACTGTTGCACTCGTTGGAGTGGGAATAGTAATTGTTACCCCTCCGCTATCCAACACTTTCTCTACTGTTGCACTCCTTGGAGTGGGAATAGTAAATTACTCCCCTCCGCTATCCAAAACTTTCCCTACTGTTGCACTCGCTGGAGTGGGAATAGTAATTGTTACCCCTCCGCTATGCAACACTTTCTCTACTGTTGCACTTGCTGGAGTTGTAATAGTAAATGTTACCCCTACGCTATCCAACACTTTCCCTACTGTTGAACTCAGTGGAGTGGGAATAGTAAATTATTCCCCTACGCTATCCAACACTTTCCCTACTGTTGTACTTTGTGGAGTGGGAATAATAATTGTTAACCCTCTGCTATCCAACACTTTCCCTACTGTTGCACTCGCTGGAGTGGGAATAGTAATTTTTACTCCTACGCTATCCAACACTTTCCCTACTGTTGCACTCACTGGAGTGGGAATAGTAAATTATTCCCCTCCGCTATCCAACACTTTCCCTACTTTTGTACTTTGTGGAGTGGGAATAGTAATTGTTACCCCTCCGCTAGCCAACACTTTCCCTACTGTTGTATTTGCTGGAGTGGGAATAGTAAATTATTACCCTCCGCTATCCAACACTTTCCCTACTGTTGTACTTGCTGGAGTGGGAATAGTAAATTAGTCCCCTCCGCTATCCAAAACTTTCACTACTGTTGCACTCGCTGGAGTGGGAATAGTAATTTTTACCTCTCCACTATCCAACACTTTCCCTACTGTTGCACTCCCTGGAGTGGGAATAGTCATTTTATCCCCTCCGCTATCTAATATTTTCCCTACTATTGCTGTTAATGTAGTGTAAAATGTAATTGTAAAAGAATACAAATATTTTAATATTTTAATTTATTATATATATATTTTTTAATTATTATTTTACTGGTATATGTATATATATATATGTATGTATAATTTTTAATATGTTGCTAACATTTTAAAATTTATTATAATAGTTTTTATTAATATTATTAAGTAAATATATATTAAATTTTAAATCTATGTATGTTTAATTTTTTAACATTATATTTATTATTCCTAATATTAAACATTTTATAATAATTATAACTAACTTTTTTTTAATAATATGTATTATTTACTTTATTTTATATTAATTTTTACACATTTAAAAAAAACGATAGTTTTTTACAACGATATTTTTTTATCGATATTTTTGTACTTACCATGATGTAGATAGGATGTCAATATTATTGACTTCGATATTTAGGTGTCGATATTTTGGGACCTTGATATTGTGGTCGTCGATATTCTGTCAGTGATCCGTGGGGCACCCTTTGTTCCCTCACTGCCACAGTTTTCATGGTGGCCTCACCGCCATGAAAACTGTGGCGTGAGGAAACTCCAAATATGCTTGGAGGTGCCACAGCGGGATCGGCAAGCATATTGGAGCCTCTGACCGTTGCGTCACCGCCAGGGATCGTGGATCCCTGGCGGTTGCGGCGATCCTATGGCTGTCCGACCGCTGTAGTTGTAATACAGTGGTCGAACCATGCAGTGCGAGGGCCACCAACCGCCACCGCACCTCCACCGTGAGTTTGGAGGTGCAGAACCAGTTTGCCGAAGGCCAGCCAGTTTAAACATTGCAGATTTACACTTAAGCCAAAAAGAGAGGAGTTGTTTTTTTCCAATACCCATTGAGTTACAGGGCCTCAACAAACCATGATCAATTTAATCTTGGTCTCATCTACAACAGTACCACCTGTGAGCAGATGCCAGGCTGAATCTGACAATAGTCTTCTTCACTTAGCTTGCACATGCTCACATATGTCTTCGGTAGAGCCTCTAACCCCAGTTTGACAGCAGTGAGACTTATTTTGAAAGGCTGGCTCTGGAGGTTAGAGCTCAAATACATTTTAACAGAGAGCTTACTGTAATTGAAACTCCATTAGGGAGTCCCACACCACAGTAGCAAGCCAACAATCATAATAAACATAAAAACGTGAGGCTTTCACAAGTTCTAACCCATTTCCTTAAACCCTGGATATGTTTCAGTTATGTGTCACCTCTACAAGCATCAAAACCACTAGGCGTGCATGCATGTAGTGAGGGTTACGTGGACCACTGTCTGCTTCCCACTGATGCGGGAAAACCACCAATCACAAGGTGAAAACAGTTTCCCCAGGAGATCTTCAATTATGTAATACCACTGGTTCTCGGTAACACATCAATGAATTGCAAGTGCAGTTGCAGATCATTTATTTATAGAATATCATCTCACAAAGGGGACAGAAATTGTCATAAAATCCCCCTTTGGTATGGTTTACAAGAGGCACTTTGCAAGTTGGAAAGATATTTCTGACTCAATGTATTTTTTGGACATTGTGGCACACTTTTTTTGCAGTTGCAAAGTCTGTGAATTTAAAACTTGAAGCCTTTGTCACTCCAAAACTATATAATGAATCATCCCTTAGACCCGAGTCAGATTTAAACCAGTTAAATATATAGGAATCCCTAAATGTTGGTGTAAAAAATTATATTTTGGACTTATAATTCACAATTTGGAAACATGTACACACACATATACACACACACTTTAAGAGTGTATGAAAGAGTGATTCATGTTTTTGCGTTATAAACAGCTTAAGACACACAGCAATGTAACTACATTACACTACCGTGTGTTCAATGTGAAGAAAAGCCTTTTGCAGACCAGGGGCTTCCTCAGACTGGGTTGGTGTCTCATTCTAACACCTTTTCTCCGCAAATCATTAATTACAGGTCTTGCCCTTATTTGTTCCAATTGTTTTATAAACCATTATTCTTCTGATGTTCTCTTGTGCCCTGGAGTAGTGCTGAGTCCCAGTAAGATCAGAGCTAGTGTAAATTAGCTCTTGATGCATCTCCTAATCACAACCCTGTCCTGCGTAGTTGCAGTAGTAACACAATATAAAAGATGCATACCTTTTTGCACTGGGGTGGCAATCGTTAAAGAGAACACACATACTACCGACCCTAGGGGCTCAATAGGATGGCGGGCGGAGGCACAACCGTGGTGCTGGCGGAAAATGACCTTTTCCGCACTCCAGCAGCGGTCCTCGCGCCCGCCATATTACAATGGGCAAACACAGCCCATTTTCTGTCCGCCGCAGAGCGACGTGAACCGCCAGAAATTTGCACCCGCCACCATGGCGGAGGGAGCCAATAGAGACCCACCGCCGTGCAGAATGACGTCCCGTCCGCCGTACAAATCACAATGCCACAAACAGCCCATCACACCACAGCGGAGAATCCACCCACCCAGAGACGGCGGAAGCACGACAGCGGAGCGCGAAACCAGACTCCCGGTCCACTCCACCCGGTCCGGTCCGCAATTGATCCAGCTCTTCAAGCCTTTCCGCTGCTGTACCTCATCAACTACCAGCAAATAATGCACCGTCGCAGACAACGCCGCAGGTACGCAAATACACAACTCCACACACAACCACAACACACAACTCCTGTGCTGACATACGGGTCCTGTCCACATCAGACACTCTGGTGGGGACAGGAACATATCCCCCAGTCTACCCACACATGTCTTACCTGTCATAAAATCACCCCTCCGCATCCGGGTCACCCATCAACCGCGAAACCACTGCAATCTCCTGGTCACGTCACCGCAGCGGTGAAGACACAGGAAAAACTGCGCACAATGTAGTAGGCATGGCCTGAGCCAGGCATGGGCAGTCTGCAAAGATTTACAGGGCTCCACCTCCACCCTTCACACACTACGCTTCCCACACCCATTTGGGGATATGCTGGTTGCTCCTCCTGTGCCCCCCCTGCACAATTCATCTGCCAGGTGTAGCCAGACCTTGGGGAAGACATGGCTTGGCAGTTCGGGCTGGACTGTTCCCATGAGGCACAGGGTCAGACTGATTTGCATATGGCCATGTCTGAACTGGGGTGGCGGAGTGAGCTAAAGAATGATGATGGATAAAACCCAGAGCAGTTGACTGGGGGTGAGTGCTTGCAATGTTCAACACTCCGTCCATCATCCCCTTTGGTTTTGATATGTTCGCCCTAAGTTGGCAGGGTATGCCCAGACGTCGGTCCCTTGCTCACTTTGCCACTGGATTCAAGATAGCCTGGCTGATGACGGCTGTAAGCCAGAAACCGGTCCCAGGATGCTTGTTTCCGGTCCAGGGAAGACATGGCTTGGCAGTTCGGGCTGGACTGTTCCCAGGAGGCACAGGGTCAGACTGATTTGCATATGGCCATGTCTGAACTGGGGTGGCGGAGTGAGCTAAAGAATGATGATGGATTAAACCCAGATCAGTTGACTGGGGGTGAGTGCTTGCAATGTTCAACACTCCGTCCATCATCCCCTTTGGTTTTGCTATGTTTGCCCTAAGTTGGCAGGGTATGCCCAGACGTGGGTCCCTTGCTCACTTTGCCACTGGATTCAAGATAGCCTGGCTGATGACGGCTGTAAGCCAGAAACCGGTCCCAGGATGCTTGTTTCCGGTCCAGGGAAGATATGGCTTGGCAGTCCGGGCTGGACTGTTCACATGAGGCACAGGGTCAGACTGATTTGCATATGGCCATGTCTGAACTGGGGTGGCGGAGTGAGCTAAAGAATGATGATGGATTAAACCCAGATCAGTTGACTGGGGGTGATTGCTTGCAATGTTCAACACTCCGTCCATCATCCCCTTTGGTTTTGCTATGTTCTCCCTAAGTTGGCAGGGTATGCCCAGACGTGGGTCCCTTGCTCACTTTGCCACTGGATTCAAGATAGCCTGGCTGATGACGGCTGTAAGCCAGAAACCGGTCCCAGGATGCTTGTTTCCGGTCCAGGGAAGACATGGCTTGGCAGTTTGGGCTGGACTGTTCCCATGAGGCACAGGGTCAGGCTGATTTGCATATGGCCATGTCTGAACTGGGGTGGCGGAGTGAGCTAAAGAATGATGATGGATTAAACCCAGATCAGTTGACTGGGGGTGATTGCTTGCAATGTTCAACACTCCGTCCATCATCCCCTTTGGTTTTGCTATGTTTGCCCTAAGTTGGCAGGGTATGCCCAGACGTGGGTCCCTTGCTCACTTTGCCACTGGATTCAAGATAGCCTGGCTGATGATGGCTGTAAGCCAGAAACCGGTCCCAGGATGCTTGTTTCCGGTCCAGGGAAGATATGGCTTGGCAGTCCGGGCTGGACTGTTCCCATGAGGCACAGGGTCAGACTGATTTGCATATAGCCATGTCTGAACTGGGGTGGCGGAGTGAGCTAAAGAATGATGATGGATTAAACCCAGATCAGTTGACTGGGGGTGATTGCTTGCAATGTTCAACACTCCGTCCATCATCCCCTTTGGTTTTGCTATGTTCTCCCTAAGTTGGCAGGGTATGCCCAGGCGTGGGTCCCTTGCTCACTTTGCCACTGGATTCAAGATAGCCTGGCTGATGACGGCTGTAAGCCAGAAACCGGTCCCAGGATGCTTGTTTCCGGTCCAGGGAAGACATGGCTTGGCAGTTTGGGCTGGACTGGTTCCCATGAGGCACAGGGTCAGGCTGATTTGCATATGGCCATGTCTGAACTGGGGTGGCGGAGTGAGCTAAAGAATGATGATGGATTAAACCCAGATCAGTTGACTGGGGGTGAGTGCTTGCAATGTTCAACACTCCGTCCATCATCCCCTTTGGTTTTGCTATGTTCAGCCCTAAGTTGGCAGGGTATGCCCAGACGTGGGTCCCTTGCTCACTTTGCCACTGGATTCAAGATAGCCTGGCTGATGACAGCTGTAAGCCAGAAACCGGTCCCAGGATGCTTGTTTCCGGTCCAGGGAAGACATGGCTTGGCAGTTCGGGCTGGACTGTTCCCATGAGGCACAGGGTCAGACTGATTTGCATATGGCCATGTCTGAACTGGGGTGGCGGAGTGAGCTAAAGAATGATGATGGATTAAACCCAGATCAGTTGACTGGGGGTGAGTGCTTGCAATGTTCAACACTCCGTCCATCATCCCCTTTGGTTTTGCTATGTTCGCCCTAAGTTGGCAGGGTATGCCCAGACGTGGGTCCCTTCTCACTTTGCCACTGGATTCAAGATAGCCTGGCTGATGACGGTTGTAAGCCAGAAACCGGTCCCAGGATGCTTGTTTCCGGTCCAGGGAAGACATGGCTTGGCAGTTCGGGCTGGACTGTTCCCATGAGGCACATGGTCAGACTGATTTGCATATGGCCATGTCTGAACTGGGGTGGCGGAGTGAGCTAAAGAATGATGATGGATTAAACCCAGATCAGTTGACTGGGGGTGAGTGCTTGCAATGTTCAACACTCCGTCCATCATCCCCTTTGGTTTTGCTATGTAGCCAGACCTTGCACCTCACACACCAAAGGACAAGGGAGCCTGTCTTGGAAGGTGGGGGTGAAGAGGAACACCCTGCACAGAAGCTCAGGGGCTGGACAACCCTCCTCCTCACACCTACCTTCCACCCATGTGAATCAAACGGAGTATAATTCCAAAATGAAGACTCACTCTGCATATGAACATCCACTGAACTGTCCACACTGCCTGTCAAGTCACTCACAAACACCCCACACTGACACTCTGCCACATACTCATACCATAGGTCAGCAGCAATGGAGGACAACAAATGGGCCAGCCAAAAGTGAAGTGGACAGTGCTGGAAAGCCATGGAGCAAGCCACAAAGCATGTGTACATCACATGCAAGAGAAGGAACATATCACACCACCCTTAGGCCATCAAATCAGACGTGGGTGGCACAGTGAGTGAAATTAAACCAAAGTGACCTCTGTGCAACAACTCAGGGAGACATCAAGGCAAGCCATGCATAGGCACAGGAATGATAGGAGGTGTCTGAAGTCAAATAGTGATCAGCCACACATCTGTGCCAACTTAGTTGACATGTGTATGTCATCAGCACAACACTCATGGCTCATTGTCACACTCCCTGACTGTCAAACACAAGTAGGACCTTCACACATGCCCCTCCCCTACCCACCACACACCTGCAACACTCAACACCTGTGTGAAACACACATAATGGTGCAAATGATGTCCTGTGAGTTCACTGACAACCAATCACACTCCCTGTGGTGCATACACAAACATCACACTCACACTCAGGGATGCCTGAACCAATGCAGACACAAAACCAATAGCCAAACACAAATCTCACAACCAACATACACAGAAGTCCAACAAGCCCACACATGGGCAGCCAAACAGTGGAAAGGCAATGTGACCCTAGACAGAACAGGAATACACAACATTGTCACTCTGGACAAATGAACAGACACCATACCTCAACACAAACAAGAAGTGCATCCTCAAAAATCAATCATGAACATTAACTGGGATCAATGGGACAATCAGCTAACACAGACACCACACCACTCATAAAGTGAACAAGGTGCCATAATGTACCACAAGCATGCACATGCACAATCCTGACAAGTGACAGGTCAAAAATAGGAGGACAAACCACCAATGTGCACTCAAAACAAACCCAGTAACAAGAATCCACCTTGCTGCATGTGACAGACACACAAGTAATGCACACCACACCTGCAACACACATCAGAATGTATCACACAGCAACAACTACTCACACACAACGTCATGCAAATAGAACATCACACACACATAGCAGCTGTCAGTAGAAAGCACCAACACAGGCCAAACACTGCATACACCCACAACCAAAACACAACAGATGCACATACCAATCCATCACATTGCAAACTCAGCTGGACATCAGGGGGATGCACAACAAGCAAGTACAAGGCAACATACACTGACAACACTGCATGCACACCAGGCAGTGTGTGCACACCAAACAAATCAGTAGCACACACATCTGAGTGCCACACCATGTACTCCCACAACACAAATCATTACATCACACAGAGAACATTACACTCACGAAGGGTAGCAGTACCTCAGCAAACACGCATACAGCTTAGCCATCACCCACAGATGCACAACTCAGATACACCCAGGTGCAAACAACATGACCAGAGGACTGTGCTGCCCAAACATATGCACTGCACATGAGCAACCATGACAGCAAACCAGTATAAGAAAATAACACATAACTAATTGGGAAACTGTCCTGAGTGGCACATTGGTCCTGTACACAGTTCAGCATCACAAAGCATAGTGTAACAAATGAAGTGGTGGGGAGGCTCACACACTGGCAAGCCATGGGGTGGAAGACATGAGATTGAAGTGGTGTGTACGTCAGTAGTGGACAGGTGAGGAGTGTACTGCACACAAACACATAGAGGAGTCACTCACAATGTGTAGGCATCAGAATCACCTATAGGGGATGACATGACTCCACATACCACATACCATACTGGAGCCAAAAATGGGTCAAGTGACAGCAATGCATGAGAAAACCCACAAATAATGTCAGTGTGGCTGAGCAGGTCTGCACAGTGAGCAAAACAAGAAACTGGCAATGTGAAAGTGGCATACAGAGCATTTGTCACAAGCAACCATACCCATACAGAAAACACTTTTATTTAGCAAGGACACTGACAAAGCAGACAACAGGAGTAACTGTCTTTATTGCATATCACCAAGATAGGCATCAAAAGTAGACAACAGCAAGGCCAGTGGCCAGTCCATAGTTCAAAGGAGGTACATGTGTGCATAAGAACCTGCACAGGGAATGGGCATCCAAGGTGACAATCAGCAAGGCCAGTGGCCAGTCCATAGTTCAAAGGAGGTACATGTGTGCATGAGAACCTGCACAGGGAATGGGCATCCAAAGTGACAAACAGCAAGGCCAATGGCCAGTCCATAGTTCAAAGGAGGTACATGTGTGTATGAGAACCTGCACAGGGAATGGGTGACACCGTACACTGCCATGGGAATCAACACAGCTAGGGGGATAACAATGGGCAGTCCAGGCACCGCTGTGGGAGAGATAGGTTTGGTAGGGGGACTTTGCCTCAGACTTGGCTGTCAGTCGAACTGGGAGGTGGCTGATTGTTGGGGCCAGTTGGAGTACTGGACCTGGGAGAGAGAGGACCAGCTGAGGTAGAGGCATCAGTGGCTTTGGTAGCCGGAGGGTTGCTTGGACCGGGTGGTGTGGTGGCACGGGGAGGTGGAGACATGCTGCTGTGAGACACAGGGGCCGATTCCGATTCGGGCCGGAAAAAGTACCGACCGACTCGGTATGGGAATTTAGTCCGACCTACACGTACCGGCGCTGCCCGATCCGCGTAGTACGATGCAATGCATGTGAATTACGACCGACTCGTACGGAACACAAGCCGAATGACCGACCCGCACGGAAACCAGCTATCCAGCCGGGAAACCACGCGAATCGAACCGACCGACACGCACCAGGAATGAACGCGAACGAAACGTACCCGCGAACTCCGACCCGTGCAGTACGATGCAATGCATGGAAAACCAGACCCAGTCGCACGGAGCTCAAGCCGTACGACCGACACGCATACAAAACGGAGCCGAAGCAAGCCAATACTCCGCGACCGACGCGTACGCCGCACATGAAACACAACAGAAACACAGCTTGAAAGACTCGGAGAAGCTACGCACGAGCCAACTGCAGCGTCCTACTCGGTCAGAAGAACGTCTCCTACATGCCCAAAAACTACAAAGGAAAAAATACAAAAAAAGGGCCAAACAAGCAATGACAAAGTCAATAAATACTGGGGGGAAATGGAACAAAGACACACCCACAACTCCACCCATATAAAGGCCACAAATCCCTACCATGATCCTTTGCAAATTCAACTGACCTGCCAGCACAGAACACCATCAGACAGCAACCACAGACACACCCACAACTCATCCATCACACAAGCCACACACCATTAGCACCTCCCAAATAGCACCCTCACATACACCCAGCAAAACCTACACACACACACACCCTCACCTGCACACACACACACACATCACATCCCCATCCACCACCCATCACCATGCCCCCAAAGAAGAATCCAAAGTTCCTAGACAGTGAATTGGAAGTGCTGGTAGATGAAATCCTCAGGGTAGAGCCACACTTGTTTGGTACACTGGTCCAACAGACCCCCATGTCGCAGAAAACCAAGATGTGGGAGAGGATCGTCGACAGGGTGAACGCACAATCACCATGTTTGCGCACAAAGGAAGACATCCAGAACAGGTGGTATGATGTGCGCAGGAGGGTCAAGGCCCTACTCAAGAAGGATTACACCTTGAGCCATCGCACCGGCAGTGGCCCTCCTGCCAAACCAGTATACCTCAGGCCCTGGGAGGAGAAGGTGCGGGCCATCCTACCACCAGAGAGCGTACATGGACTATCAAACATCCCAGAGCCTGGTGAGTACACAACCAATATACCCAATATCGTGTGACAATACACACACATCACTGTCAAGGGGATAGTGAAACCATGCACCGTTAGCAAAGCCACAGTAACCAAAACATAATCATCCCAAGATGTGTATGTTAGTTAGACAAACACAATACCTGCCATCCCATAGTGATATGTAACTGTGTCATGACATGTACAAACCCAACAACAAATAGAGCAAGGCAGCGGCACAAATCTAACCAACAAACACTGTCAGACATTTTGCCACCACTAGAACACCACCTCACAGGGAAGCTCACTGAAAGGAAGGAATTCTGTGTATGCTGGTGAAGTCAGTGTAGCCAACAGCATGATGGGAGTTGTAGTCACAGATATTGGTCACCCTCACAATTGGCCCATCAACACCACTCTGAACCATGCTCACATCACAGGGAGTGGAAAAAAACTGACAAGATGGCTGACACTGGGTACTGCTGTGGGGAGCACAAGGCCCTGCTGGGAACTGTGCACCAACCAACAGCAGGACACCACTGACTGACATCCTGAAAGCAAACTTGCACTCCCTGCAATGGAAGCACGTTCCATGGTGGGATATCTGGCTGGGTGGGAAGGAGGACTGACAGCACTGACCATAGTTACCAGCAGCTGTTCTCACACACACCCTTAACACAAACTCCACACAACTCACCTGGGAGAATGCATTGCCTCACACTCTAATTAAATATCCCACAAAGAACCACCACCCTGGGTTATGCTGTGTGAAGCACAGGGACACTTTTGGGACTTGTAGCCAAACTAACGCCAGGACAACACTGTCAGCCATCCTGTCAGCACAGGCACACTACCCCACAGGGAAGCAGAGTCAAAAGGAAGGAAGTATGGGCATGCTGGGAAGGGTGGTGTAGGCAATAGCATGATGGGAGTGGTAGTCACAGCTCAACATCCCCCACCCGCATGGCCCAGCAAGCTCACACTGAAGCATGCACACCTCACAGGGAGTGAAAAGCCACTTCAAAGATGTCTGACACTGGTGCTCTGTTGTGGGGAGCACAAGGCCCTGCTGGGAACTGGGCACCAACAAACAACAGGACACCACTGTCAGCCATCTTGCCATTGCTGTCACACTCACACACAGTGAAGTCCACTCAAAAGGAAGGAAGTATGGGCATGCTGGGAAGGGGGTGTAGGCAATAGCATGATGGGAGTGGTAGTCACAGCTCAACATCCCCCACCCGCATGGCCCAGCAAGCTCACACTGAAGCATGCACACCTCACAGGGAGTGAAAAGCCACTTCAAAGATGTCTGACACTGGTGCTCTGTTGTGGGGAGCACAAGGCCCTGCTGGGAACTGGGCACCAACAAACAACAGGACACCACTGTCAGCCATCTTGCCATTGCTGTCACACTCACACACAGTGAAGTCCACTCAAAAGGAAGGAAGTATGGGCATGCTGGGAAGGGGGTGTAGGCAATAGCATGATGGGAGTGGTAGTCACAGCTCAACATCCCCCACCCGCATGGCCCAGCAAGCTCACACTGAAGCATGCACACCTCACAGGGAGTGAAAAGCCACTTCAAAGATGTCTGACACTGGTGCTCTGTTGTGGGGAGCACAAGGCCCTGCTGGGAACTGGGCACCAACAAACAACAGGACACCACTGTCAGCCATCTTGCCATTGCTGTCACACTCACACACAGTGAAGTCCACTCAAAAGGAAGGAAGTATGGGCATGCTGGGAAGGGGGTGTAGGCAATAGCATGATGGGAGTGGTAGTCACAGCTCAACATCCCCCACCCGCATGGCCCAGCAAGCTCACACTGAAGCATGCACACCTCACAGGGAGTGAAAAGCCACTTCAAAGATGTCTGACACTGGTGCTCTGTTGTGGGGAGCACAAGGCCCTGCTGGGAACTGGGCACCAACAAACAACAGGACACCACTGTCAGCCATCTTGCCATTGCTGTCACACTCACACACAGTGAAGTCCACTCAAAAGGAAGGAAGTATGGGCATGCTGGGAAGGGGGTGTAGGCAATAGCATGATGGGAGTGGTAGTCACAGCTCAAAAATCCCCCACCCGCATGGCCCAGCAAGCTCACACTGAAGCATGCACACCTCACAGGGAGTGAAAAGCCACTTCAAAGATGTCTGACAATGGTGCTCTGTTGTGGGGAGCACAAGGCCCTGCTGGGAACTGTGCACCAACCAACAGCAGGACACCACTGACTGACATCCTGAGAGTCAACCTGCACCCACTGCATGGGTGGCATGCTTCATGGTGGGATAACTGGGCTGGGGGGAGAAGGAGGGCCGGATGTCAACCAAATACCACCAATGCTGGCCATGCACACACCTCAACATTCACATTGAAATGCTTCAGGTTGGCAGGACAATGTGCTACACCAATATCAACCTCTGACTGTGACAACTTAGGACAATGCAATGTACAGGCCCGCATCCAGAGGTACAGTCACAACTGTCAGGTGTTTGAACCATTGATGCCTGTAGAAACATAACATACATTGTGTGTCTCTTCCAAAAACAGGTGATGATGGGGACACAGCAGCAGACGATGAGGAGTCCCTGTCCCAGGCTCCGGGGGCCCCTGAGCTCTCTGGTGTGGAACAGCCTCTGCCCTCCTCGGATGGCGAAGACCTACCTGGCCCCTCCGGTGTGAGTCATCATGCAGCACCAGCAGGACCACCATCTGCACCCCCTGCACCCACTCCTCCAACATCTGCCAACACACAGACCACCCCCGCCGACACGGACAGACCAAGGACCACCAATGACAACAGCACAGGGACCCCGGCCCACCGTGAAGCAACGGACAACAACCCCAGTACCAACCCCCAAGGGGGCCTAGGGTCACCTGTGCGTGCCACCGCAGGTCCCGCACGTGTGGCCAGGGGTGGTGGGAGGGGTGGTAGGCAGAGGTCGCTGTTTGCAGAGGGGTCTGGACTGCATGATGACCCACAACTGGTACGCATTGCTGATGCGTACCAGAATAGCACCGGAGAGGTCAGCCAGGTAGTGGGGATCCTCAAGGACATTCAACAGCAGCAGGCAGCCCATCATGCCCACTTGGACTCCCACATGTCCCGTGTGGAGACACACATGTCTGGCATGGAGTCCAAGTGGGACACATTGCAAGAACTGACAGAGGTGCATAGGGACATATTGACGTGCCTCCGCCAGATTAACACCAACATGGCCACACCTCCCTGTGTGCCCACAACATCTGGTGCCGCAACAACTGCAACTGCCACAGGGAGGGAGGATGACTCTGGCGGAGAGTCCTCTGCACCGCAGCAGCCTGCACGTGAGGGTCCCCCCCAAAGAAGAGGGGTCGTCCGAGGAAGGAGAACTGAGAGGCCGATGGCCATGTACATCCCCCAGGAACCCAACACCTGTTCTGGAAATCCACCTTTGTGTGCAAACTGTTCACCCTGTCGAATGCAACCCAACTCTCCCACATGACATGGGGAGTTTAAGTTGGACCAATGTATCAGATGACTGTGGACTTTACTCAGGACATTTCTGCTACCAACACTTCCAACTCATCTGGGAACTTTGGATTCCAATCCCAATGTACAGCACCCACCATCCTGTGCACTATCCTCACACATGTATGTAAATAAACTCACTAATACACCATACTTGCCTCTGTTGTGATTCCAACGTTGTTTTTGTCATGGAGATGATGATCTGCTAAATGACACTGTGCATGCTAACTGCTACAGCAAGTTCAACACCGTCATGTGAGTCATGGCGACGTGACACATATGAGGGAGACACACCACTAGGGCTACACAACACATACACACCAGGGCCATCTGACTCATCGCCTACACTGATGTTGCCAGGAAATACAGTGGAATGCACAGACACCACACCTATTCAGAGTCTGTGTTAACTAGCCCACAGGTGAAGTAAGCTAATGTCAGTCAGATGTGTGACCACAGACAACGCACATCCCAAAGTGAAGCACAGGTTTATTACACATTTGCAACATGTTGTTTCCACTACAGATGCAAGGTAATCCCACGTGGCAGTGGCCACACAGTCACCAAGTGTAGAGGAAATAAAGTCCAGGGGTGTGTGGCACATCACCTGCAGGGAAACGACTGCTCCCACCCTGGAAGTTGAATCATGGTGTCGGGGGATCACAGTTGACCAAACAACTCTGAAAGTACCCTGTGAAGGACAGACATGACACACAGTCAAAAGCACTGAAGAACAGGACAGAACTGCAATACTTATGCCCAATACATGTCACAAGATACCTACACAAAACCAAGTTAGCATGTCAACACTGTTGGGGAGTACAGACTACCTGTAAGGACACATCGCTGCACGCATACAGTCAAGTAGCACATGGCCACACTCAAACAGCAACAGAGCACCACCAACACATATCATGCAAACTCAAATCATTGACATACCAACTCTGTATACTCACATTCAGCTGAAGAAGTTGGTGATGAGCTGTGTGCGGACATCCCCCTCATCATCATCATCATCACTGGCATCGTGGCCCAGGCCAGGATCCTCCACAGGTGGCGGATGTTGGTCATCGTCATCCAGGATGAGAGGCAACTCCTTCCGCACTGCCAGGTTGTGTAGCATGCAGCAGACGATGACAATCTTGCACACCTTTGCAGGGGCATATGGGAGGGCCCCTCCTGTCTTGTCCAGGCAGCGAAAGCGGCTCTTCAGGAGACCAAATGTCCGCTCGATCACTCTCCTGGTCCGACCATGTGCCTCATTGTAGCGCATCTGGGCTGGTGTCACAGGGTTCCTGAGGGGTGTCAGCAACCACGGCATGTTGGGGTATCCGGAGTCACCTACATACAGACAATTGCACATTAGCTGAGTTGGAAAAGAGGGTGGAATACAACATTGCAGAACACACACAATGGTACAAAGTCAGTACACACCAACAAGCCAGGCACGCTGGTTCTGCATCTGTGACATCATCCTCGGGATGCGACTACTCCTCATCACGTAGGCATCGTGTGCAGAACCGGGGAAACGTGCACACACATGTGAGATGCTCATATCTGCAAGACATACCACCAGGGCATTGATAGAATGGTAATGTTTCCTGTTCCTGTATGCCTGCTCATGTGCCTGTGGTGGTACCAAAGCCACATGTGTCCCATCAATGGAGCCGATGACATGTGGCATCCTCCCCAGGGCATAGAAGTCACTCTTGACGTCAGTGAGTTGTTGACGTTTAGGGAAATAGATGTACTGGTTCAAGTATCTCAACATCGCCTCCAAAACATCGCGTAGCACACGGCTGAACATGGTCTGTGACATCCCACCAGCAGACGCCACAGTGTGTTGAAAGGTACCGGTGGCAAAGAAGTGTAGGGCTGCCATCACCTTCACCTTGGGGGTCAGCGCTGCAGGGTATGGCCGGCCAGGTTGCAAATGTGGGGCCAACTGCACCGCCAATTCCTCAATAAGCGGCCTGTTGAAGCGGTACCGTCGGATGCAGTCACGTTCAACCATGGTTGCAAGGTCAGGGAATGGTCTATGGACAGCTGGTGCCCTGCAGTGCATAGGTGAACAAAGAAAGATTGTCAGTCACCCCACATATGTGGCATTGACCATACTCAATATCACATGATACATCATTACGAGACACAAGTACTTGATGTGTGTGCCGTTCTGTATGGACATATATGGCACCTACATGGCCAACATCTAACATCTCAGTTCAACATGTGTTGACAACAAGTTCCAGGTTGTGCTATGGGAAATCATTCGGCTGTGTCACAGTACCCATGTACTGCCGTCACGTTCCAAACACACACCACAGTGACAAGTGAGGACAGATGTGCCCCAGGCATCACAGCTCTTTGACAGGTAGATTCCCAGGGACCCTGTATTGCCACATGGACACTGGCATGACATGGCGTATCATGTACACGCCAGCAAAACAACCATGACTCCCACAGGTAGTGGCCCCTGTTGCCTCTGCAGGACAGACATGGACGTCTGTGACACACACACGCACAACATCAAAGTCGATGCACAAACAACGTGGATGTGGAGACTGTCTCCCATTGTGCACATGGAATCAGAGACATCTGAAACACAACATGCACACAGACTGTGGAGGGCCATCACTATTGTGGCAATGGGTCACCCTGTGACGTACATACCTTCCCACATGGGACTCAGGGTGTATGTGACATGACATACACATACACAACCTGGAAATGTGACCATGCCACATGCCCTGAACTGAACAGTTGCACATCACAGTGGTCATGTGCACAACACACAAAGGATTCTGTCCCCATGAACACGTGCACAGCCTGGGAGTGGCTGCCCCCAAGTGCTACCGAAAAACCACATGTTGACCCCCATACACACACAGGTAATGCAGCCTTACATGCCTTAGGATACAGTGTGGACAGGCTGTGGTGTCGTAGGTGTGCCCCTGAGTCCCTGGCAAGTAATTGTGGCTGGCATACGTTCACCAGTGACTACCATGGTGACATATGCGAGTGACTTGTACAGGGACGCGTTGTACAGCAATGGACCGATCGGTGCGCACGCATTGGCCATTGCATATGATGTGGACGGATGCGTGTTGTCATCCGAAATACGCGTTGTACAGCAATGGACCGATCGGTGCGCACGCATTGGCCATTGCATATGATGTGGACGGATGCGTGTTGTCATCCGAAATACGCGTTGTACAGCAATGGACCGATCGGTGCGCACGCATTGGCCATTGCATATGATGTGGACGGATGCGTGTTGTCATCCGAAATACGCGTTGTACAGCAATGGACCGATCGGTGCGCACGCATTGGCCATTGCATTTGATGTGGACGGATGCGTGTTGTCATCCGAAATACGCGTTGTACAGCAATGGACCGATCGGTGCGCACGCATTGGCCATTGCATTTGATGTGGACGGATGCGTGTTGTTTTTCGAAATACGCGTCGTACAGCAATGGTCCGATCGGTGCGCACGCATTGGCTATGGCCTGACATGGCAACGGACGCGTTTTCTAAGCTTTAACGAGTCTGATGCAGTGAATTCATTTGGCCACCCACAACAATGTTGCAAATTCATGGGTGTCATGAAGTTGAACTTTTGAAGGATGCTGTGGGCGTGTATAAGTGGTGCAATTCCATGGATTGGCCAGATTCAGAAGATGCAAACGACTTGGACCTATCACTTTGGACACATGGGACAGTATCTGCCTCTGCAGCACACATATAATGCTGGCTGTTCCCCTGAGAGCTCACTTGCCTGCACTACATGCTCCAGGACGACATCTGCCACCACCACTGCTGCTGTATCTGCATCCTCTGGCTACTGCAATGGCACGTACTGTGGAGAGAGCCCCAGCCTTCAGCACTGAGGAGAACCAGGCCCTGCTGGACAGCCTCCTTCCACAGTACAGCAAGCTGTATGGGAAACCAGGGGAGCAGGTGAGTGTGCTGTCCACTGCCTTACTAAATGATGCATGTTGTCTGACTAGCAAGACTTACAGTGTGCACACCACTGGCTAGCATGCTCACTGAGTAGTTGTCACCCCCAAAGTGTGTAGTTACATGCACTGAACAGGTATAGTGCAGTAACAGTGCATTCCAACAAGGTTTGACTTCCCAGGCAATGATACCATTTGGTAACTGCTGGCAAACTGTTCATAGCCATAGTTGCACTGCCTGTGTACATCATATGCCCCTGTGATTGAGACATGTATATCCAACTGTGTGATGCACGGAAATGTTGCATGTGTAGTAATGGCCTTTTCACTTTGTCATCCTCACAGGTTGATGCCCACCAGAAGCAGGACATCTGGCTGACCATCGTCCGGGCAGTACGATCGGTGGGGGTCTACAGGCGCAGGATCCGCAACTGCCAGAAGAGGTGGCAGGACCTTCGTGGCTGGACCCGGAGGATCGCAAGGGTCCAGCTGAAGCTGTCGCCTCCTCGCAGGAGGGGCGGACACCGGACCCTGACCCCCCACATGCTCCGGATCCTGGCGGTGGTCTTCCCTGACCTGGATGGGCAGCTGAAGGCCAGACAGCAGCAAGGAGGGGGTAAGTGCTAGCCTCAACTGTGTACTATGACTGACATGCTCTATGCACTCCTTTAGCCTGGTTCCACTTCCACAGTACAACTGTCATGTCGTCCTGGACTCATGTCCCTCACTTGTGTCATGCCCCCTCCTCATCTGATACACAGGTGTGGCCCTTACAGTCTGTGACTTAGGTCACTTGGGTACTGTGTACTTGCAGTTACCTGTGGTTCAAGTTGGGGACAGCATCAGTTACAGGAACTTTGTGGTGGGCTGCATGGGTGGTACAATTGCTCACAATGCCTGTGATCTGACATGTACTCTGGGTATGGCTTTAACATGTGTTCCAATTGCTGCTCTGACTCACCACATGTCTGGGGTATGTGCCACACACCCATGCTGCTGCAGAGACCAAGGTAGGAGCCTCAGTAGTATGTACATCATGTGTGTGACACATGCATAGCCACCTGCCTAGTGTTCAGGGTAATACCATGTTGCACATGGACCAGGACTGTAATGCCTACTCCGGACATCGAAGGCACTCTGTTCTCCCACTCCCGTGTGTCAGCATACATATTGGGCATTGTGAAGAGGGCACTCAGGTGTATGCCTCTGTGTCACCGTGGTGTGGCCTTGCTATTTGGACTCCTGGAGTGTTTCACAATTTGGGGTGGCCAGCCATCTGAGTTATGACTATGGGATCTGCACATAGGTCAATGCATAGGTCTCTGATCCCTTGACTGTGCACAATTTTGTATGAAACATTGGGGTGCAGGCAGCTTTGGTTCATTCTCATCAAACGTTGAAGTGCTCATGTGTATGGATTTGTGTTTGCAGTCACTCAAATGTCTCATTTGATTGATGTGGGATCATCTCAGTCCTCATGATGTGGCTGGCCAGGGGTGCACATGTGCACCTGTCAGCTACAGGGCTTACTTTTCAGAAACTTCCATGATTGTGACACAGTGCAGACTGGTGTTGTGTGTATGCACTGCCCCTGTGACAGGAGACAGTTATGACTGACTTGCCAGACAGGCCTGTGCCATGACATTCCAATTGCAAAGGGTGATCCAGCAGTGGTGTGACATGTCCTGCATGCACACCATTGTTGCATTGTCTATCAGGACATGAGGACATCATTGTGTCTGGTGATGGAACCAAAACCCGCATATCAACAGAGACTTTGCCCATCACTTCTCCTGACACATGTACTGAGTCAGTGGCAGGAGATGGCATGTGTTTGGAGTGACACATTTCCATATGTTCTCTTGGATGTCCAACAACTGTGTATGTGGTGCATGTGTGCACATATGATTAGTCGCATACAACAGGCAGCAGACAGATGGGTGCATGGACAGGTAGGATATGTGTGGCATGACTGACTGTCAGGCAGACAATGGGCTTCTTCAAATCAGTGTCAGCACTTATTGCAATGTCTAGCAAATGATGGCAGGGCTTGCTCTGTGATGTGCTGTACTTACTGTGGTGTGTGTGGTCAGTACAGGTGACTAATGTTGCTCTGTTTATCCTGATTGTTTGCAGATACATCCACGGCCACAGGAGGAGACAGCTCCACGGACCAAGAGGAGCGGCAGAGCCAGACTGGGTCCACTGCAGGGGAGACCGAGGGACCCAGTGGCACGGAGGGTGAGGGGAGCCACACTGAGGAGACCTCAGCTACGACCACCTCGGCTGGGGAAAACAGCACTTCCAGTGAGGACTCCCTTGTGGAGGCGGGTGTCAGCAGACCAGAGGCAACGCCAAGCAAGTCTGTCCCGCCTCCACCACCATCTCCACCCTCCCATCTGCTCCCATCCCACATGTCCGTGGAGGCTCCCGTGTAGGGAGCGAGTCTCCTTCATGCCAGGCACCGCACCCCTGCCTCTGTCCCCCCTGCTGCCCTGAGTGTGGAGTCTGTGGACTTGCTGAAACAGATCCATGTAGGGCAGACATCAATGCTGAGTGTCCTCCATGCACACACGGGTCTTTTGACACAACTGGTGTCACTCATGGAGGGCATGTCATCTGGCATGTCTGCCCTACATCGGACCAATCAGTCCATGGCCTCCTCACTGACGGCAGCAGTGTCCCTCCTGCAACAGTCCCTCACCCCTCCTACCTTTGCCCCATCCACAATCCCCAGCACCCTACCTGTCCCAAGCACACACACACCGGCACCGGCACGCACCAGCACAGACACAAGCAGCACACAGACACACACGCCAAAATCCAGACGCACATGCACGCACAGTCAGGGGACTGATATCTCACCCACAGGGGATGGGGCCCAGACACACACACATGCATCCACGAGCACTCCACAGTCCTCAGATGCCTCTCCCTCCAAAACCCCTTCCCTTGCCTCACCTGCAACCCCCCTCCCAGAAGCTCTTCCTCTGTGAGCTTGGCCTCTTCCCCACAGATACACCTGACACGAAGTCCAGGCGGAAGAGGCGACCACCACACACAGAGGGGAGTGCCCGGACACCCTCCCCCAGGCACAGGCAGGCTGAGGACCCCAATCAAAAGTCCCCCCGGACCAGGAAGGGCAAGACCCCACCACCACCACCATGCAGCTCCACCACACAATCTCTCTTCTCCTTTATCCCCCAGCCCACCACTCCACAGGTTCCACCACCACACCCTGCCCCAGGTTCCCCCACACACCGATACCGCATCCCCAAACTGCTTAGGCCCTCCCCCCCTACCACTTGCTCTTCCACCCCCAACCCAGACGCTCTGCCTGTTTGTGCCACTGGTGTGGAGACCGGGTCCCCCCCTCTGTCCTGCCCACCTCATCTGCCCCCCCTTCCACTCCCTTGGAGTCATGCACTGCAGTGGAGTCCACAACCACCCCATCTGACTCGGGCACTGCAGTGGGGACCCAGTCCACTCCATCTGACCGGCCCACTGAAGTGGTTGCAGCACCCACACCATCTGACTTGTGCCCTACAGTGGTGCCGGCCCCCACTGAGTCAGACACCTCCACTGCAGTTGCCGGTGACACTCCTGCACCCACCACCCCTTCACTGCCTCCTTCTGGCATCCCCTGATCCTGTCCCTGCGGTGCCTGGCCTGCCCCTTGTATGCCCCTCCGAGGGGATGTCCCCTGTCCGTACCAGTGCAGGCAAGCAATGGGTGACAAGTTGTCACATATCACCCTGTTGGGACTGTGTATTTGGACTGGCCATTGGCCTTAGTTTCTTTTGGACTTGAATTTTTAGTTTAACATTTGCTGAATAAAGCCTCTTTTTGTTTACTTGTTGTTTTTCTTTGGATGTACATGATGTAGATGAGTATCATCATGCATTTGCAGTTGTAATAGTGTTCAGATCATGAAAATGAAGTGTTGCTGTGATGGACTCCATGTGGTCCATGGGATATGTGTCCTAATGTAGTCTGGATCTATAGCATCCTTTGCTGCAGTCTGAGGGTGTACTGTTCTGCATTTGACACAGGGATGTACGTTTTGCATTTGTAATTAATATCTTTGGCTTACACTGATGCACATCTGGTGGGCTTACCACTGTTCAATGTTTCTATTTCCCTGACTGTGTGCCCATCTCCACTGGACATGCAGTTTAGCACATCAATGTTGAAGGACTCATCTGTGTATACAGTGCAACTTGCTTGACACGTGTTTTGGGTGTATGCAGATGACTGACGTGACACTCCCGTACCCAGGCTGATGTGAGCAGAGCCTTCAGTGTGTTGTAGTCATTGACTCACTGACCGAGTGATCTGCTGACATGTTTGAGTCGTGCACAGACAAGGTTTGGCACAGCGGACCTTCCACAGGAGTGGAGTGCCCTCATGGAGTGTGTAATCCCGTGACATTGGCTGGGCCCGTGTTGTGTGTTGTGTGAGCATGTCTGTGTGTGTTCCCTTCCCTTTTCCTACACAGGCTGTGTCCCTAGGGATGTTCCTGTTTGTGATGCTTGCTGAGTTGTCCTGTGTTCATCCAGCATCTTGGACCTGGTTTCTCCGGGATGTGGGTGCATGGCAAACTAATGTTCATCAGGTTGGCATCCCTAGTTGTTTTTGTTGTCAGGTCTGGGGATGTGGACAAACGCAGATGGGGCACAGTCAGGATTCCCCTTGGCACTTGTTGGTTACACAAGTCATGTAATTTACAGTTTGTGGTAGCTTTCAGTGATTGTGACACGTTGTGTGTGTGACTGCTGCCACTTCTCAGGGTCAGAGCTGCAATGTTGGAAGTTGTCTACGTGTGTTCTTTGTGGGTGACCTTGGCTTCTTCATTGGTGTGTGACTGTGGCCAGGATCCCATTGATTGGGGTGGATTTCACGTCATGCCCATGTACGGCATACTGTGCAGTGTGTCAGACATTCACGAGTCTTGTTGACTGGCCATGTGTGATGGGTTTCTGCACCTTAGTTCCCACCACTACCCCTGGGATTGTCATGGGTGCATGTGCAATGTCACCAGTCCACGTGAGCTTCACTGCTGCACATTGGTGGAGATCAATGTGTTGTGGTGTTGAGTGTGTACAAATGAGAGTTGTTGCACGGCTAGACCCCTACCTCCATATTGACCTTGGCTGACAGGCCGTGCTGATTGATTTGTGCTTGTGTAGGTGTGATGGTAGTTTGTTGCTCAGGACACATGGCTGTGGTTCACAGTGTGAACGACATCTAGCTTTGTCATCACAGTGGGATTATCATGCAGGCCAGTGTCACCACAATGTGGGGTCCCTGGGGGTAGTGCTGTGGTGGGTCTGTCTCTTGCTGTGTTAGTTGCTGTTCCTACAAGCTTGTGTGACATGTGTAATTTGGGCTCCCTCTCATCTAACAATGCCTGATTGCCCACATAGGGGAATCAGATCCATGAGTTACTTTTGTGTGGCACTGTATACACATATGTGTAATTGGGATTCAGGCCTCCTCATGTGTTGTGTGGTTGCCTGGGGACACTGGCACACCCCCATCACCTGTTGTGTTTGATATGCAGTGTGAGGCTGCCTGTTTGTGTTTGTGCATCTGCACCACTGCATTGGCATATCTTTAGTGTGCCATTGGCTGTATGTTGTTTGGTGGGTTTCCCATGCTGTCCCTGGGACTCCTAGGTCATCAGTCAGCACAGTGATCATGGTTTGTATGTCCCATTGCTGCCATGGTATGGTATTTGTTCACCTCACATCTACAGTCTCCACAGGATATCTACATTTGTGTATCCATTGGTGCAGATATGTGGGTCTGCATTATGATGGTCACTTCTGTCATTGTGTAATTGATGAATGTTGACAATGTCAGCCCCCATGGGTGATGTTTGTCTGCACATGGCCAAAGGTATGTCTTATTTGCACTGCACTGTTTGCCTCACCCAATCTATGTGGCTATGGGACACAAGCACTACTTTGCCACTGATGTGTTTGTTGTTCTGTGACCAGGAATCATCCATGCTGTTTGGCATTTGCAGCTTTTTCCATGACAACACTTACATTTTGGTCACTGTGATGATGGGGGTTTAGACCCCATTGCCACAATGTTCAAAATGTGCTTCAGCCATGGACCCCACACTTACCTTTTGGTCACTGTGATGATGGGGGTTTAGACCCCATTGCCACAATGTTCAATTGTGCTTCAGCTATGGACCCCACACTTACCTTTTGGTCACTGTGATGATGGGG
Organism: Calotriton arnoldi; assembly: GCA_963921515.1. NCBI lineage: Eukaryota > Metazoa > Chordata > Amphibia > Caudata > Salamandridae > Calotriton > Calotriton arnoldi. The sequence goes on from CAWUFW010000794.1 coordinate 3,085,516, forward strand.
GTTTAGACCCCATTGCCACAATGTTCAAAATGTGCTTCAGCTATGGACCCCACACTTACCTTTTGGTCACTGTGATGATGGGAGTTTAGACCCCATTGCCACAATGTTCAAAATGTGCTTCAGCTATGGACCCCAAACTTACCTTTTGGTCACTGTGATCATGGGGGTTTAGACCCCATTGCCACAATGTTCAAAATGTGCTTCAGCTATGGACCCCACACTTACCTTTTGGTCACTGTGATGATGGGGGTTTAGACCCCATTACCACAATGTTCAAAATGTGCTTCAGCTATGGACCCCACACTTACATTTTGGTCAATGTGATGATGGGGGTTTAGACCCCATTGCCACAATGTTCAAAATGTGCTTCAGCTATGGACCCCACACTTACCTTTTGGTCACTGTGATGATGGGGGTTTACACCCCATTGCCACAGTGGTCATGGTCTGCTTGCATTGTGGAGGCCACACACATTTTTGTGTGACACATGTGATAGGGGGTCACATTGTATGTTCAATATCATGTTCAGTGTTGTTGGCATTTGACACAGACTACACACGCTTATCATGGTGTTGGGGGGATGTCTTTTTCTGACATTCCTTATGTTGGAGTATGCTGGTTGTGTCATGCATTACCCGTCCTATGAGTAGGGGTGGTGGTAGTGGTAGGCATCCAGCCCCCCCTGAGTAGGGGTGGTGGTAGTGGTAGGCATCAATTCCCCTATGGGTGGGGATGGTAGTAGTGGTAGGCATCCAGGCCCCCATGAGTAGGGGTGGTGTTGGTGGTAGGCATCCAGGCCCACATGAGTAGGGGTGGTGTTGGTGGTAGGCATCCAGGCCCCCATGAGTAGGGGTGTTGGTAGCGGTAGGCATCTAGGCCCCCCAGAGTAGGGGTGGTGGTAGTAGTAGGCATCCATCCCCTATGAGTGGGGATGGTAGTAGTGACAGGCATCCAGGCCCACATGAGTAGGGTGGTGTTAGTGGTAGGCATCCAGGCCCCCCAGAGTAGGGGTGGTGTTGGTGGTAGGCATCCAGGCCCACATGAGTAGGGGTGGTGTTGGTGGTAGGCATCCAGGCCCCCATGAGTAGGGGTGGTGGTAGTGGTAGGCATCCAGCCCCCCCTGAGTAGGGGTGGTGGTAGTGGTAGGCATCCAGCCCCCCTGAGTAGGGGTGGTGGTAGTGGTAGGCATCCACCCCCCTATGAGTGGGGATGGTAGTAGTGACAGGCATCCAGGCCCACATGAGTAGGGGTGGTGTTAGTGGTAGGCATCCAGGCCCCCCAGAGTAGGGGTGGTGTTGGTGGTAGGCATCCAGGCCCACATGAGTAGGGGTGATGTTGGTGGTAGGCATCCAGGCCCCCATGAGTAGGGGTGGTGGTAGTGGTAGGCATCCAGCCCCCCTGAGTAGGGGTGGTGGTAGTGGTAGGCATCAATTCCCCTATGGGTGGGGATGGTAGTAGTGGTAGGCATCCAGGCCCCCATGAGTAGGGGTGGTGTTGGTGGTAGGCATCCAGGCCCACATGAGTAGGGGTGGTGTTAGTGGTAGGCATCCAGGCCCCCATGAGTAGGGGTGGTGTTGGTGGTAGGCATCCAGGCCCACATGAGTAGGGGTGGTGTTAGTGGTAGGCATCCAGGCCCCCCTGAGTAGGGGTGGTGGTAGTGGTAGGCATCCATCCCGCTATGAGTGGGGATGGTAGTAGTGACAGGCATCCAGGCCCACATGAGTAGGGGTGGTGTTAGTGGTAGGCATCCAGGCCCCCAGAGTAGGGGTGGGGTTGGTGGTAGGCATCCATCCCTCTATGAGTGGGGATGGTAATAGTGACAGGCATCCAGGCCCCCATGAGTAGGGGTGGTGTTGGTGGTAGGCATCCAGGCCCACATGAGTAGGGGTGTTGGTAGTGGTAAGAATCCAGCCCCCCATGAGTAGGGGTGGTGGTAGTGGTAGGCATCCAGCCCCCCCTGAGTAGGGGTGGTGGTAGTGGTAGGCATCAATTCCCCTATGGGTGGGGATGGTAGTAGTGGTAGGCATCCAGGCCCCCATGAGTAGGGGTGGTGTTGGTGGTAGGCATCCAGGCCCACATGAGTAGGGGTGGTGTTAGTGGTAGGCATCCAGGCCCCCCAGAGTAGGGGTGGTGGTAGTGGTAGGCATCCATCCCCCTATGAGTGGGGATGGTAGTAGTGACAGGCATCCAGGCCCACATGAGTAGGGGTGGTGGTAGTGGTAGGCATCCATCCCCCTATGAGTGGGGATGGTAGTAGTGACAGGCACAAATAAACAACAAAAGAGTGAAGCCTACAGTAAAGAGAAGCCAGCAAGAGGAGTCACTCTCGTTTTCTAAAAGAACCCTCACTCACCAACCTAGTTGGTGACATGCTTCATCATCGGGTTCCCACCAGAGGGCCGAGTGCCTCCCTGGTGTGCTACAACGCCTGGCTACAGCGGAGCGGGTTTTTTTGTGTTTGAGTGAGTGTGGTAATTGTGGTGAAAAGGTTAAAAATACCACGATTTTATCCAGAAGATAATTTATTAATGGAAAATCGGGTATAGTTAAAAACGATGTGATGGATGTAGAAGCTGGGAAAATCTGGCACGCTACATCCTGTGTTAAAGAGTGAATGTGGTCAACATGTTTCTGCCTCCAAAAAGCCCTTAGCGAGGCATTCGTCAGGAACTTTAACCACGGCGGTATGCGCGCGCTAAGGCGCACCCTGACCTGTGGTTAGTGTAATTCATGCGATACAACTTACAGTTTTTTATGTATATCAAGCCCCCAGAATTTCTGAAAGCCAAAGAGAATATTCAATGTAGGACAGCCTTACACCATGGGTCACAGGGGGGGGGGCGGTGGCCTGTAGTCACACGTACTCCAAGGCCAGGCACCCTCTCGGTACCTGGATACTCCCGTCAGCTGGACCCCGTCGATGGTAGTGACAGGCATCCAGGCCCACATGAGTAGGGGTGGTGTTAGTGGTAGGCATCCAGGCCCCCCCAGAGTAGGGGTGGTGTTGGTGGTAGGCATCCATCCCCCTATGAGCGGGGATGGTAGTAGTGACAGGCATCCAGGCCCCCCTGAGTAGGGGTGGTGGTAGTGGTAAGCATCCAGCCCCCCATGAGTGGGGCTGGTGGTAGTGGTGGCCATCAGGCCCCTATGGGTGTGTATGGCATTGGTGATAGCCATCCCACCCCTATGGTTCTGCTGTTGCTGTTGTACGTCATTTCTGCATCCCTATGTGTGTGTGTCTTATGTCGGGTACGTGTCGTTTGTTTGTGTTGTGGGTGTTTGACTTACTGTCTGCGCCGTACGCGTCCGTACCGGTTCTGGTAATAGATGTAGAGTATTGGTAGGACCTGCGCGATGGGATTCATGGTTGGGTCGTCTCGTTCGTGTTTCTCGTGGCTTCGACTCATACTCGTCGCTGGCTTGTTCGTCTCGTAGCCGTGGATCGTCTTGTGGCGCGAATCGGAGCTTATGTGCAGCTCTCCCGGATGCTCTGACGTGCCGTACGTAGCGACGGGTTCAGCGCGTACGGAAGGCGCATCGTACTAGTCCGGCCGGAAGGTGCTGTATATTTGCTTCCGTGCGACTCGATTCTGCGTTTACGGATCCGGCTCGGGTGGGGAACAGGAGCTGGAATGGGTACGTACGGCTGGGTCGGGATCTGGGCAGTTATGCGCATCGTACTTGCTCATTCGGACGAATGTTCGAATCGGTCGGGAAACACGCGTTCGGCTTGGTTTTTTTCCAGACGAATGGTGTTGGGTGCGCTTCCGGTCGAGATTGGAATCGACCCCACAGTGTGTGAGGGTGAATGTGGAGGGCTGCCTCTCCACTTCTTGGGGATTCGATAGGCAAGAACTGTCTTGGTAGGAGTGGGAAGTGGGGCGGGCACAACAGGCACACCCTCCACCAAAGGTGCATCAGGTGCAGGTGGTGGACCTCCCTCTGTGGATCTGCTGGATCTGGTGGTTGGCCTGGCTTTGCCTTTTCCCCTCCATCCCCTGTTGACCAGGTGAACCCCCCACATTGCCCTCCTGTCCCAGTTTCACAGGGGTGTGGGTGGGAATTGAAGTTGAAGTTGAAGTTGTGGGTGAATCTGCCTTAGAGAGCTGTTTCTGCGGACTCTTTGCAGGCACCAGCTTCACAGCAGGCAGAGCAACTGTTTGCCTGTCTTTGGGAGCAGGTTTTGGGACAGGAGTGTCCTTGGATGGGGCTGATTTGGATGCATGTGAGCCTGAGGCTGCTTCTTGGCTTGATGCCCCTGAGTGCCACCTGAAGGGCTTTTGCCTTTGCGCTCCTGTGTGACATTTTTTGGTTTTGGGGATGGTGTCTGTGCTCTGGGCTGCTTGGAGTGCTGCTGTCATTTGCTGCGTGTAGAGTACTTGGAGCCTGAGGGCTGTGGTGTGTGGTCACTCTCGTCAGATGTTGCCACTGGCAGGGTGGTTGCCGAAGGGACTGGAGCTGGACTCTGAGCCTGTGACAGCTGAATGGCTGCCGTCACTGTGGAGGACAAAGACTGGACAGTTCTGTGTAGCACACCCACGTCAGAATGAATGCCCTCCATGAAGGCAACTACCTGTGCCAGCTTCTTGTCATGATCCTGGAAGGCATTCAGGAGCATAGTCTGACCCACACACAGCTGGGACAAAAGGTCCACCGCCTCAACACTGAGGGCAGCAGGGGAGACAGGGGCAGGGGCAGCGGTGCCTGGGGGGAAGGACACTCTACCCTTCTTACTGCTGCGGCACGGTCAGCACTAGTGGAAGTAGCCGGGAGGGTGGGCACTGGACGATGTGTGGTGGAAGAAGAGGCATATTTCCCACTCCCTGTGCCCGCCAACATTGAGGAGTCACCGCTGGCGTCAGATGACGTTGAGGTTGGTGTTTCTGGGCGTGATTCTTCAAGGGCACTCCCGTCCCCCTCCGAGGCGCTGGTCACAATAGTGTCAGTGAGCTCATGTGTAGCAGTCGTGCAAGATGCCTCACCACTGGTGTCCGTCCCCTGTCCTTCTGTGCCCTCGGTAGATGCTGCAAGAGACAGAGACGTAGGTTCAATTTAGTGCCATACTCACAAACATCATATGCAAGCAAAGCACAAAACAAGATGATGATACCCCCATGTTGCACATCCCCCTGTGCAGTCTGCATGGGCAACCTTAATGCAAAAATCAAAATATGCATTTTAACATGCATACTTGGCATCAATGACCCATGTGATGTTCACACAGCCAAATAGCTTGCCCGTGCCTCCATGTAACCTGACATAAAGATTCCTGTAAGCATACCTACGTGCCTGTAGGAGGAAAAGATGTACATCTCAACATGTTGTCACAGTCACATATGGAGTCACCTTAAGGGGACAACACAGATACAGACTCCCAAATGTCCTTTTGCAATGGCCATAAGCTCCTGCTATCCACCATGTTGTGCTTTGAAGCACAACTACAGTTGCACATTGGTGTCAGATGTGTAGTTCTCATAATTTCGAGGTCAGGCACTGCACACATCTACGAAAGCACACTAAGATGAGGCACACTGCCGTTCACTGCCCGGGGATGTCCATGACTCCCCTAATGCAGCCGATGCCATAAGGCCACATCTCAGCATGCAATGTCAAGGGCCATTACTTCAAAGACATGAGAAAGTACATGTAGCGTAAATGCATGGCAGCTGCACTCAACACAGAGGCCACTTACAATCCATAGCATCACACTAGAAACATCACAGAGCTCCGCACTGGCTCAGGGTTGGGATACATGCAGTAACTCACACCCAAAGTCACCCTTCGCAGAATACTCACCCCCAACTTGCTGCTGATGGGCCCTCAAGCATCCATCCAGCTCTGGTTGTGTCACTGCCAAGATGCGGGCCATTAGTGGTGTCATGCTCCTGCGCGCCAACCTGCCAGTCCGAGGAAGCAGCCCCAGCGTCATCTCTGCCACGTTTTTGCTCAGCCGGCAGATGTCATTCCACCTCTTGTGACAGTGTGTGTGCCGTCGGTTGGAGACACCCAGAGCCCGCACCTTGCGTGCAAAGGCCCTCCATAAGGCCTTATGCTGGTGGACTTTAAGCTGCAGGCATGGGAGACAAGAGGAGGAAATTTCAGTAACACTGGGTTATGTACCACTGTGTCTCGAGGAGCATGCACAAACTTAGCATAGCTATTCAGATATGTTCAGCAGAGGCCTTACAGCATGACACGTGGTACATTAGCATAAGATAATCGTACCTAGATTCATGCAGGTATGAGTACCTGTCCATCTCATACACATGCAGAATGCCAGTACACAATGCAATGTGAAGAAGGCCCACATCTGCGATGCAGTTTGTGAGTGAGCAAGACATGCATTACATTGTAAATGATGTGTCGGGCAGACTCACTGTGTCCAACACTGCACACCCCTCAATGTCCTTGGCCTGTGAATGGCTCACTGTGTCATGGAGGTCACATTTAGGGACATGATCTTACATTCTCACACCCTTCTCACAAGGTCTGTCTTGTGCAATCCACAGGCCTAAGATAGCTCATTGAAGAATAGGGTGGCAGACAACACATATGTCTCACTCTGTCCATTCAGTGATGGGTCCCTGTCAAATTGGGCAGTACATGTGCAGGCCAGGGGGGCTCACACTGAGGTTAAACGTGGGCCATCAGAACAGTCACATGCATGTACAATATGAGAGGGCAAACAGTGCCTACACATGCGAGTCAGTACACATAATGAAACGAATGGAAGGGGGATGTTTCTGAAGTACAACAATCTGCTGTGTCATATGGGAATTTCCACCAAGAGTGTCACCCTCAGGCATTTCACTCTTGTGCATAATGCTCACAGATCCATTGTGGCAATATAAAGTAAAACACACTTCATCAGTACACTCTGGACGAAAAGACTTTGTGATGTCACAAATGAGAATGTGAAAACCTTATGGACTCAGAGATCCATTAGCACAGGCAATGTCTGTTCTGACTTCCACTTTCCAAACCAGCAGTGTCACTGTATGGCTGCAAAAACACTGCATGTCCCTCCCATCCTGAAATGCAGCCCGGGAACTGTGGAAATTAGGCTACAAACCCCATTTACCTGAAGTCAGCATGCTAGGCAGTGTATCACACAAACCCACACTCTCAGGCACATACTGCAGCAGTTCAACTTCATGTGTGCACTCCCTGCACTCTCCTACTTCCACTCTGAAACACTTACCATGACATCAGGAGCCCCATATAGCCTCCCATACTGTGAGAGCACCTCGTCCACCAGGACCTCCAGCTCCTCTGTGGTGAAGGGACGGGCCCTGATGTTCTCAGTTCTCGCCATCACTGGGTCCAGGAGACAGGAACAGCAGCAGTTGGTGGTGAAGAGTGTCAGTCAGCAGTGTCTGGAAGCAGTGGAAATGTGTGGCTCTCTCCCACACATATATAGCCCCCTGGGGTTGTTTCAGTGGTACTCAGCTGCTGCAATTGGTGTTCCAGGTCAGCTTTTTTCAAATGTGACCATTGACCGGCCCCGCTGTAGCGGAGCACGCCTACCGCGATTTTCAAAAGTGCATGTGTCTACCGCGATTGCGGTCCCCATTGGTTGAATGGGAATGGGCATTGGCGGTGACAAACAGCAGGGGCCAGGCGGTCGCTACCGCGATCGTGCATCTTTCAATTGCATCCAATGACCGGCCACGCGGTAGCGGAGCACGGCTACCGCAATTTTCAAAAGTGCATTTGTCTACCGTGATTGCGGTTCCCATTGGTTGAATGGGCATGGGCATTGGCGGTGACACACCGCAGAGGCCAGGCGGTCGCGACCGCGATTTGGCAGCTTGACATTGCTGCCTATGGCCGTGATTGCGGTGGCGGGGCACGCTTACGGCACCTATGGACACATCATGCTGTGGCAATGGCCAGTTCTCAGCATTGAACAGTAGACACTTACTGTGGATCATGCCACCAGATAGTGCAACTCAATGTTAGTGTGACATTTAACTCACTGATGACTACACATGCCATGACAGTGCACAGGATTACATGCATTGACATGTACTCCCTCACATGTCACTTATGATATTGTTGTGCATGTACACAGATCTGTGGTGTGATGGACTCACAAATATGTACACATGTCAATGTGTGAGATGGCTAAGCAAACCACAGTAATGAAGGTTTGACTACATAATGTGCCTATTTCACTGTGTAGATTGCTGAACTCATGTTTATACTTGATCTTTATGCACACACTGTGCTCATTGTGTTGGTAATGTGTGCCCTGTCCGACTTACGCAAGAAGGTGTGGCAGGTACAGCAGCTACGTAGAAGCCAGCAGTGTTGCTGTTTCACACATGTGCTGTGTCAACTACTCTAAGAGCTGGTGACACAAGATGTTGGAATGTACCTTTTGGCATTCACATAGTCTGAATCTGTTTTGGGGTACTCACTGTGTAAATACAGGACAGGTGTACAACTACTTTAGTTCAAGGTGTCCCTACTTGTTACTTGTGATGTAAGCTGTAGTTTCAGGCCATTCATTGTTGGCGCTGTGCCAATCAAAATGTAAGATGTTGGACACATCTCATAGGGGGATTGAATTGACATGTGTCCCCTTTCATCCTACCTAGGAGGCGACCAAATGTGCATCGTCCATTCACATTGCTTGCGGACATGGAGGATGAGGACATCATACGGAAATTCCGTTTGGATCGACCTACCCTTCAGGACCTATGTGCTCAGTTGGAGCCCCATCTGAGGCCACGCAGAACCTATCCGACTGCTTTGACACCAACGTGTAAGGTGATGGTGGCCCTGCATTTCTTTGCAACTGGTTCATTCCAGTACACGGTGGCCAGCGCAGGTGGGATGTCTCAACCAATGTTCAGCATGGTGCAACATGATGTCCTGTCCGCTATGATGACCTACAAGACAGCTACATCCATTTCCCCAGGAGGCATGAATTGGCAGCTGTGAAGGGTGAATTTTATGACCTTGCCCACATCCCTAATGTTGTTGGTGCCATTGACTGCACACATGTTGGCCTGGTTCCACCACAGGCACGTGAGCACATCTACAGAAACAGGAAGCACTTCCATTCCATCAATGTGCAAGTGGTATGCCAGGTGCATATGATAATCTCCCATGTCTGTGCCAAATATCCGGGATCAGCCCATGACTCCTACATCCTCCTTAATAGCATCGTACCATAGCTGATGGTAAATCTGCATCCAGAGCATGCGTGGATTGTGGGTGAGTGCGCAGAGTCAAGTAGCGTGCTGTATGTGTGACATGCTGTCCTCTGCCACAGTTAAAGTACAAAATTGGTCTGTGTATCTCACACCTAGGTGACTCTGCATATCCCAAATGGCCTTGGTTGCTGAGCCCACTGAGGAATCCCAGGACCCCGAGTGAAGTCCGCTACAATGATGCACATGGGAGACTCGTCGTGTGGTGGAGCGTACTTTTGGTCTTCTTAAGTCTCGATTTTGGTGCCTGGACAGGACCGGAGGTGCACTGATGTACTCTCCCCAAATGGTGTGTCAGATCGTAGTTGCATGCTGCATGCTCCACAACCTATCCTTGCGCAAAGAGATCCCCCTGATCCTGGACGATGATGAGCAGCAGATGCCCCCGCCTGCAAACCCACACATGTCCAGTGAGCAGGATAGTGGAGAGGAGGAAGGTGTCGACCTGCTTCAACAGCTCATCAACCGCTACTTCCCTTGAAGGTGAGTGACATTGTACAATGGTGCCATTGTCTGCTGGTTTTGATGTTGGTGAAAAGGCCTAGGGGAGCTTTTTGACTGCTGCCTGTTGTTGGCTCTGTGCTGAGGGGTAATGTTTGTGGCACAGGGTAGTTCTGCACAGCTACATGATGTCTATGTCGATATTGTTGCTCATTGTAATGTGTGCAGGTTTGTGTACCTTGATAACAAGTGTTGTGTAATGGTTGTGATGCCATCACCTGACAAGTGAATGTTGTTCTCTTCTGTCTTTCTAGGTCCCTTCAGCCTCTCAATGCCTCAAAACAATCAGTGCTTCTGGTACATTGGAATCAGAGTCAACATTGTACATCCTGTGATAAACATGGAGCTGACACAAAAACATAGGTGTGTAAAGAGTGTTTATTTACAATGATTATTTGTGACAGAGAAGGAATTATTTACAAAAAGGTGCAAAGTGAATCAATGAGTTGTCAGTGATGGTAGACGAGACAATAGAGTAGTCACCACATTGATGTGGTGACACAGTCCAACAGTCGCCTGCCATCAACATGGCAGTGTGGGTAAGGATAGTCAACAAAGTAAATGTCAAGGTGAAGAGAGGTGCCATCATGGCTGGCTCTTTGACTGGCGTTTGGCTGGTGCTTTGCCACGTGATCCTCCCGTGGTTTTCCTCGGACGGCCCCTTGAGCGTTTGGCAGAGGGGGCCTCTGCTGCGGGATCAGCGGGGTCTGAGGACTCATCCTGCTCCAGCTTACCCCTCTCTGTGGCCGCAGGTGAGGTGGTGGGACTGTCATCCTGTGGGCCACTGGAGGGAGGTTGAGCTCTCCTTTGGGCCGCAGGCCTGTCCCTCAGAACACCCACAAGCTGGCCCAAGAGGTCCACGATTTGGCCCATATGCGTGTCCATGGACCTCAGAAGCAACCTCATGCAGTTCTTCCAGAACCTGTCCCATTTGTCCCTGGGTTTGTTCATATGCCCCAAGGACTCTGGCGATGTTGGCCCGGGCTTTGGCCCCAGTGTCCTGTTGAATTTGTCACCCAGTTGCCCTCCCACCTGCCCTGCTGTCCCGGACCTGTGGCGTCACCACTCGACGCACCCGCAGACTCTCCCTGCCCTCCTCAGATTGTGTGGTGGTGTGGGTATCCTCTGAGACAGGGAGAGTGTTGTAGGCAGCACTGGTGGTGGTTGTAGCCGCACAGGTCGTTGCAGCAGGGGTCAGCGCTGTTGTTGTTGCTGAGGTGGTGGTGGTGGGGTCAGTGGGGGCCTGGGACCTGATGCGCCCTGGCAGTCCTGATGGGCCAGGTTCAGGGTCTGCATCCGAGGAATTTAGGGAGTCTGCATCCGAGAGTCCATGTTCCGGGGGGGAGACTGGCTCTGCAGGTTGGTGTTGTCATCTGCAGCAGTCAATTGTTGGTCACCTGTTGGACAGAGATGAAATGGTCATTGAAGTGCACACCACAAGCTTGGTGTTAGATGTTTGGTTGTTACATGTTATACACCACACAGTTTGCATTGATATCACATTGTATGCCTGCACGGTACTGAGCATCATGACATGATGTTGAGGTACATACATTACTTGTCCATTGTGTGACATGTCAATATAGAACATGTTCCACATACAGATTGTGTGATTATAAGGACATGTCGTCATCTTACGACTAGCAGCACAAAAACTTTATGTGAAGCGTGTTTATTGTTTACTCTGCATGGAAGACGTTACATCTGAGCATGTATAGCCATTGTCATCTCATGCATCCCTCAGTCATATCATGTGCTTTGCTTTCTTTTTACAACTGACCATGCATGTTTTGTGTTCATATGGGCCTTGATGCTCTGCCCCCATGGCACTTACCGATAGCATTCACTGCTGTGCATGATTGTGCCCTGAATTTATTCAACATGTGATTTGGTGAGTCAAACTATATTTTCTGTGACAGTTACATACGCTTAGCTGTCCGCACACTGGAAGTGGCTATTGGATCGATGCCAAGTTGGGTGGGATGTGAGGGCTGGTGTGGTCATATGGCTCCATGCTTTGTGAGAGGAATGACAGGGTGCATGCACTGTCTACCTACCGGTTCTGTGACACAGTTGAGGGGAATTGCTGACACATGTTTCTGGGTGGGGGGAGTGCTCCATCCTGCTGAGCTGTGGGACAAGGGGGCCTGGTGGGAGTAGTAGTGCTGGCTTCCCACCCACAAACACCACCTCCCTGTTAAGATGGCTACCTACCTGTTAGGTGAAGGTGAGCAATGCAATGTCTGCCACATGCTTGTGGGTGGGGGGAGTGCTCCATCCTGCTGAGCTGTGGGACAAGGGGGCCTGGTGGGAGTAGTAGTGCTCGCTTCTCACCCACAAACACCACCTCCCTGTTAAGATTGCTACCTACCTGTTAGGTGAAGGTGTGCAATGCAATGTCTGCCACATGCTTGTGGGTGGGGGGGAGTGCTCCATCCTGCTGAGCTGTGGGACAGGGGGGCCTGGTGGGAGTTGTAGTGCTGGCTGCCTATCCACACACCCCCCTCCCTGTTGAGATGGCTGCCTCCCTGTGAAGTGGAGCGGAGGAAGGGAATGGTTACACATGGCTCTTGGGTGGGGGGAGTGTTCCATCCTGCTCAGGGATGGTACAAGAGAGCATAAGATGGCTACCTACCTGTAAGTTTGAAGAGTGAAATACAATGGCTGCCACATGGTTGTGGGTGGGGGGTGGAGTGTACCATCCGGCTCAGCTCTGGGACAGGGGGGCCTGGTGGGAGTTGTTGTGCTGGCTCCCACCCACAAACACCCTTCCCTGTTAAGATGGCTACCTACCTGTTAGTTTGATGAGGGCAATGCAATGTCTGTCACATGCTTCTGGGGGGGTGCTCCATCCTGCTAAGCTGTGGGACAAGGGGTCTGGTGGGAGTAGTAGTGATGGCTTCCCACCCACAAACACCACCTCCCTGTTAAGATGGCTACCTACCTGTTAGGTGAAGTTGAGCAATGCAATGTCTGCCACATGCTTGTGGGTGGGGTGGGTGGAGTGCTCCATCCTGCTGAGCTGTGGGACAAGGGGGCCTGGTGGGAGTTGTGGTACAGTCTTCCCACCCACAAACACCCTTCCCTGTTAAGATGGCTACCTACCTGTTGGGTGAAGGTGAGCAATGCAATATCTGCCACATGCTTGTGGGGGGGGAGTGCTCTATCCTGCTGAGCTGTGGGACAAGGGTGCCCATGAACACCCCTCCCTGTTGAGATGGCTGCCTCCCTGTGAAGTGGAGCAGAGGAAGGGAATAGGTTACACATGGCTCTTGGATGGGGGAGTGTCCATCCTGCTCAGGGATGGTACAAGAGAGCATAAGATGGCTACCTACCTGTAAGTTTGAAGTGTGACATACAATGGCTGCCACATGGTTGGGGGCATGGGGTGTAGTGTACCATCCGGCTCAGCTTTGGGACTGGTGGGAGTTGTTGTGCTGGCTTACCGCCCACAAACTACCCTACCTGTGAAGATGGCTACCTACCTGTAAGTCTGAATAGTGAAATACAATGTCTGCCACATGGTTGTGGGTGTGTGGAGTCTTTCATCCGGCTCAGCTGTGGGACAAGGGTACCTGGTAGAAGTTGTAGTGCTGGCTGCCTATCCACAGACAGCCCTCCCTGCTAAGATGGCTGCCTCCCTGTGGAGCAGAGGAAGGGAATGGTTACACATGGCTCTTGGGTGGGGGGAGTGTTCCATCCGGCTCAGCTTTGGGACAGGGGGGCCTGGTGGGAGTTGTAGTGCTGGCTGCCTGTACACATGCCCCCATGTTAATGTTGATAGCTACCGTTGGGGTGAATCAGAGGGAGTGAATGTTGGATCTGTGAGACATGTGTTGGGGAGTGTGTGGTGCACATGAATGCATTTGGGCCTAGGAGGTGTCGCTTTGTAGTTGTGCAAGACAGTACATAGCAGTGTGATGGTAGACATTTGTTGGTACTTACCAGCATCCACTCCCCCGGGTATTCCTGTGAGACTCTCTGGATGCAGTATGCCAAGCACCTTCTCCTCCCATGCGGTGAATTTTCGTAGTGGAATGGGAGGGCCACCGCCAGTCCTCTGAGCCAGCTCACGGTTCTTGTTGTTCTTCTCTTTCACCTTGCTCTTGAGGTCTGCTGATCCAGCGGTATACTAACAACAGATACTCCGCTACCTTATACTCACCTGGGCCCATAAATCACCACACACACTGCGTATCTAGTAGACCGCTGTAGTCTTTTAGTTTTTGTTTTTCATTTCACAGGTTTAGTTATTTCTTATTCCTAACTAACCTTTCACTGATCAAAAGTTCTTTCCTCTGGTCGATGGACCATTAGTTGAACTAATTGATGGTGATAATGAACATAACTCTTAACTGTTCTTTAATAAACGTAAATAACCACAGACTCAGGAAGTTTTTAAAATCTTTATCTAAATTAAGTGAATGTGAACCATCTCAAAATTTCAGTACAAACACCCTCATTCATTAGAGTGTCAATTCAATCAAAAATAATCATTAAACCAAGTTGTTCAGACTTATGCAATTACTATGCTCAGAAAAGAGAGGATAGAGAGAAAAGAACGTCTATAAACGAACAAGAAATAATAATTACCAAGAATGGTGTGAAGACCAACCCCCTGGCCAAAGGGCTGGTAAGGGTCCCCGAGATAGATCAGGTGACAAAGTCTTCAGGACAGGATTCAGGACAGGATAGTTGACCTCTCTAAATACCGACGACTGCGTCGCACCCCTCTCTGACACTCTCTTCCTCCTCGAGTTTTTTCCGCGATCTTCTTATCTAACCCAAATAAATTAGGATAGTAGGTTCTGCATTCAGTTTCTTCATCAGCATCTCATAGATTCTCTCCCTTCATCAGCACCACCCACGGCACCAACAGCATCCCGAAGCTCTTCTTGCATCTGTTCCGCTTCTGCTCTCTAACTAACTAAAGCTACCTCAATTATATCCTTCGTTCATCATGTACCACCCACTAAAGTTTCAATATCGTAAAAATACGAAATCTAATTGGTCAGGCAAGGGGGATGATCATCACACCATGCTTACACATTACCTTTACTCTATCATTCCATTGTTTGTAAAACCCATCCCCTTAAACTTTATTCATTTCTTCCGTTCCCATACATATCCAAACTTTATTGGTAACAATTATTTCAATATCATGAATACAAGTCTTCTTGGATGAACTCTTCACCCTCTGTTCTCAGGGCACATCATTCTCGTCCTTGGACGGCTGCCAAAACCTTGGTCATCCTTCCAGGGTAACTTTCTTGTGGGCCTGCGCAAAAGTCACATGACTTTGCTTACTTCGGTCATTCACGAGAGGCCCAAATGCACACTAATAATAAAGTCAAAAAGACAAATGTTACTTTCACAAATAAATGGTCTCACTGTTTACCACCCATCTCTACTCTAACCCCCTCTTCTTATTAATACTTTCCCCGTATTAGCATTAGATAAATAGTTGGTTTTTCATTTCGGCTAAGCAGATGCCATGCACGTGAGTCTTCAAGACTCCATTTTAATGCCTTCTGCACATGCACTAGAGTTTCCCTCCAAGCTTTAGTACGTCATGTTACGTGGATGCAATTGACGCATGCGCAATAAAGATTTCCCTGTTAGAGCGGTTTTAGTAATTCGTTCGAGTTGGTATTGTTAGCGAACACATATGCAAGCTTCACTAATTCATGTGTTTGTGTTGGTGCACGTTAATTTCACACAATACGTAATTAATAACATGTTAGTGAGTTAAACGAGAGGATTGCTCCGAGCAAGTCTCTTTTCTACGAGTCCTTGCTCCATCAATCCCCTCTCTGATGGCATTTTAAGCCATCACAAAATTACCCATCCCAACCCAGATGCCAACTTTAGCACATCTCAATTTTCTATTTCTTTTCTCATTCTTCCATTTGCTACTTCTTTTCCTTCTATGTCTTTCATTTTCTTGTATATTTTTCCTTTCATTTCTTCTAGTTGTATCTCCTCATATTCTCTTTTTCGTTTCTTTCCTTTTCCCTCTCTTTCTAAATGCATTCTTCTTTTTCCGCTATTTTTACAACATTTATATGTAATCATTAATATCATTACTATTGTCATTATCACAACTAATGGTAATATTATTTGACCTAGAAAACTTTTCCCAAAATCAGTAAACCATTTCCCTATTGATGTTATACTCTTTGGGGGTCATTACGATGGCGGGCGGCTCGCCCCTGCCGGGCTGGCGGTAGTCACCGCTGGCCCAGCAGGGGCGATCTGCCCGCCATCCACACTTCAAAGACCCCCCGCCATATTATTATGGCTGGGGGGTCCGCGGCGGACGGAAAGACCATCCGCCACATGGTTAATATGGTGGCGGTGTCTGCAAGACACCGCCATCCATATTACGATGACTGCGGAGATCTGCCTTTCCATGGTGGCGTTGTCGCCATGGAAAGGCATGTGGTCTTTGCCTTTGGGGGTCCATAGTGGGCCCCAGAAAGTTGGGGGGTGGGGGGTGCACATGGGGATTGGCATGGACAAAGTGGCAGGCACCGCACGGTGCCTGTCACCTTGTGCATGCCAATGCACGACGTCTATTCCCTGCATTGTGGCGGGCGGTGCTGTGAGCACCGCCCGCCATAATGCTGGGTATAGGGGTTGCCACCGCCACGGTGGCATCCTAATTTCAGGTGCAGGTTCGCCGCACCCCTTGCGGACGGTCCCGCATTCCGTTACGGTGGCGGGCGGACTTTGTCCGCCCGCCATCTTAATGACCCTCTTTGTTAGTTTTCCCCAGACACTGTCAACCTCCAGTTGGGTCAAATCATTATGCATTCTTGTAATATTCCCAATATACCCTTTAATTTCTTTGCTCTTGTCCGGAATATAAGTGCAGCAATGTTGAATTTTCAACATGCCACAGACTCCACCCTCTTTTGCCAGCAAAATATCAAGAGCAAGACGATTTTGTAAAACCATAGACCTAATTGCAACCATCTCTGTGTTAATCATTAAGAATCCTCCTCCAGTGTCTGCAGAAAGACGATCAACTATGGTTGATAATTTACAAATTTTGGCGAATTTAGAATGACTCCAACTGAGGGTATTAATGCACTAAATATATCTTCTACTATTTCAGAAAAACTAGCTCCTCTTCTTCGTATTAGTTCATTAGATTTTCCATTGATTCCATTGATTCTGTCCACATGGTATATTTTCGGGAAAACTATTCCAAAATAACAGCTCCCGTACCATTTTGCAGGTAACCTATAATAGGCATTGTTCCCGCAGACATAATAAACTCCTGGAAATATAGGATCAATTCCCCCTTTTAGTCCCCATCCTCCTAAAATTAGGAAGTTGTGTTCACACTCACTGGAACCAATGTAGTTATTATTATAGTATGTCTTTAATCTATGGAGGCAGAATTTTCCTTTCTTTATAAAATCCAGGGACATCGCAGCATGAGCTTTGCCATTTGTATAAACTCCCTCTTTTTCAGCCCATGGAGGTACATAGAACTTCTGTTCAGCAGCTTTCTTTATCAAATCCTGTCTCCTTTCTTCTACTAAATTCAAAAACTCTTTTTCTTCTTCGCGTAATGTACAAGTCAAGTTATTTTTGTGTGCTTGAGTTATATCTATTGAACTCATTGTTAAAAAGAATTCACCCATAAACTGTGTATTCTTACTATTAGCTACTGGATTCATATTCTTTCTAATAGATAATTCTGAAAATACTACATCTATATTTGAATAAAAATACTGAAGTCTTCCAGTTGCATAAAATAAACTTGATAAAACACTACATGATATTCCATAGGTTAAAGGTATATGGTGATACGTCACCCCTCTGATACTGATGAAGGTAACTTCATACAAACATAACAATTATTAATTTCCATTGTATTAACGTACTGAAATAACAATTTAGTAAACACATTTGAAGACGTATTATAGTCTGATTCATTATGATAATTTGCCTCATCTTCTACCCCTATTTCTATTTTAGTTCCCTTTATTCTATCTATCTTTTGATTAGTAATTGTATTATTTTTGTCACTTGTTTCCATTAACAAAGGTACTCCTACTGTTAGGAATAACCATACTAATACTACTAACAAAAATACTACAAAAACAAAATCTAAAACATTTTCTTTTTAAACCTCGTTTTGGTCTTTCTGTGACTTCAACTTCTGCCATTTCAATCTGAGAAAATTTCTTCTCTCTTTTCTTCTTTGTCTGTTTTATTTTCCTTTTTTATTTTAAGGAGGTCTCAATTTGCTTTCATCAATCTGTGCAACATGAACCCTTTCTGTTTCTTCACTTAAATCTAAGTTTTCAAATTCTTCGAGTATAACGTAGGTCCACTCAGGGGCCTTGTATTTTCTATTTAAATTTCTCAATCTTGGGCTTCTTCGTGTAAGTTTTACTAAGGTTTGTTTTGATTGCGTTTGACTTGTAACTTCATTTACTTGTTCTGGTTTCTTTTCTGATTTTCTCAAATAATATCTTAATTTCTTCACTCCTTTAGGCCAATTGTTTCCTTTTCTAACTCTTTTAACCTGAACTGCACTTTCACCTTCCCTATCTCCTTCTTGAGTTCTTTTATTTTCACTTAATTTAGGCACAATCTGTCCTTGTTCTTTGTTTTCTGCATTTGGACCTTCCTCTACTTGCACCTGTTCAGGTCTTATTATAATTTGTTCTTCTTCTGCCTGAACTTGTTCTTCTAGATCTACCTTATCCTGTTCAGGTCTTATTTCAGACTGTTCTTCTTCTTCTGCCTGAACTTGTTCTTCTAATTCTGCTTTTCCCTCCTCAGGTTCCTGAATGTCTTTATTTATTTCTACCTGAGTGTGTTCTTCTTCCCCTGTCCTTCCCTGTCTACCTTCCTGCCTTTTCAGTTTTGTTACTCTTCTTGTTTCGACAGCATCATCAGGTATTTCAATTATTGGTATCCACTCTTCCTGACTTGTACTTGACTGTTCGTCATATAGTTGTCTTTCAGAATATATCACTCTAGACTCTTCAATTTCACAGCTTTCAACTTCTGACGTTCCAACCTACTCAGTCAGTGGTTGCTCTTGTTGTTCTGATGGGCTCGGAACTCTTCTGGTATGACTAGCATGAATCCAGTTGGGCAAACCTGCACACTTCACTGCTGTGGTAGTGACTAGTATGACTTGACACGGTTTATCCCACCTTGGGGCTAGACACAACTTCCTTGCGTGTTTCTTCACTAGCACCCAATCTCCAGGATTCAAATGATGTGCTTGGTCTGGCTGTCTTTCAACTGTGTCTTCTCCAACCTGGTGAGAGACAGAACGCACCATTTCAGCCAATCCTTTGCAATAGTCCAATACCAGATCATCAATTATAGTCATTAATTTATTTCCAGGAATAAACGCTTGTCTCATTGCCCTTCCCATGAGAACCTCATGTGGGCTCATTCCTGTCTTTCTGTCAGGAATACTTCTGAGACCCATCAGTACAAGAGGTAATGCATCTGGCCATTTCAGCATTGTGGATGCACACACTTTCCCTAGTCTTGACTTGATTGTGCCATTTAGCTGTTCAACTATTCCAGAAGCCTATGGACGATATGCACAGTGCAGTTTTTGTTCAATGTTAAATGCCGCACAGATTAATCGAATTATTTCATTATTAAAATGAGGTCCTCTATCTGATTCCAAAGTGACTGGAAAACCAAAACGAGGAATCAACTCCCTCAACAATAGTTTAGCAACTGTAAGACTGTCATTTCTTCTGGTGGGGTATGCCTCTACCCATCTTGAGAACAAGCACACTATGACAAGTACATACTTTAGTCCATTACAAGGAGGCAACTCAATGAAATCTAACTGCAACCTGGTGAAGGGTCCTTCTGCCTTTCTAATTTTTCCCCAGCTAACCGCTGTCTTTCTACCTGGATTTTGCTGCTGACAGGTTAAGCATCTTTGGCAAAGGCTCTCTGCGACTACCCTGAACTTCGGATTATACCAACTCTGTCTGAATAATCTGATCATTGAATCTCTCCCTATGTGTGTTGCTCCATGATAAACTCTTGCCATTTTAGAGAGTAAACAATCTGGCATAACTGGTCTTCCATCTAAGTACACCCATACTTCATCTTCTGACCTCTTTGTACAAGCTGATTTTATCCAAATTTCTTTTTCCTTTTCCTCAACTTCCTCCTGCAACTGTCTAATCTCATCCCACGTTTCTGGAATTGAGAAAAACATAAGTTGGCAGCTGGTTTCACCCATTTCAATTTTTCTGTTTATTGCCATTGTATTTTTTGCACAGTATTGAGCAATTTGGTCTGCATACCTATTGCCTGCCGCCACATAGTCATTTCCTGACTGATGTGCAGCGCATTTAACAACTGCTACTTCTTTTGGCAATTGTAATGCTTCCAGCAGATCTTTCACATTTTTACTGTTTCTAATAGGAGATCCTGAAGAAGTCAGAAATCCCCTCTGCATCCAGGGTTGGCCAAAATCATGCACAACCCCGAAACCATATTGACTGTCCGTAAATATGGTTATTCTCCAATTTTTCCCATTTTTGCATGCCTTTGTTAAGGCCACCAATTCGGCTACTTGTGCAGATTTGACTCCTGGTAAACAGGATGCTTCAATTACCCCTGATATTTTACATACAGCATAAGCAGCACTTAATCCTCCTTCTTCAGTTCTTAGACAAGACCCATCCACAAACAATTCATGATCAGCTTCTTTTAATGGTGTCAATTTAATCTCTTACTTCCTCATTGCATGGATCTGGCAATAATGTGGCAGGGTTCATGACTGTACATCTTATTACTGTCACATTTTCTGCTCCCAAAATCACTCTTTCATACTTAGGGGCCGATTCCGATTCGGGCCGGAAATCTCCCCGACCGAGCCGGAACCGGAGAGATTTCCGACCGAATCGGACCCGTGCAGTCCGACCGAACGAGTACGATGCGCACGTATGCCATCGGACTCGAGTCGGTCGGACTCCCATTGAAGTCAATGGGAGCCTGTCGTACAACGCGTACGCGGGCTCCCATTGACTCAATGGGTGCGATGCGGACAAGTGCGCCCCCTACAGCGTGTACGCGGCAAGCGGTCGCGCCGTACCTGCACAGGTAGGGGGGACCCATGGGTCCCCCTGTGTGCGACTCGCGCGGCTACGCATACAGGGGGGTCCGACACGGACCCCCAAAGTACGGCTCCGACAGCTCTTTCGAGCCGGAGTGCGCGGCTCGGTCGGACTGCTCGCGGCGCGCATCGCACTTACCCGGCCGGGGAACGTCTCCATTGCGCAGTGCGAGTCGTGTCCGTGCGAGTCGGTCGGTGCGGTTCGACCCGGGATCGAGTCGGTCGGAGCGGTCGGGATGCCCGGACGAGTCGGTCGGCGAATACGCATCGTACTCGCTCGCCCGGACGCGCGTACGGATTGGTCGGGAAATAGGGCTCCGAATCGGATCCGGTTAAGCCAAATCCGATTCGGAGCCCTACCGGCCGAGATCGGAATCGGCCCCTTAGTCAGCCGACTAGGTGTAAGATATTGCGTTTTTGTTCTTGTCAGAAGAATTTCAACTGAGTGTGGAACGTAGACTTTTACAGAATGTCCCATCACTATTGACTCACTTTGCTCCAGTCTCATACAAGTAGCAGCTACTGCTTTTAAGCAGCCAGGTAAGGCTGAAGCCACTGGATCCAAGGTGGCAGAAAAATCCGCCACTGGACGTCGGCTCAGTCCATGTCTCTGTGTTAAGACTGAAAGTGCACAATTTTCTCTCTCACAGCAAAACAGCGCAAATTCTTTTGAATAGTCAGGCATGCCTAAAGCAGGAGCCTCACACAAACAATTCCGCAATTTCACAAAGGCCTCCAAACATTCGCCATTCCAATCAATTGGATCTTTTGCTCTCTTTCGGGTCAATTGTATCAATGGTTTTGCTAACATGGAAAAACTGTTAATCCACTGCCTACAGTACCCAACCACTCCCAGAAACATTCTCATCTCTCTTTGTGTCTGAGGTAGTTGCATTAGATTATTTGTATTCTTTCCGGTATCACTTTTCTAACTCCTCTTTCTATTTTATGCCCTAAATATTTAACTTCTTGATGACAGAATTGTAATTTTTCTGGAGACACCTTGTGTCCTCCTTCAGCCAAATGGTTCAGTAATGCAATTGTGTCAGTGACACAATCTTCTCGTGTTTTTGATGCCACCAGTAGGTCATCAATGTACTGAACCAGCACTGAATTTCCAGGCATAACTAATGACTCTAAACGCTTTTTCAGGATTTGGTTAAAAATTGAGGGACTCTCTGTGTACCCTTGAGGAACTCGGCACCATGCGAAAATACGATCCTCAAACTTAAAGGCAAAAAGATACTGGCTGTCTGGGTGCAAAGGAATAGAAAAGAATGCTTGGCACAAATCAATTACTGTAAACCAGCCTGCATTCTAAGGTATCTGATAAAGGATCACTGCTGGATTTGGCACTATTGGGCAACATGACACTACAATTTTATTAATTTTTCTTAAATCCTGCACAATCCTGTACTTTCCGCTAGGCTTTTTCAGTCCTATTATTGGCGAATTACAAGGACTACCCATTATTTCCTTTCAATCAATCAATCAATCAGGTCACTTATAAAGCGCACTACATACCCGCGAGGGTCTCAAGGCGCTGGGGGAAGAGGGAGGGTGCTGCTACTGATCGAAGAGCCAGGTCTTGAGGAGTCTTCTGAAGGCCAGTAGGTCTTGGGTCTGCCGAAGGTTGGTGGGGAGGGTGTTCCAGGTCTTGGGGGCGAGGTGGGAGAAGGATCTGCCGCCGGCGGTCATTTTCCGGATGCGGGGGACTGTGGCGAGGGCGAAGCTGGTGGAGCGGAGCTGGCGGGTGGGGGTGTAGAAGCTGAGTCGACTGTTGAGGTAGGCTGGTCCGGAGTTGTGGAGTGCTTTGTGTGCGTGGGTGAGGAGCTTGAAGGTTATCCTCTTGTTGACAGGGAGCCAGTGCAGGTCTCTCAGGTGGGGTGTGATGTGGCTGCGGCGGGGGATGTCGAGGATAAGACGTGCAGAGGCGTTCTGGATGCGTTGCAGCCATCTCAGGAGCTTAGCCGTCGTTCCTGCATAGAGGGTGTTTCCGTAGTCCAGCCTGCTGGTGACGAGGGCCTGGGTGACTGTTTTTCTTGTTTCGGTGGGGATCCACTTGAAGATCCTGTGGAGCATTCGGAGGGTGTTTAAGCAGGATGAGGAAACGGCGTTGACCTGCTTAGTCATGGAGAGGGTGGGGTCGAGGATGACCCCTAGGTTGCGTGCATGGGCGGTGGGTGTCGGGGCTGTTCCCAGTGATGTCGGCCACCAGGAGTCGTCCCAGGCTGAAGGGTTGGAACCAAGGATGAGGACCTCCGTCTTGTCCGAGTTCAGCTTCAGGCGGCTGGTCCTCATCCATTCGGCGACGGCCTTCATTCTTTCGTGGAGGTGGGCTTTGGCGGTGTGAGGGTCTTTGGTGAGGGAGAGGATCAGCTGGGTGTCGTCGGCGTAGGAGATGATGTTGAGGTTGTGCCGTCGGGCGATGTGGGCGAGGGTGCCATGTAGATGTTGAACAGCGTCGGGCTGAGGGAGGAGCCTTGGGGTACGCCGCAGATGATCTTGGTGGCCTTGGATCGGAAGGGGCGAGGCGGACGCTTTGAGTTCTGCCGGAAAGGAAGGATTTGGTCCAGTCCAGGGCCTTCTCTTGGATCCCGGCGTCATGAAGGCGTGTTCGTAGTGTGTGGTGGCAGACCGTGTCGAAGGCGGCTGATAGGTCCAGGAGGATGAGGGCTGCTGTTTCTCCGTTGTCCAGCAGGGTCCTGATGTCATCGGTGGCGGCGATGAGGGCGGTTTCGGTGCTATGGTTGCTGCGGAAGCCGGACTGGGAAGGGTCCAGGATGTTGTTCTCCTCGAGGTAGCGGGTCAGTTGTTTGTTGACGATTTTCTCGGTGACCTTCGCGGGGAACGGGAGCAGAGAGATGGGTCGGAAGTTCTTGAGGTCCTTGGGGTCTGCCTTGGGTTTCTTGAGTAAGGCGGTGATCTCGGCGTGCTTCCAGCTTTCCGGGAAGGTTGCTGTCTCGAACGAGATGTTGATTATTTTCCGGAGGTGGGGCGCGATGGCTGTACTGGCTTTGTTGAAGACGTGGTGAGGGCACGGGTCTAGCGGTGAACCGGAGTGGATGGTGTTCATGATCTCGCTGGTGTCCTCGTCGTTGATGTTGGTCCAGGAGAGCAGGCGGTTGGTGTTCGTGGGGGCAGTGGTCTCGGTGGTTGCCGGGGCGGTCGTGGTGTTGAAGCTGTCGTGGATGTCGGCGATTTTGCGGTGGAAGAAGGTGGCCAGTGAGTCGCACAGGTCTCGCGACGGCGGGATGTCGTTGGTGTTGGAGCTGGGGTTGGAGAGTTCCTTCACGATGTTGAAGAGCTCTTTGCTGTTGTGTGCGTTGTTGTCTAGGCGGTCTTTGAGTGAGGCCCTTTTGGCGGATCTGATGAGGTGATGGTGACTGCGGGTGGCGCTCTTGTGGGCGGCGTAGCTGTCCGCTGTCCGTTCGTGGAGCCAGATCTTCTCCAGTTTTCGGCATGTTCGTTTGGAGGCCTGGAGGTCTTTGGTGAACCAGGTGGCTTTCTTGCTGGTGTGGCTGTTGGGTGGGTTCCTGAGCGGGGCGAGGGTGTTGGCGCAGTCGTCGATCCACTGTCTGAGGTTGCGGGCGGTGGTGTCGGGGTCGGAGGGTTCAGCGGGTGGGCTCAGGGCGAGGGTGGTGGTTAGCTGGTCTTCGGTGACTCTGCTCCAGCAGCGGCGAGGCATTTGTTGGGTGCGGTGGTGCGTGGTGGGCTTCCTGTAGGTGAAGTGGATGCAGTGGTGGTCGGTCCAGTGGGGTTCGGAGGTGTGGTTGAAGGAGACGTGTGGGCTTGCGGAAAAGATGGAGTCTAGCGTGTGGCCGGCGGCATGGGTGGGTGTTGTCACGAGTTGTCTGAGTCCGAGGGTGGCGAGGTTGTCGATCAGGGTGGTGGAGTTGGTGTCCTTGTTGTTCTCGAGGTGGAAGTTCAGGTCCCAGAGGAGGATGTAGTCCGTGGAGGCGATGGCGTTTGTGCTGACGAAGTCAGCGATGGAATCGCTGAACTGTGGTCGGGGTCCGGGGGGTCTGTAGATGAGGGTTCCTCTGAGGGTGGTGTTGGGATCGGTGTGGATCTGGAAGTGCATGTGTTCGGCGGTGCTGAGGGTGTCGTCGGTGTTGGTTGAGACTCTGAGGGTGTTCCTGTGGACGATGGCGATGCCTCCTCCAACTCTGTTGGTGCGGTCCCTGCGGGTGATCTTGTAGCCGTCCGGGATGGCAATGGTGATGTCGGGGGCTGAAGCGGGGTTCAGCCAGGTCTCCGTCAGGAAGGCGACGTCTGGGGAGGTTGAGCCGAGAAGGTCCCAGAGTTCGATGGCGTGTTTGCGGGCGGAGCGGGTGTTGAGGAGGATGCATCTGAGGTAGTTGGGTTCTTTCCTGGGCGGTGGTTTGGCGGGGCGGGTGCTGGCGAAGCTGCAGTTCCGGCAGGTGAAGGGCCCTTGGGTGCGCTTCGGGGTGGCCCGGTAGCAGGCGTGATCTTTTCTGGGGTTGAGTGCGTGGAGGGTGCTGACGTCGTATCGGCGTCTGTTGATGTGGGCGCGGGGGATGCACGGACCAGGGGTTCTGGTGCTGGGCGTGGTCCAGGCACGGACGGGAGCAGACGGGCTTGCCTTAGGCGCGCCTTCGGCGCGCCAGCGGCGCGCCCGCTGCGCACGTCCTCTGCGCGGCCGCACAGCGGCCGCCATAAATGGGGAGGTGGGAGGGAGGAGCAGGGAATGGGACAGCGAATGGGCAGTGAGGGGGCGGGGCCGCAGGGGCGCAGCGGCGGGAAACAGGCACAGAGGAAAAACGAGCACAGTCAGGGCAGCAAGGGGGCACAGAGGAAAAACTAGCACAATCAGGGGCAGCAAGGGGGCACAGAGGAAAACGAGCACAATCAGGGGCAGCAAGGGGGCACAGAGGAAAAACGGGCACAATCAGGGGCAGCAAGGGGACACAGAGGAAAAACGGGCACAATCAGGGATAGCAAGGGGGCACAGAGGAAAACGAGCACAATCAGGGGCAGCAAGGGGGCACAGAGGAAAAACGGGCACAATCAGGGGCAGCAAGGGGACACAGAGGGAAAACAGGCACAATCAGGGGCAGCAAGGTGGCACAGAGGAAAACGAGCACAATCAGGGGCAGCAAGGGGACACAGAGGAAAAACGGGCACAATCAGGGGCAGCAAGGGGACACAGAGGAAAAACGGGCACAATCAGGGGCAGCAAGGGGACACAGAGGAAAGCGAGCACAATCAGGGGCAGCAAGGGGACACAGAGGAAAAGCGGGCACAATCAGGGGCAGCAAGGGGACACAGAGGAAAAATGGGCACAATCAGGGGCAGCAAGGGGACACAGAGGAAAACGAGCACAATCAGGGGCAGCAAGGGGACACAGAGGAAAAACGGGCACAATCAGGGGCAGCAAGGGGACACAGAGGAAAAACGGGCACAATCAGGGGCAGCAAGGGGACACAGAGGAAAACGAGCACAATCAGGGGCAGCAAGGGGACACAGAGGAAAACAAGCACAATCAGGGGCAGCAAGGGGACACAGAGGAAAACGAGCACAATCAGGGGCAGCAAGGGGACACAGAGGAAAACGAGCACAATCAGCTGGCAGCAGCAGGGCACACAGACGGAGCTGTGTGGTGGGGGAGCGACCTACCAGTCAAGGTCAGGGGTCGCTCTCCTCACCACGCAACGGCCGCCATAAATGGGGAGGTGGGATGCCTTGTTTAACCATTCGATCGATTTCTGGAATAATTCCTGCTTTCACTTCTGGACTCATCTTGTACTGTCGTGTGTTTGGATAAACTGCACCTTCCTTCACTGTCACTTTAACTGGATCTACATTCGACATCAGCCCAATGTCTTTTCCCGTAAAATCCCACACTTCTGGATTGACTGTGGCTCTCAACTCTTCCGGCAATTCATTTTCAGTCATTAATGAAAACATCTCATCTACTTCTGTTCCTTGTTTAACTAGCATCATTTTGTATATAACATCTTCATCAGGGGTCTGGAAAGCAGCATCATCTGGTGTACAATAGATCGTGCAATTCATTTTGCACAGTAGATCTCTTCCCAACAGATTTACAGGACTTGAATCGCAGACTACAAACCGATGCATTTCTTTAAAGTTTCCGATGCGCACCTCCATCGGTTTTGTGATTGGGGTTCTAATCTGTTGATTTGACACTCCTACAACTTGGATGGATTCTCCCGAGAGGGGTAGGTTTGGGAAGTCTGCTGTTCTCACAGTAGACCGGGTAGCGCCAGTATCCAATAGAAAAGTGATGTCTTTACCTTCAACTTTCCCATCAACAAATGGACATGACTGATCTACCGGCAAGGATGCGCCAAGCACGCACTCCTCTTACTCCCCCCTCAGGCACCGTCATTGCACAAAGTCCGAATTTTCCTCATCATTCTGCAAAAAATATTGTGTAACTGTTCTATTATTCTTACCACTTTCTCCTTGAAATCCGGTGTTCGCACTGAACTTTTGGTGGTTCACAAAGTTTGGCATAGGAGCTGGTGGCACCTGATATTGTGGAGTAACTACCTGCTGCTGCTGATTCATAAGTACTTCATTCTGCATCTGTGGAATTAAATTTTGATTTGGCCCATTAATATTCTGAATACTCTTACACTCGTTCTTCCAATGTCCAAGCTTTCCGCACGCATGACAAGGAAACTTCTTCTTCGCTTCTTCTCGGTTCATTCGTCCTCTAAATTTACTACCATTCGCCACTTGATCATTCTGACTCTGCTCTTTTACTTGATTATCAGTCTGATTATTTGTTTTATTCTCCTGCTGCTCAGCCAATTTTACTTGTGCCCACATCATTTTCTCCTTTAACTTTCTACGCCTCGCCTCAATGTCGTCTCCGCAATATTTTGCATACTTTAAAGTTTCATCCACTGTCTTACTCTGCCAACACAACATGTGCTGTTGAGTCATCTGACTAATCTCCGGTTTCAAACCTTGTACAAACCGATACACAAAATGTCCCATATCCTTCTCACCAATATTCTCAAAACCACTATAGTGCTTAAACACCTGCAGTAACCTTTCATAATACGCATGTATGGACTCATTTGGTTCTTGAGTTGTCCTATCTATCTTTACCCAATCTGTTTCTTTAGGAGGAATTTTCCCTTTCAAGTATGTAATCACTTGATGATATTTCTTCATCACCTCCTCTGAGGGTGCTCCTGTCTTCGAGTCTCTAGCATACTCCTCACTTGGCCAATCAATTGTAATCTTACACTCTGTCCATAAATCAGCAGGTACCACAATGTCAAATAAACCATCCAAATCTTTCAATAAAACCTTTGAAACTTTCACAAATCTTTCCACCTGTTTATACCATTCCACTGGTTTTTCTCTCAATTTTGGAAAGTCATTTGTAAATGACAAAATATCTTGTCTACTCCAAGGAACATGAACATATCCACCTCCAGGAACCTCTCTCATTGGACACAATTTCTCAACCTTTTCTGTTTCCCTTACTGGAAATGCAGATGATGCCTCTCTCGCTTGAACTTCTTCTTTCTTTCTTATCCATCTAATTCTCCATTTATCAATGTCTCCCCATTTTCGCAAAATATTCATTAATTCCTTTATCTGTAGTCTCTTCCCTGAAGCATTCACACTTTCTAAATCCTTATCAGTAAAATCCACTCGATATGGTTTCTGCAACAATTTTGATTTTCCTATATCTATTCCAATCTCTGAAGCGACTTCTGTTAATTTCTCATGAAATACTCTTGCTCTCCTGGTTATACTTTTACATAATAATAATAACTCTTCATCATTATAAACATTCAATCTTTCTATGCTCACTCTTCCCACTATCATTTCTTCCAATTCCACTTTTAATCTGCTGATATCTAAAATCTTTGGTGGTGGGATTCGATTATCTATTTCTTGTGCCCATCTTTCTATTTCTTCAGGGGTAACTACTGTTGCACTTCCAGTTCCCATAGGAACCAAAGATCTCTTCTCTCTCAAATTTGTAGGCGTAACTCTTTTCGGAGTTTCAGCTGAATGTTCTACATTTGGGAGGTCCATTAATGAAATAATTGATCCACTTTCACTGACCTGATCATCTGTAATTATCACTTCTCTTCTGGGACTATTCAACGGAATTGTTACAGTTTGTGGTTTCTGGCAATTCTTTTTATCTCCATACAATGGGATTACTGGACCAATGGTCACGGGTACTGTCAAAGCTTCAGCATTCAAATTTAATTGGCTTATTTTCTGGACTAATTCCTCTTTAGTTTTATTTATAACATCCCTCTCATTATCCTGCAACACCCTATTGAATGACGTATCAATTAAAATTTGTGGGGTTATAGGCATTCCTATCACTGGTGCACTTGGGGTAACCCTACTAGTTGCTTCTTGATACGGTGGTGGATTTTTAATTAAAATAGCCTCTAATAACTCGTCATCTGAATCACCATATCCTGTTGTATTCATGTGTTTTGTTTTCTCTTTACACTTTCCTCCAGACTGTTCCTCAGCCATTAACACTGGATATAAACCTTCTGATACCATAGCTCTCCTCCATTGTTTCATTTGCCCTTTGCGTGACTCATGCAAGTATCTGGGGAAGAATCCTCTATACTTTCCACTTCTACCTTTCTCGCGTTCATATGACTCAGTCTCCCATTCCTCTAAAGCCTCATATTGAGTTAACCTAGGTCTTGGTTCTAAATCATTCATTCTCATTCTCAAATTCTGAAGAATTCTCCCATTAAACGTACCGTTTTCAGGAAACGCTAGCACTCCATCACCCTTCGTATATTATATCCAATTTTCCAACCACACACAAGTATGATATCCTCTTTCCATCATCATAAAAGAAGCTGGTGTCTTCGGTGGTGGAATGGGAATTCCCTCCCTAGTCAACACAGGCTTATCTTTCTTAAAGAAATTTTTAATTTTCTTTATAAATGACATTTTTCTCTTTTCTCCGTACATCCCAGATGAACGATACATAAAATTGTATTCTGAAAACCCTTGAAATCTTCTATCTGCGCGTCTCACACTGGCAGTCAAATCAGAATCCTGCATACAATTTCTCTTTCTACCAATCCTAGCGCGGCTTCTAACTGACCCTCCAATCAAACTCAGTCTCACACTCGTGGTCTGACCAATGCTAGCGCGGCTTTTTGTGACGTCAGTTCTGCTCTTTACTACTGACCCCTCCTTTACAAAGCTGCTTTTATCACACGCCCGCTGTTTCTACCAATCCCAGCGCGGCTCACTGTGACGTCAGTATAACTCCGGCGACTGACCCTCCCTTCACAAGGTAATACGAAAACGTATTTCTTAATACTTTTCATCAAATTCTCTATTATTAACAACATAAAAACATTCGCTACTCTGCCTGTTCCACTAAACAAAAGGATAGAATTTTTTGACTTATTCTGGAGTCTCAGAATTGCTCCTCTTCTACTGCGGGTAAAAACCTCTGTTTACCCTTCACTCAAGCTCCAGAGAACCTGCTACTCCTCCAGTGTCACCCGTATTTGGAAATGAGATCAAAGTTTCACCAGCGAACCCCTTATGCTATCATTCGCACTCCACTTTTATACGAAATAGTCCCTAATTTAACACTGCCAGCCCTGCATAGCTTCTCAGTGCTATTCCAACAGACGAGTAACCTCACTGCAGTGTGGCTTCTGTCACCACCCGCTATTCATTCCCCGGGAATTTTCCAGACATCATAAAACAAGACGCTAACTCTTTTGTTAAAACATAAATCAATAATCAATAATCAATCATCAATAATCTATATTTATAACCAAACTAGTCAATAATAACCATAACTCTGCTACCAGAAAACTGATCCAGCGGTATACTAACAACAGATACTCCGCTACCTTATACTCACCTGGGCCCATAAATCACCACACACACTGCGTATCTAGTAGACCGCTGGAGTCTTTTAGTTTTTGTTTTTAATTTCACAGGTTTAGTTATTTCTTATTCCTAACTAACCTTTCACTGATCAAAAAGTTCTTTCCTCTGGTCGATGGACCATTAGTTGAACTAATTGATGGGGATAATGAACATAACTCTTAACTGTTCTTTAATAAACGTAAATGACCACAGACTCTGGAAGTTTTTAAAATCTTTATCTAAATTAAGTGAATGTGAACCATCTCAAAATTTCAGTACAAACACCCTCATTCATTAGAGTGTCAATTCAATCAAAAATAATCATTAAACCAAGTTGCTTAGACTCATACAATAACTATGCTCAGAAAAGAGAGGATAGAGAGAAAAGAACATCTACAAACGAACAAGAAATAATAATTACCAAGATTGGTGTGAAGACCAACCCCCTGGCCAAAGGGCTGGTAAGGGTCCCCAAGATAGATCAGGTGACAAATGTCTTCAGGAGGACAGAATTCAGGACAGGATAGTTGACCTCTCTAAATACCGATGACTGCGTCGCACCCCTCTCTGACACTCTCTTCCTCCTCGAGTTTCTTCCGCGATCTTCTTATCTAACCCAATTAAATTAGTATAGTAGGTTCTGCATTCAGTTTCTTCATCAGCATCTCATAGAGTCTCTCCCATTATCAGCACCACCCACGGCACCAACAGCATCCCGAGCTCTGCTTGCATCTGTTCCGCTTCTGCTCTCTAACTAACTAAAGCTACCTCAATTATATCCTTCGTTCATCATGTACCACCCACTAAAGTTTCAATATCGTAAAAATACGAAATCTAATTGGTCAGGCAAGGGGGATGATCATCACACCATGCTTACACATTACCTTTACTCTATCATTCCATTGTTTGTAAAACCCATCCCCTTAAACTTTATTAATTTCTTCCGTTCCCATACATATCCAAAGTTTATTGGTAACAATTATTTCAATATCATGAATACGAGTCTTCTTGGATGAACTCTTCACCCTCTGTTCTCAGGGCACATCATTCTCGTCCTTGGATGGCTGAGAAAACCTTGGTCATCCTTCCGGGTTAACTTTCTTGTGGGCCTGCGCAAAAGTCACATGACTTTGCTTACTTCGGTCATTCACGAGAGGCCCAAATGCGCACTAATAATAAAGTCAAAAAGACAAATGTTACTTTCACAAATAAATGGTCTCACTGTTTACCACCCATCTCTACTCTAACCCCCTCTTCTTATTAATACTTTCCCCGTATTAGCATTAGATAAATAGTTGGTTTTTCATTTCGGCTAAGCAGATGCCATGCACGTGAGTCTTCAAGACTCCATTTTAATGCCTTCTGCACATGCACTAGAGTTTCCCTCCAAGCTTTAGTACGTCATGTTACGTGGATGCAATTGACGGATGCGCAATAAAGATTTCCCTGTTAGAGCGGTTTTAGTAATTCGTTTGAGTTGTTATTGTTAGCAAACACATATGCAAGCTTCACTAATTCATGTGTTTGTGTTGGTGCGCGTTAATTTCACATAATACGTAATTAATAACATGTTAGTTAGTTAAACGAGAGGATTGCTCCGAGCAAGTCTCTTTTCTACGAGTCCTTGCTCCATCAATGCCACCACTTCATGATATCCTTCTTGGAGCGGGGGATGGTGCCTACTGCATTGACCTTGCTGACTATCCTTGCCCACATTTGCGTTCTGGAGGCTAATGGTGTCTGTTGGACCAGGCTTCCAAACAAATGTGGTTCTACTCTGATTACCTCATCTACCATGACTGACAACTCATTATCAGTGAATTTGGGCATTTTCTTCTGTGACATGGTGTGTGATGTGCAAATGGATTGAAGGTGCAGGTGTGAGAGTGGTGGAGGTGATGTGTATGGTGTGTGTGTGTGTGGTTGTGATGGTGTGATGTGTGGTGATTTGCCTCTCCTTTGTGCTGTGGGGTTGGTTCCTTCAGTAGTGGAGTATTGCAAAGGATTCTGGTCAGGGAAGGGGCTCGTTTTATACTCAGCTATGTGGGTGTGTCAAAATGGGGTATTGCTGTCAGGTGTTTTGTGTGGGTTGACCTGGGATTTGTATTTTTTTAGTTGCCATGGGGATGTGTCATTGGGGTGTGTTTGGTGTTTTTTGAGACTTAGCCAGGTTAATGGGTACACTTGTTAGCCTTGTTGTGTGTTTTTTTGTTTGACCGCCATAACTGTTCCGGGGCGACCGTGGCGGTGGGTATACAACCGCCCTTCCACCGGCTCTCCCATTCATCAATGGTTGCGATCGTGGCGGTCGGAAACAGCGGATCGTTCCGCTGTCACCTCAATGGTATCCTAATTTCACGTGCGGTCAATCCGCTGACCGTGCGGCGGTTTGGGGTTTTTCTGCAGCGAATCCGACCGCTGCGGACGGATTTTCACCTGCTCAGCACGCTACCGGCGGTCTTTCGTGGCATCGTTCCGCCGCGGTCGGATTTTTCTGGCAGTTGATCCTAATCGGACCGCTGGTTTTGCCGCGGTACCTGCGGATGGTTAATTTCCGCTACCACGGCGGTCGGAATGGTTTTCCGACCGCCATCCTAATCGACCCCCTAATTCCTTACCCTGGAAAAATGAAAAAAAAAAACAGGGTTCATGTTAACTTCCCCACTTCAGCCCTTTCTCCAAATAAAAACGTCTATTAGCTACTGCAACATTTTCCCTAATATTAGGACACCAATTGAGTGCTAAAAAACAAAACACTTTGTCATGTTAGTATTATATGGAATAAAGTACCTTCTATTAGGTACTCTTTAAAGCAATTCTGAGTTCTGTGCAAATGCCTGTGGCATCTTGCTATAGAGGATGTGTCAGAAATTGGGTTATTAGTTTGGAATGGAGTGACCCCTACAACTTAAACTCAATGTGGTTAGGCCAAAACACAGTTCTTAGATGAATCACTGCTCAACCCCTGGTAGCAATGGCACAAGGAGAAAGCAGCTCCCCAAGAGAAGTGTGTGGTAAGTTCAAGCAGTACCATCAATTTTAAAGTTAAGAAAACAACAAAATAAAATGCTTAATTTCACCATTAAATCAGATTAGGAAAATTAGATGGGAAATACCTTTGAGTTATTTCTCTTGGGTTTTCCCAGGCGAAGATATAGAATTAACATTTTAATCACACCTAGGCCTGTTCATGTAAACGATGAGAACAGCCTATACAGTGAAAGTAGCTTCTGAGTCTTGGGTCACTGTGCGGGCACATTTTTTAAATATATGCGGTGCCACTCTTTTATATATTAAGCACCCTGCTTTGTGGGCTTACAAGATGTACTTTGTGGATGTCCTATTCATTTATGGAAATAGGCTTTCCTACATGTCATAGGTACCTTTCCATATCATGTGTTACAGCAGACCTTAATAGCAGCTCAAACAGAGCACAGTGGTGCCCCTGGTAGATATATACGTTTTGTCGTATATGTAGCAGCTGTAAATACACACTGCACCCTGTGTATAACATTTAACCCCCACAGTACTGATGCATTTTCTGCACCATCCACTGAGGGTGGCTTTACAGGAAAGTTAAATGAACCAATTAGATGAAACCAATTTTAGCAGTACCATTTTAGGGCCAGAGTACATGTACTGCGGACCGATTAACAGTGTCGCAAGGCACTGAATCCTATTGCCAGTAAAAAAAAAAAATGCAATCCAGAAAAGGCAAACAATCAAGGATGACCATGCACAAAAGACGAATTTGCAACAGAATAAATATATTTCCTCTGTAAAAGCCTCATGATCTCTTTTGGTGGTGCAATATTGGATAAATAAATATGAAATTAATTATCTCTTTGCAAAATGTAACTTTGTTCAAACTATGTTTAAAATAGGACAGGTTTTGTACACAGACATGAGTTCATTGCCTTTGTAAAAAAAGAAGAAAGAATATCGTTTAAAATTACATCAATTCTGCCAAAAGTATGACTCAGTTTCTGTGCCTCCATCCGTAGCACTTTTGAATTTGTCCTTGGTAAAAGAGGCTTACTCCTTGATTCTTACTTCTCCAAATGTTGCTCTAGAAGTTGTCTTAGAAGAAGTATAGACACGCCTTTACTTTATGAAATAAATCACAAATCTCCTAAATGACATCAGGGGCCCAGGGGCTACTACACTGAAACAATCCTGAGTATGTTACAGACAGGAGATGTGCAAAGGCGCAGTCCTGAAGTCTGTGCAAATCAGCAACTGAGCACGGAAATTAATCCCGGAAGACATCTTCTAAAAACACTTAACAGTTAAATCAGAAAAGGTCAAATTGCTTGATAATGACGGTGCACTGTTCTTTTGGCGAGGTTTCATAACAATGAAATTAATCTTTAGAGGCGAAAAATTAAAAGGTAGTGTATTCCCAATGGAGGCCTGCTGGGCTTTGCGTTGTTAGTTATGATGAACACTCATCAGGACAGACAGAGAAACCCCATGACGTCTCATTTTTTAATCAGCGCTAGTTATATCAACTTGATTAATCGGCTGCTCTTCTCTTTGACAGTCCCTTTTAACGCTCGCCTCCATGCTTCTGTTCGGCAAGCGTTAGTGCCCTCTACGCATCCAAAGTGTGTTACTTTGATGAAACCCACCGGCGTAAAAACATGCCGGAAAACGTGATACAAAGCAGAATAGAAAGACGCCTCCTTGAAAGCAACAAACCGAACCTTCGGAACTACTAAATGCTATTAGGCTCTGCAAACCATCCGCCATCTTAACTAGAGTATTTTGCATCACAAAAGATAGTGAACGTGTGAATTATTATGCTCTTTTTATCTGTACAACAAAGAGGGAACAGTTATGTCACTGTGTGGTAGTGACTGTTGCCGGAAGCTGCAGGTGGTGCCGAGTTTTTTCCCATATAAATGTTTTTAAAAAAACAATTATTTTCTAATGTAATCAGACTGCCTTTGGTTCACGCAGAAGAGTTTCGTCTTCCATTCCATTCCCACATTCTCACCCTCTTCCAACGTTTTCACTGTACTGTGGCGCACCACATTTAGTGTGGCTTCCTGCCTTCTCGGCTCCTCATGCCCCATCTTCTGCACGGTTCACTGTATTTTGGAATGAGCAAATTTAACCTACAATGGTGAGGTCAGCCTAGGAGGTAAAGTTTCCTGAAAACCGCCTCTCTTTGCTTAAAGTGAAATGTAGCGTTACCTCGCTCTTCTGACCTGCAGATGGGTGTGCTACCACAGATGGAGAGGGCTTCGGGTTGCAGCAAATTGGCTGCTTGGAATGAATTCTTCTCGCTGACACTCAGTGCTCACCGTCTGTAACAAAAGTGGCAGCGGGGAAACACAATAAATTGTGGTCATTCCACTTCCCTCTGCCAGAAGTCATGCTCAGTAGAATGTGACTTCTGGTAGAAGGGAATGGTTGGTAAGAAACTCGTGAGCTCATAAAGTAAGCAACTCCTATTGGCTGTGGGGTGCTATGGTAATGAGCACAAGCAGGAATGTTTGTCTCCTATCATGCAGGACCTCTTCTTTATCACTTCTTTTTTCTAAAGTCGGAGAAGTTTGAAAAAAACTGATTTGCAAAATGTTTGACTTTACAACGTCGTGCACCCCAATGTAATTTCCCCTCGAATTATTACATTACTCCTTTACTTTGCAGGCAGGTTTGTACTATGTAAATCACGTACATACATAAAATCACATACTAAAAATCATATTTTATATTCATTTTGAGTCGTTTTTTTTATTTATATGGATAAGTGATGACTTTACAGCCATTAACAAAATGACACAGGAGGTTTTTCATAATTGAATACCCTGAAACATGCTAACATTTCGAAAAAAGAAAGAAGTAGATAGGTAAAAAATAGGAGGGAATTTTCCCAGTTGACCAACATTGAAACAGGCAATTTTAGGCAGGAGACAGTTAAAATAAACCCTTTTTTGGCTTTAAAAATCGGGTCTGAATCAGGTCTGTTGGAATGTATGTCCTGTGTTCTATCTGTTACTTGAAGTACATGGGGGTGAGGCCAAATCTAACACAGTGCATTACTCGTGTATAATACAAGAACTTTCAAGTGGGAGATACAATGGGGATCTAGAACATTGTACTTATTTTACTGGCATGCACTGGCAATGCAAATAGGTATGGCTTTAATGTGCTGCATCCTGCACTCACACAAGCACACCGCACCCCCAGTGTTCAAACAGGCACCCCCCTTCCCATGAGCTTAAGCAGGCATACATCTCTCCCTGCGCTCACATGGTCAGCTTCTTCCACAGGCACGTGACACAGTCTGCATTCATACAAGCACATTCATGTGAGTGCTGCTTAACTTACACTCACATGAGCATGGCGCTCACCCTGTACACTCACAAGTACTGCTGTCTACCTACATGTATACAGGCGCACCATTCACCCTGCCCTCATACAAGCACACAGTTTAACCTGCACTCTATGCACACCGGTCAAACTGCACTCTATACTCACCGCTCACACTACACTCCCACGGGCATGCAGCTCACACCGCTCACCCTACACTCCCACGGGCATGCAGCTCACACCGCTCACTATAAACTCACACAGGCATTGCATTCTGTTTATACTGCTCATCCTATCCTCTCGCACACTGCTCACCCTGCACATTGCACACACCACTTTTACCTAGCAATTTATTCACAACACACATCTTGCAGTCTATAAACAGACTGCTCACTATGGACTCTGTATACACCACTGAACAGCACTTTAAACACACAGCTCACACCCTGCACTGTACACATACCACTCACCCTGGCTCACAGAGGCACACTGCTCACCCTTTACTTACACAGGCAGAATGCTCACCTTGCACTCTGTATGCGCTGTTAACCTTGCAATCTGTATACACCACTCACCCTCCACTCTGTAAACTCTGCTTACCTTGCACTCCTTGCACACCACTAACCCTGCATTCTGTACACACTGCTTACCCTGTATTCTGTACACACTGCTCACCCTGCACTCTGTACACATCAGTCACTCTGCAGTCTGTACACATTACTCACCCTGCACACGATACACACTGCTCATCCTACACCCTGTACACACTGCTCACCTTACAGTCTGTGCACACTGCTCACCCTGTAACTACTGAGCCGCAGCGCTCACCCTGCATTTTCAGAGGCACACCTCTCACCTGACACTACTGAGACACACCGATCCTTCAGTGCACTCACAGGTACAACTGTCAGCCTACAATTATAAAGGCACACTGTTCTCCCTGAAATGACTGAGACACAATACTCACCCTGCACTCTGTGCAGAGCACATATATTGCACACTGTACACCGTGCTCTCTGCACTCAGTACACACTGCTCACAATGTACTCTCTAGACACCTGTCCCCCTGCACGCTGTACAGAGCTAACCTTTCACTCGGTACACAGCCCTCACATTCTGTACACACTGCTCATCGTGCAGCACTATGCACACACTGCCCACGCGGCACTCTGTACTCTGTACTCACCGCTCACCTTGCAATCTGTGGATTCACACTCCCTGTACTCTGTGCACACCTTTCACCTTGCACTCTGTCACACTCAGAGGCCCACTGTGCATTGTGTACTCTAGGAGGCACACTGTTCATCCTCCACTCACAGAGACACAATGCTCATGCTTCACTCTATGCATACATGTCACCCAGCACTCTATACACAAATATTAATTTGGACTCTATGCACTGCTCATACTGGACTCATACAGGCTCACTAGTCACACTGCACTGTACTCACACAGGCACACTGCTCATCCTGCACACAGAGGCACACTGCTTACCCTGTATTCACACAGGCACAATGCTTATCTTACACTCAGTACACACTGCTAACAGCCATCTGTACATAATGCTTACCCTGCAATCTGTAAACACCTCTTCCCCTGCACACTGTACAAATGGCTCACGCTGCACTTTCGGCACAAAGCTCACCCAGCATATCGTACATTCGGCTCACCTTGCACTCTGTACAGACAGCTCACCCTGCAGTCACCCGGGTATATCTCCTACCCTTCTCCCTCTAACATACACTTATCAGTTCACTCACATGGCAGGCCACTAACCCTGCACATAAACAGGCACACTGCTTCTCTTGTACTCCACGAGCACATCACTCATCCTCCACTCACACAGTCAGACCACTTACCCTGCACTCACACAGGCATGCTGCTCAGCACTACTTACCATGCATTTTGTACGCACTGCTCTCCCTAAGCTCCGAATACATGTGCACATGGCTCACCCTTTATACACTTCGCTCATGCTGAAAGCTGTACACACTGTTCACCTGCTTTGTACAGACCGATCACCCTGCACTCTGTACACACTTCTCACCCTCTACTAAGTAAGGCTCATCACTAAGTCTGCACTCAAGGCACTGAGTTCACCCTGCACCTACAAAGTCAAAACATTCACCCTGGAATGCTGCTAACTGTGTAGTTGCACAGGGTTATCACTCATCCTGAAATCACGGAGGCAAACAGCTCATCCTTTAGGCCCACAGACACACCTCTCACTCTACAATCACACAGGCACACCACTCATCCTACACTCACACAGACACACACTGATCAGCACCACTTACCCTGCCTTTTGTAAACACTTCCCACCCTGACCTTTCTACGCATGGCTTACGCTTCATTCTATAGACATGGCTATCCCTGCATTCTGTAAACACTGCTCTCCTTTCTGTGCACAAGGGTCATCCTGCATTCTGTGCACAACATTCATCCTGTACTAAGAAACACACACCTCACCCTGCACTCAAACAGGCACACAGTTCACCCTACACTCGCACAGTAATACCGTGCTCCCTGCACTCACACAGGTACACTGCTAACTCTGCAGTCACACAGGGTGACCACTCAACCTGCACTCACAGAAGCAATTCGCTCACACTGGAGGCACACCTCTCACCCTGCAATTACAAAGGTGCACTGCTCACCTTTCACTCACATGGGCACACCACTCACTTTGCACTAACACAAGCACACTGCTTGCCCTCCACTCAGACAGGTACACTGCTCAGTACTGCTAACCCTATTAGTTGTGTGTAAATGGCTCATCCTGAGCTCTGTACACCTGGCTCACCCACCATTCTAAGCACCTGGCTCACCCTGCAGCCCATAAAAATATCTCACCATGCACTCTGTATGCATTACTCCTTCTTCATATTTATTTAAATAATTTTTATTGGCATTATCATAATGTGCATTTGCAGTACATTCGGTAGAGATGTTCACTAAGGGTTACGAATCTACTCACCCCGCACTTATGTAAACACGCCCCTTACCCTGCACTAAAGACACAATACTCACCCTGCATTTACTCCAGCCCATCAGCCACCCTGCAATCACAAAGTCATGGTGCTCACCTTGCACTCCCATGGGAATATGTTTCAGTTTGCATGCTCACAGGTGCAACTGCCAGTCAATAATTATACAGGCACACCACTCAACCTGCACTTACACAGGCACACTGCTCACACTGCACTCTATACACACTTTCACACTGCACTTTGCATACACCACAAACTCTGAACTACTTACACACGCTTCACCCTGTACTCTGGACATACTGCTCACTCTGCATCCTAAACACAGGGAAGAGGTGTGG
Source organism: Calotriton arnoldi (assembly GCA_963921515.1). NCBI lineage: Eukaryota > Metazoa > Chordata > Amphibia > Caudata > Salamandridae > Calotriton > Calotriton arnoldi. The sequence continues at coordinate 3,125,909 of CAWUFW010000794.1, forward strand.
CACAGCAGCCAGGGCGGCTGACTCCGGAACCCGGGGGCTCACGGTTCGATCGCCGGCGGCAGATCAGCCCAGCACCATGTGACTCTGGGCAATAGCTCGCTTAATCTTCCTGACGGCCCCCAGCGCCTTGACACCCTCAGGTAATTGTTTGTGCTTTACAAATACTGGACACACTGGACATTTTACACAGTTCACACAGCATTCTATGCAAACCACTCACTCTGAACTCACACAGTCACTCTGCAATCACATGCGCACACAAGCACACTGCGCACTCTCTACACACCATTCATTGTGGGCTCTGTACACCCCGCTCACCCTGCACTCGACACATACTGCTCACTCTGCACCCAGGCACACCACTCATGTTACAGTTTGTACACACTGCTAATCCTGAATCTGTACCCACCACGCACCCTGTACACATCACTAACTCTGCACTCTATGCACGCCACTCACCCTTCACTTTGTACACACTAACCCTCCATTTTATACACACTCATCACCATACATTATGTACACACTACTCACCGTGCATTCTGTATACATTGGTCACCATACACTCTGCAAACTTTGCTTCCTTTGCAACTTGTACACACACTTCAGCCTGGATTCACAATGACACATCACTCACCCTGTATTCTCAGAAGTACACCTCTAACATTACATTCAAAGAGGCAAACTATTCATAGAACTGTGAGCCTACAATTATACAGGCACACTATTCACCCTGCGCAGACGAGGGAATGCCGCTCACCATGCATTCACATGGGCATGCACTCCCCGTGAACTCACACAGGCATATCACTCTCTGTGTAATCACAGGTACATCTGTCGCACTATAATAATACAGGTCAGCCCACACTTACCCAGGCACACTGTTCAGTCTAAGATCTATACACACCACTCACAATACACTTTCTACACACAACAATCACTGCACCTACCACTCACCATACACACACTGCTCATCTTGCACCATATACACGGCTCCCACCCTGTGTTCACAGAGGCACACTATTCACTCTGCATTCTCAGAGGCTCACGTCTCTCCCTGCACTCAAAGAGGCACCCTGCTCACCATGTACACTCACAGGAGCATCGGTCAGCCTATAATTTTAGAGCCACATCGCTCACCCTGAACTGACACAATCACACTGCTCACCCTGCACTTTGTCCACAGCACTCTACAGACCATATGGCCTGCACTTTTGCACACTGGTTATTCTGCAATCTGTACATATTGCTCACCCTTCACTCTATACAAACCACTAAACATGCACTCTGTACACATCACTTACCCTGCACTCTATACCCACCACTCTCCATGCACTCTGCATACACTGATCTCCCTGCACTCTGTACACACCGCTCACCTTGCACTCATACAAGTACACCCCTCAATCTGCACTCACACAGGCATACAGCTCATTACTAGATAACTGACATCACCCTTACTGCCAAACACAGTTAATTTAAAGGAGCCAAGAGATTGTTTTACCCCTACTGGTACAAGGTGACCCCCTTCATGCTATGGTGGATGCCATTCATCCCACGCTGCTGAGGCTACCCTCACCTGGATCCTGTAAACCAGGAAAATCCTGACATTGGCTGCAGCTCTAGGCGATGATGGCAGGGATCCCTGTGCTCCTGCCCTTGGTAGCAGCAACCCCCAGGAGCTTCCACAATACATCCCTCATCTTTGAGTGACTGTCCATTCCTCCATCCCCCTTCTCTGTCTGGCTGAAACTATATTACCAATTTGTCACTCAGTTAACTTATGCCTACCGGTGCCCCGACACTGTGCCCATCGCAAGTGAGTGGCTGTCACCTGCTTCTTGATCCCGGGACTGCATATTATGCCTCAGTGAAACATACACAATTTCCTTTGTGGAAATTATGTGTAATTGCCCCAAAACGACTCCTTATTATATGAAATGCTGCATTTTTGTTGCTATTTTTTTTTGGCTCAAAATGCAATCTTGCATCCATTTTGGACCAAAGAATGAATTCTGTGTTAAAAGAATTGCAAAATTGCACAATCTGAACAGCAGCCTATCACATTCAGTTTGCTTGTGTTGTTTCTGTGTCCCCAATAGGATTTTTACTTGAACGAAATCCCAGTTATGCTATATGGCATAATGTCATAATCACTGGCATTTTTAGCAACAATCATAACACAAAATGATGGAAATTACATGAGATCATGCTGATGCAAATGAAATTTAACCAGGGTCTACTACCTACACATCTAGAGGCAAAGGGAAGCATAGAGAATCTAACCATGGTGGGTGATCTTGGAACCTCCCTGCACACAACAAGTTTGGGGGCTCGGTCAGTTTGGGATGTTCTAGTGCCCAGCCTGTGGCAGGACACCCCTTGTCTTCAATTCTGTAGTCCCCTGTATGAGGCAGAGAGCATCACACAGGCCAAGGCAATCGACTCCTTCTCCTGCATGGAGGAAAGCTTGGTGTTTTTTTGCTACTGCCCAGACACACTGGTGGTCTCTCCTGATTACCCTCTGCAGGAATGGAGAATCCATGAAGACACAGCACATGTGAAGGTGGTACATAGGCACTATAAAAGACTTGGAGGGCATACTCTCCACATCACGTAAGGGAGGCCTAGCCTGAGGCTTCCTCCATCAAGGTACTTTCCACCTCCTCACTGTTATAGGTATCAATGCAGGCAGACATCAATCTTTCAGCCAGGACATCTGGTGACTGAAAACAAAAAGAAGAGCACAGGGTGTAAGCACAAGATAATTGGAACAGGTGGCTTAAGGTCCTGGTAACCTATGTGACCATCTGATTGGTCACAGGTACAGGGCCATCATATCTAGAGCTTTTGGACACTAGCATGATTGACACCCCAGCGATTTTGTACAGCTCCCCATTCCAAAATGGAGCATTTTCAAATTCATCAGCTGAGGTGGCATTTAGGTGTAGCACAACAATACTTTTGAGGTAAATCCCCAGGCAATCGAAAAGGTCAAACAATAATCACCAACTCAATACAAAACCAAACATGATATAATAAACTCAGTGTTATTAATAAATATATTAAAATCTCATCTTTTTATTATTATCTTTTAAAAAAAACATTTTTGGGAGTGCATATGATAAATACATGTAAGACATATTAAACAATTTATCAAAAATAAACAACATATAAATTACAAATTAACAATTTACACAAAACACCACAATAAATGAATTGTTGATTTTGACAGAAGACCAGAAACAATGAAAAGACAAAAACAGTGGCTATGCGATGAATCTTCTACGCGCGTTTCGGCGCAATCTGCGCCTTCATCAGGAAAGCCACAAACAAATTCCTACAAATAAAATTAAAACTATATCAATAAATGTTGTAAATTAAAAACTAAAACACTGAGTTAAACAATACAAAAAATTCAATAAATTCGATCGATTCAATCAATTACATACCTTCACCATAATTATGAATTTAAAATAAAACTTGTATATATCATAAACCATTATATACAATGACGTTAATGCATGAAGAATGGAAATTAGCATTGATAGCAGTTAGCAAGTCAAAGCAACTTGAGAAATAATTTGTGCCCCGTAATAAAGAAAAAGAAAAAGAGATAAAAAAGAGTGAAATAGAAAATACATAAGCTATGGGTATCAGATAATGAATCAACCATAGCTTAACCATGCCATGTTGAGCCAGTGATACTTCAGCTTGCGCACGCAGCTTGGTAAACAAACAACTATCTAAGCAAGTAGAGTTGCAATTTCATAGAGGATTTATCTTTTAATGCTGTCATCACATTTTAACTAGGCCTGGGTGAAATGTAAATTACATGAGCATAATTCTCCTTATATTTGGAATTTTACATTATGCTTGTTACACAAAATTCCCAAAAATTAAGTCATTTTGCCATGTGCATAATTATGCTGCTGTTCGCTGAAAAATTATCACTGTGTAGCGTGGGAACAATGGAAACAACCAAAACGCAAGTGGCTGTTGTTTGCAGCACTTGTTTTTCTCTTTGCACTATTTGTTTTGCATGAAATACGTTCTCACATCAAGAATTGACACAAGGAGCATGTTGGACCTGGCCCTCTCTTCTGGGTCATCCCCAAACCTTTTGCCTTTTCCCTCCACCTTTTGCTGAATTCTTTTTGTTGGTCTTAGGACTCTGTGCACTTTACTACTGCTAACCAGTGCTAAAGTGCGTGTTCTCTATCCCTAAAACATCGCTTGATTTGCTTACACCTGATTGGAATATTTAATTTACTTGAATGTCCCTTGTAGAGTGATATGCCATATACCCAGGGACTGTAAATTAAATGCCACTAGTGGGCCTGCACCACTTATTGTGCTACTCACACAAGTAGCCCTTTAAAACATGTCCCAGGCCTGCCATTGCAGCCTGAATGCAGTGTCAAACTGCCATGTCGACTTGGCATTAAAACTCATGTGCCAAGCCTTAAACTCCCCTATTATTAGATATGTCACCTCTGCAGTAGGCCCAGGTAACCAATAGGGCATGATGCCATGTAATTAAGAGGTTGGACATGTACTTTTAAGTTTTACATGTCCTGGTAGTGAAAAAATCCTAAGTTTGTTTTTCAGTACCATGAAGCGTAACCATCCCATGGAATAACATTGGGGATTCCTTATTAGATTTGATAGCCTGTGATTTCCAATTAGGAGCTGGTAGCTATATCATGTTTGGTGTCTTTTGAATTGGGATGAAAAGCCCTATTTAGGGTTGTGTGACGGGACCACGCATGCACTTACCACGCATGCTGGTTCCACGCGGTCTGAACCATGCAAGTCTTAACCACGCATTTGCCTTTACCTTGCATGCCTTTACAACACAATATGCTTTGTTAAGGCATGTGTGGCAAAGACATGTGCATGGTTAAGACTTTTCAGGTAAGTGTAAGTATGCCGATCACTGCCCCCGCTCTGAGCCCTTAAACGGCCCCCAATGCCCTGCCTTGAGATCTAAAACCAACCCCTTCCTCCAAGCACTAAAAACTTCCCTGCTCCCCAAGCCCGAAAAAGTACCCTGATCCCCCCAAAGCCATAAAAACTACCCGACCCCCCGAGCCCTAAAAACATCCCTGACCCCACCCTAAGCCCTAAAAACTATCCCGACCCCCTGAGCCCTAAAAATTACCCAGACCCCAACTGAGCCCCAAAACCCTACCCGACCACTCGCCCTGAAAACAATCCCGACCCCCCAGCCCTGAAAACTACCCCAATCCTTAAAAACTACCCTACCCCCCAAAACCCGGCCTCAGCTCCACTTTCCTCACCGTGTCCTCTCCCAGTCCTTCCTGCTTCCGCCCATTCCAGCAGCTAGACCGCACACTGCCTTAACCACACATATGCGTGGTTAAGGCATATGCGTGGTTAAGGCAAGGGTGGTAGCGCTTGTGCTGTTGGGACACGCTTGGCTCTGCCCGTGTTGTTCCATCCGTTTCCCCCTATTTAGTGGTGAAGTCAGGTTTTTGATCACAATTTTAAAAATGCATCTTTTAGAAAGTTGGCATTTTTCTGCCCTTAGCCCTGTTGTGCCTTTAGCCTCGCCTGGGTCACATGACTGGGTGTAACTGATGGCTAGAATTTGTGAATTCCTCCCAGACTGCCACACAACAGAGGGATTAGATGTGCCTGAGTGGGCCATCGGCTGGTAGGATGGGGCGGAGCTGAGCACATCCAAACTTACATCTGAATAGCCTGTGCCCTGCTTTCACACAAAGGGCCGAACGATCCTACATTGTCACTGCAGCCAGCTTGGAGCCAAGGCAGGGAGGCAGGGAATTCCATGCATTTTAATGCCACTGTCTGGAAGCTTCTCCCACCTTCCAGATCCAGAGCACCAGTTTTGAAAAGAAGGACCTCAGACACCAACTCTTCTGTACTCTCTGGACCTGTGGATACTCTGCCAGGAAGAAGGACTGCTGTGCTGCTACAGGGACTGCCATTCTGCCTGACTGCTGTGCTAAAGGAACTGCTGCCCTGCTGCGTTGGCCTGCTGCCTACTGCACTCTTGCTTGGAGAAGAAGAACTGGACCTGCAACTTCATCTTGAATCCAGGACCCCAGAGTGACTCAAAGGGCTAGTTTGGTGACCTCCTGATCTGAGCCTCAGGGACATAAAAGTCTCCCAGCAGCTCCTGGACCCAGCTGCAGCAAGTTCTTGACCCCCAAGTGATGCCTCTCAGGTCCTGGACCCTTGGTGTGGGTCGCGGGATCTTGCAAATCAAGCTTTTGGGCCCTTTGCGGCCGCAAATGGGCCAATTTGCACCAGACTGCACCGCTCACACCGAAATTCAGTGCAAACTACAGCCAGCCCGTCTTTCACACAGCAACCATCAATTGCCTCCAGACAACTGCCGCCGTGAAGCTCCAGCCCATCCAAACACGATGCCCGGCCTACTCTTCCTGCCACACTGACAACCACTCGCAACACTCTCTTTGCTCCTCTTGACCCTCTCCAACATGAACGGGACCCTTGGCACAAAACTTGAGAAGGTAAAAGTTCAGTGGGGCTAATTTGGGACTGTATCCAACCTTTGCTCCATCGCAGTTGACCTGAACTTTTAACTTTGACCCGGTCCAGTGCAACCAGTTAGCCGCGGTTGGCATTTTATGCTTTTAGTTGCTATTTTTCACTTTACTCTTTGGAAATTCATAACTCCAGCTCTACTGATTGGATATTTGTCATTTTGGTCTGTTTTATTTCTTAAAAATCAGATCTAACCAGGTGTGGGGTATTTATATGTGGTGTTTTCATTGTTTCAACGGCCAAGCTACTAGGTGGTTGAACACAGCTTAATTTTGGGTTTGCTTGTGCCTCACCCTAACTTGGATTGTGGTTGCTACACACCCCAGTCAACCAGTGACCCAGTTTCTGACAGGGCACATTTCACACTAAAATATATAAGCGCTACATGGCAGATTTGCATTTCACATAATTATGTGCAATTTGCATACTTTTCCTGAAATTTCACATAATTACACAAAGTAAATTAAGCACATTTTACACACCTTAGTTTTAATTTTCCAGCCATATTAGGTGGTAGGAAACCCTCCAGTAGTCAATAGGAGTGCAATTCAAACACTGTTTTGCTGGAAGCACACACTTTCTGTCCAATCAAATGCTGTAATCAAAGTAACCAACATATCAGGTGAGCAAAAGTCCCTTTCTCAGTAGTGCTTCTTAAAGCTGTGTTTCTGTTAATCACATAAGGTCTGGCAGCAGCTCTGCTGTCAAGCTGAACCTAATATGGGAGCATCCTGGCACTTTGCAACATCAGTACATCACTTACAGAGAGAGCACAAGCAATTCATACTAGAGAGTGGTACACTGGGATTGTGAGCATTTGAACTTCAAACTGTTCATTTTAAGCACTCATTGATTCTTCCAGTCATGGCATCCTGAAGAAGTTGCTATTGTGTCACTGGCACAGTCGAATGCAACAATTTGTGTTTTTTCTTTTTTAGGTTCACACCTTGAATAGTCTATTTTATTAGTGTGAATGAATACACTTGGGGACATATTTATGATCCCCTTGCACCACCAGGGCGTCACTTTTTGTGATGCTCTGGAGGCACAACCAACAAAGTCATATTTATGTGGTCACGCAAAGCCACTTTGTGTGGCTTTAAATGGCCTCATAGATATGGAGTGAGGCAATGCCGTGCAAATCGCTGCGTTGTCTTACTCTGCACTAGGGAAGTATTCCATGGGTGTTGCTGTGGGCGTTCCCATGCAACACCCATGGATTTTGACGCTTCCCCAGATTTACAAAACCATGTAAACCTGGGGATGTGCCAAAACCTTATTGCCTCCCCAGGGGAGGCACAATGAGGAGAAAAAGCCTCCCAGGATTGTTTTTGTGCAGGAAGGGTGCACCTTTCTGCACAAAAACAAACCTGCTGACAACACAGGCACCATTGCACCATGATGCAAGGGTACGTGCATTGACACTAGGCTGCGGAAACGGGGCCAGCACAGGGGGAAAGGACGGGAATGCACTGTATTGGATAAATATGGTAAATTCCTGCCCTTTCACTCTGACATAGGGCAGTGCAGTACGATGCCTTGCTGCACTGCCCTATACCTAACCCCCATAAATGAGGTCCTTGGTAAGGCTCAGTTTCACACAAAGACTAGAAGTTTCAAGCAGTTTCTAACCTCAAGTGCAGACAAAAGCCATACATCAATATAGCCCTAGTCTAGGTCCTGGCATTTCTTTTGTATTCTAACATAATCTTGTAAAATCCCGAACACAGGGTTTTGTGTGTTTTGAAAAAATTCTTTTTTTCCACTAAGACATATTTAGAATAATTGTCGCCCATGGAAGTAAATTTGAAAGTGCATGTTTGCTGTAGCTGCACGACTGCACTAACATTGCTTGTAACATGACTTTAGAAACTGTGTAATAAAATAGAGTATAAGGTATCTCGCTTGACTTTTGTACTTTAGGGGATATCTCACAACCAATTTTTTCTGCAGATGAAAGCCCTAGCATATTTCACGTAATTCACATCGTTTTTATGAAACGTACATGTATTTTGCATGAAAAAATTTCCTTTTTCACACCTCCATTTTACCCCATCTTTTCAGACTAATCAGCAGGAGTGGTTGTCTTGTCGACCTCCCTATCTCTTGTTGGGCTAGACTGCATGTGCTTATCACATGTTATATTAATTCCATTCACCACATAATAATGTTCCATTTTCTCATATAAATCTGAAGTTTTTACTTATGTTCTTTTTTTTATCAGATCTATGTTCATGAATAGGAAATCTCGTAAACCTTTTCCAAACTTTAGGTGCCTCCAGTTTTCATAAGTAGCACAATCACTGGACTAAGAGCTTCCTCGTTGCCATTAACATACTGCGACCTGCTAAAAGGACGGGTTTCTTTTGAGGTGTTCACAGCCTCAAAAAGGTACGTAAGAAAGATGAATTTCCATTGGACAATGCGGGATCAAGTCCTTATTTAGAGATGTTCAGTTAAAATGTTTCCGCAATTGAATTACTGCACCTGATGCTCATAGTAATATGTTTAGTTTACCGTTAGAAGTGGAATAACCCATGGAAAGAGTATTTTGGAAGATCTTTTATGCATCCATAGGTATGGAGTCAGAATCAATGTTGTATTGGTGTTAATGGGCATGGTTTTCCTGTGCTGTAGTGCATTCTTACCACATCACAAATACAATTCACCATGTTTGTGATGCAGTAATTCCACAGCACTTTCAATCTAACAAAATTTTAAATAACACCGTAATATGTTACAGCACCCTTAACATGTCCTTCCGGCACTTTCAAACCCCTCTAAATGAGCACCTCTTCATGAAAAAGCAAAGCAAAAAACAAACAATAATTTAAGTAAGTACAGAGTTCAGCTAGATGAACCTGTAGAAGAGAATAAGAATGACACAATAGAGACAATGAGCAGAACAGAGAGGTATATTAAGGGCAAAAGGGCATAATCATGTTTACACCCAAGAACACATGTGACGTAATGACAAATATGTCAGCCTAGCAGTTTTACATTCAATGGGGCAGATTTACAAGAACTGACGCATCTCTGCATATCAGCAGAGATGCGTCAGTTAATCTGCATCATGTAAAAAAACCCTTGTGCCACCATGGATGCGTCGCATTTACAACGCGACGCACCGTGGCGCAAGGATTGACTGATGCGTGACGCATCTGTTGGCATAAAGGTAACGCAGTGCTGGAGTTGCGTTGCGCTTGCGGCCTATACTAGCTGTGCTGCGTCACTCCTTACGCCTGCTTCAAGCAGGCGTAAGGTTTTGATGCAGCAGCGTCGTAAAAGTGACTCAGTGAAATCTTGTAGATTTCACTGCGTCACTTTTACGAGGCTTTCCTGCGTGGCAGTGCCCACCCTGCATACATTATACCTGACGCAGGTATAATGTGACGCAGGGCTTTACATCCCTAGATGCGTCACGTTATAAATTTGTCGCAACGTGGCGCATTGTTTACGACGCCGCTGCGTCACAGAAGTGACGCAAAAGCGGCGTAAATGTGTCACAAGGGGCTTGAAAATCTGCCCCTACATATTAACTGGAGTACAGATAAATGTTAAAGAGAGATCACTTGCAACAATTAACAGATGTCTTAAGTTTTTACCTGGTTTGAGCTCTTGGTGCTAAATGATTTATCAAAATCTATAGGGATGGTCAGCTTACTTTAGAGTAGGCAAAAGTTGAAAAGACAATACGAACTATGCCATTGAAGGCGCTTTCAAGATGAATGGCTTGAACTACTGTTGACCAGAAAGCCCATGTAGTGTGAAAAACATGCCAGCCTTTCTGTAAACCCAAGCTTCAAGACCCAATTAGTGAATTGAATCTTACAAATACATATTTCCAGAGGAGATCTCAGATCTTGTCAGCTGTTATTTCCTCATCTAATATGTGAGTAAAGAAAGCACCTTTGATGCATTTCTCTTCAGCATGAATTATGAACCTGGAAAGCATGAATGGTTGGGACTCACCATCAGTATTCTTAATATAGATGAACAAATCTAAAAGCAGGCATTATGTGAGTAATGTGTTCTGACCTGCTTAAACCCTCCTTGATTTTTTATTTTTTTATTTCTGGTCTTTGGATCCCTGTAGTAAGTGATTCTCACTAGTTGAGTCTCACTCACTAAAAATTTCTGGAAAAAAGGAGTTTAGTGAAAACCACAAGTGCCTACCTTTTAAAATAAGACACACTGTTGTGCAGCAGGGGAAGAGGCTGTGTGCTGGTTACAGGTGAACATGTGTGCACACCTGGGTCCATGCATGTGGGCTAAGCGAGTAGGGCTACTATTTAGCTCAGACCTGTGCAGTTGTAGCATGCCACAAATGGGACCTTGAAGAAAATGATTATGGCATGTGCACGCCTTATAATTCCACTGAGCATTCAGAAATAAATATCCACGTTTATTTTCTGACTAGAATGTGAGTCGATAGCACTTAACTCTAAGTCTATGGTACTTTACTGTATTCAATCTCTGGGTGAAAAGCTGCACTAAAACATACATTTTGGATTGGCACAACATGGAGAGAGGATTAACTTCTCTTTTTCTATGTTTAAAACGGCGTGATGTGCTAATATAATAATAGTTTGTCCATATTTACACTTCTTCAAATATGTTGGCATTTGCAATGTTTCCCTGAGCCAGTCCTTTATTAAGTTCTGGCTTTGAACTACTCTGCCACCCATGTTAATTATTCTGCAGGACAGCAGGTAGATGAAAATGTACCCAACAAGATAGATCAAAGGGGTGGCTTGGATCTATCTATTGGCCAACAGAATATTTTAACATGGCCTCAAGGGTAATACCACCCCCCCAATTTGGCCCATTTGGAGAAGGTTAACTTCTCCTGGTGGGAGATGATAATGGGAAACAAATCTGCAGTGGGTAATTAATAACACATCACTGACAAGCCTGGGCATGTCCTTTGCACAGGAACAATAGGGAAACAGGCAGACCTCTAGCACCAGTCACAACAGGGGCTCCCTTTGACGTCTTGAGGGAAATAACCAGTTTTGCTGTATCAGTATGGGGCAGTGCTAAAAACCCACAAGCGAACTCTTGCAGGCACACACCTGATTTTATCATTTTGAAAATACACAGAATGCTGTGCAAAGGGGCAGACCTGTCAATGGGCTATTCCTAGAAAGTGTATTTCAAGAGTGGAGGGATAATACGGGATCTTTGAATATAGTAGAAATGCCCATCCTCTAGACTTCAGATTCAAATGTACTACTAACTAGTAGACCTGAATGTTGCTACAGGAACAATGTGGAACCCACCAATTTCTTTCTCCGTGAACAGTGCCCAAAACTGTCCAGAATACTGACAGCAAAGAGGGTGGAGTGGGTTACATAGGTTAAAGAAAGCACACAAGAGATGTTACCAGATTGTAGTCATACAGCTTATCTCATCTGACAGACACTCTCTCAGGTTTTCTACAGTTTCTCACAAATGATGGCTTTTTTTCATAAACAGAGCACACGACTTCTGTTACTCTCTGAATTTACATTAATAACAACTGCATGCAAGTTCCTCTTTTTACACATATTTATCATGAAGGGTAACATTCTACAGAAAATGGAAAAATGCCCATGAATCATTCTTGCAATAGATGCATGTTGCAAATGGGTTCCGCCCCTTTAGTATGTCCAGATATGTTTTGCTTTCTGATCACACGGTTTTGGACTTTTTGTTGTGGTTTAGTCTAACTACTTGTGTCTTAGCCACAGTAATAACATGGTAAATGGACTGTGCATGTTTACTGCGAGTGCCTACCTTTTTAGATAAGGCCACTGCGGTGCAGCTAGGATAAGGGACACTTATCTGACTACATGTGAACATTTGTTCAAACGCATGTGCACACCTGTGAGAGCTGCATGTGTGAGGCTACCATTGTTAGCAGCCCAGTAATTGTGCACAGGTAGCCTGGTGCAAGTGGGGACTCTGCAAGATTAGATGTTGACCTGGGGTAGGTCCTGTAATATCAATGGGCTCTTATAGGTAATGTCAGTAGGGTTTACTGTTTCATCTGCAGTGTCAATGTATTACACACATAGGGGGAAAACTGCCCAAAAGTGCAGTTTCGCTTCCCTTAGGCCTACAAAGTCCAGTGAGGTCTAAAACACGGGTGAAACAGATGTGCCACGTTTGAATATGCAAGTCTTAAAAACATAACATGTACACCTTATGGGTAGTTCAGAATATCATACTTCTCTGGCTCACCTCAGGACTAAATTCCAGACCTTTTGTCACTCTGCTGGGCCAAGTTAATTACTCAGCTCCCCAGCAGATGGACAAAGGCCTCCCCATACAAAAGGAGTAATTAACAGCGCTCCACTCAGCTCCTGAGGAGGAAGGAGTTGGGAAGAAAACCTGCTTTGTGTGTTTCCTTGGGGGCCACTTAGTTTGTTCGTATTTTAGTTTGCTTGCACATTCAGTCTGCTTTGCCTTGCACACTTTACGCTTGACATGTTTAATTTTGTGACAAAACATTATTTTAGAAAGCACTGCACATATTTTTGTTTTTGTTTTAGACTCTCTTAACATCTTGTACAAGGTCAAAAACACTGTGCCCGGTCTTCTTGTGATTGGTTATTAAATGTAGCTTGGCACTTAGACACAACATACATTCACATCTGCAGTTTTCAAGAAGACACCTCATGACATATACGCCCAGATGTGCCATTTTTGAAATGGAGAGAAGACATTCTAGCAGAGCAAAGGTCCTGACGAGAGAGAGATCCACTACCTGAAATGCAGAACAACTACCTGAGCAGGACAGGAATTGGGTTCGCCACTACACCCAGAGATCTAAAATATAACACTGTGTTTCCATAGTGGGGGTAGGCTGAGGCAGATAAATAATTCATCATGGTAGGGCTTCTTATTGTTTATAGTTTACTTGTAATGTTTCTCACTCTGTTGGGATGCATATGTTTTCTAGTTGCAGCGCAGATGTTTCATAATAGGTTTCAATAAATATATTGTAACCTGTTCTCATGTCTTTTTTGTTTATAATGGACATGCATGAGTGAGAAAATGAAAGGTTGATGATCTGTTTCCACAGTTCCCTGAGGGGACTAGAGATTTGTGTTCTGGGGTGCTAACTTACCTGTCACTCTGGGAAAGTTAGGAGGGCTAGTAAGCATTATCAGCTAGTCTGGATTGGGGCTCATAGGTACTGATGTGGTATGGTTACTCAGCCCTTACACACTGATGTTCTGTGGTCCCAGGCATAGTTCTGTTGATACAGAATCCCTCCAACATGGCGTGACCATGGTGACCATACTTGGTCTGGTATTTATAGCACAGGTCCCCTGAGTGGTGCTTGTGTGAGTCCATAATACCCCTTACATGTACCACTGGAGATGTCCATGGTGTTGGGGAATAATCCTCCACAGTATTTAGGAAGCACCAAATTCTGTGGTTTTTCAACCTTGAAAGTTTAAAAGTAGAACCGATTTTTATGTTGCACTTTATTTTCATTTCTGTTTTAATAATGACTGCACCAGCTGTTGTCATTCCTGTTAATTGCGGACCTGCTGTCCATGCACATGAATTGCACCATGGACTTACTAATGCAGGTGGTGCTTTTATCTTTTGGAAGAAGCAAATGAAGCCTATTGTTTTGAAGTATTTTATTTTTCGGTCGATTTTCAAGCTGTGGGTGCTAATTTAAACACATTTCCTACATATACTACTCCTGCACCTCCAGCACAATGCACTCATGGAAATCCCACTGTGTAGGAAAGTAGGATCTGCTTGTATGGTTACCCCCACTTTTTGCCTGGTGCTAAGCTGTTTTTGACTAGTCTGACAGGGATCCTGCTAATCAGGACCTCAGTCTCTCTGCCTTCTCCCTTAAATTGTTATGTTCTGTACTTAGGTACATCCCAGATTGGATACTGAGGTACCCTCATCAGTCCCTAGTATATGGTACTAAGGTACCCAGGGCATAGGTACCCCAGGGTCCCCCATGGGCTGAAGCATATATTATGCCAGCCATGGGAGACCATTCAAACTGTAACTACAGGCCTGCCATTGCAGCCTGTGTAAGCTGGTGCTTGCACCACTTACGAAAGATATAGGTTTCCTATATCTAGGGTCACTGCACTTAAAACTTATTAGTCAACACTATAGCAGGCCTTATCAATCCTGAAAGCAGGGTGCTTGGTTCTAAGTGTGAGGGTGGCCCTGCATGAGCAGGACACCCCTACAGCCTACGGAGTCCTTTCTCCCGGGTTGTAAGTGAAGCAGCCATATACCATATAAAGGGGCACCGCATAATTACGCGATGACCATCTCGAAAACGGCTGCAACGAATCCTATCATGTTTGGTATCAAACATGTTGGAATCATACCCCCACACCGTAACCGGTGTGGGAGGTATGATTCAAAGCACTGGAAGAGCCCTCCGCTAGGCTCTCAGTGCTCCTGGTGTCAGTCTTCTAGACCTGGACAGCACAACATGGCTGCTGCCGACCAGAAACCTGATTCTGCCCTCCTGCTGCTGAGCCAAGCTCGAGCAGGGGAAGGCAGAACAATATGTATCCTGTCACAGGGAGGTGTGACTACCTCCCGGACAGGATTTAGTGTATTGGGCCCGGATGGGTATGCTTTCCAGCGCTACTCAGTCTGCATGAGGGGCACATTTGGTGTCCCCATGCATAGTCCAGTTCAAACCAGCTCTGGGAGCTGTTGGCTCCCACTCTGGCGTGAAACTGTACAAAGGACATGGGAGTAACTTCCCCCCTGTCCAAATCCTCCCCTGGGAGGGTCCCCTGAATCGTCCCAACACTTTCCTTAGGGTACTTAACCGCTTACCTGAGGGTGGGTCCCTAGATTAATTGTGGGACACGATTCAATTCAGACACCACTTCAACTTCTACCGTCTGGGCACTTTGGACTTCGCTGGACTTCGTTTGGGCTCGACTTTGTCCCCCTTTCAGTCTGCTGCATCGTCTGTGCCTGTGCACCATACAGGAACCTTCCAAGGCCTGTGGACATCCAAGGCACCTGAAGGAATCTCCCCTGAAGTGAAGAAGTCACTTCCCTGCATCTGCAGGCACCGCAACTAAGCTGACCGGTCTGCTTATCCTGAGCTCCTACGGACTCTGAAAGGTTCAAGAACACAGGTGGTGGTTCTCTACAGCTCTTGAGGCCTGCCCTGCCCTCTCACCAAGTATGAGGCCAGTATCCCTCGTGGGAGCGGCAGGAACTGAACCCCTGCGCACCGCATCGACTTGCTGTTGCAAAGGCTTGTTGGCTTCCTTCCACCAAGATCTTCGGGCTCCAAATAGCCCCGTCCTCCAGCATCTCCAGTGACCAAGATCTTTGTCCTCACCACATCACTTGCACCGTGGACCTGCATCTTGGTGAGCTGCTCGAGGTCCTCTGCGACTCCAGTGCCTCTGGCCTGTGTGTCCTCTTGAGGGTCACCTTTGAATTACTTTGAGCACCCCTAATTTCTCAGGGCCTGCCCTGACTTCCCTGCTTGTGGTGAGTCTCCTGGACCTTGTTGGTCCCGAGATTGCACCTTCTTTGACTTCCTAATTGGTTGCAGTTTCCAAGGCTTGTTGGTGTTCACACCAGACACTAACCCCTCAACTCTTGACATCTGATGTGGGAAAGCTCGTTTACGGCTCCTGGTCTTCCACAGCATTGCCTGGTCCACACAGCTGCAGTTTCAAGGTCACCGTCAGCAGTCATGCAGCACCCGACATCGGTGGGCATTCGTCTTCTGTGCCTCCTGGTCACTCCAGAGTGGCATAGTCTTTGTCCCCTCTGCTTGCAGGTTCTTCACATTTTGAATCCATCTTTGGGTTCCATCGGACACTTTCATCTTCCCCAGCAGCGGCATCTTCCTGCAGTCCTCCATTGGGTTCGACGGCGGTTTCCGACACCACTTCACACCTATGCACCCGGCTTCCCTGGCTTGTTGGCTTCCTTCCACCAAGATCTTCGGGCTCCAAGTAGCCCCAAACAAATATCTCCAGTGTTAGAAATGGGGGTCTCTAGTTGGCAGAGGTAGGTACCTTTGTCCAAATAGGGACCCTTGCTTCTAGTCAGGGTAAGAGGGATACACTTCTAAAATAACCCCTGCTCACCCCCTTGGTAGCTTGGCACGAGCAGACAGGCTTATCTCAGAGGCAGTGGGTAAAGCATTTGTGAACACATACAGTAATACAGTGAAAACACTACAAATGGACACCACACCAGTTTAGAAAAATAAGTAATCTTTATCTAAACCAAAACAAGACCAAACGACAAAAACCCACAATACAGTAATAAAAATATGACTTCCATATGGTAGAAATAGTTCAGTTCAATGCAAGTTGTAAATGCGACACTTTTCTCAAAAGTACCTTAGATGCGTCACACAAAACAAACAAAATGGCCGCAGGGAAGGTGATGCGTCGGTTCCTTACACTCAGGGAAGGTGATGCGTTGATTCCTTGCTCCGGGGGAGGTGATGCATCGGTTCCTTACTGCAGCGCAGGGGAGTTGATGCGTCGATTCCTTACCGGAGAGGAGGTGATGCGTCGTTTTTGTACTGCGTGAGGAGTTGATGCGTCTGTTTCTTACTGCGTCCCCCAACGATGCGACAGTCTTGGCGCCTCGATGCGATGCGTCGATCCGGTACGATGCGTGGCTTTGTGCAGCCGCACAGCAGGCTTGCGTCGGGATCAGTGCAGTGAACTCGGACTTCGGAGATCGTTGCACTCGATGCGTCATGCAGCGATTTCTCGAGCCTCGGCAGGCGCTGTGACGGTTTCTTCGGCGATGCGTCGGAAACAGGTGCAGACGCGTCACACTTCTTCAATGTTGCGTCGATTTTCTAGCTCCCAGTGACAAACAGTCTCTAGAGGTCCTCAACAGCAGCAGGCACCTCTTTGCAGGTTGGAATTCCCAGCAAGGGAATCCAGGGGAGCTGGTGGTGAAGTCTTTGTGTCCCTGAGACTTCTGAACAGGAGACAAGCTCAGTTTCAAGCCCTTAGAGATCTTTTCTTCAAGCACGTGACAAAGCAAACAGCAAAGTCCTTTTTCTCCTTTCCTTGGCAGCAAGCAGCCACTGCAGGCCAACCTCAGACAGCAAACAGCACAGGGGCAGCATTCCTCCTCAGCTTTTCCAGCTCTTCTCCTTGGCAAAGGTTCCTCTTGATTTCCCAGAAGTGATCTAGAAGTGTGGGGTCTGGGCCCCTCTTTTTATACACCAAAATCCTTGGTTCTCTGAAGGCAGAGAGTGTCTGTACCCAGCCAAAACCAGTTCTGTGGGGCACTTTGCAAGTGCACAACAACCTCCATTGTCAGTGTGAGCCCTGGCTCCAGACACACCACAGGGGGGCAGAGCCGTCATTGTGGAAGGCAGGCACAGCCCTATTCAGGTGAAGGTGCTACTCCTCCCACCACTCCAAATGCAGTCCAAGCCTATTTAGCCCAGCCCTGACTAATCAGACTTCTGGAGCCGCTGCCCCTCTCCAGCCCCTGTCATCCAAAAGCCAGACATGCAATACACAAACCTAGCAGAGGCACACTGGATAGTTAGGCAAGAAAATACCTACTTTCTAAAAGTGGTATTTTCAAACACAGAATGTAAAAATCACTCTCACTAAAAGATGCACTTTAACAGTCTGAGTTCAGGCATACTAAACTTTACTTTTCAATCTTGTTCCTAGGGTCAGTTATGTTTATAAGATGTAATAAACAAACTCCCCATTCTGTCCTATGGGAACAGATAGCCTTGCAATAGTGAAAAACGAAATTGGCAGTATTTCACTATCAGGACATGCCACACACATCAGGGCCCACAGGCTCTGCAGTGGCAGGCCTGAGTCACATTTTACAAGCTGCTTCTGTGGGTGGTACAATCAGTGCTGCAAGCCCACCAGCAGCATTTGATTTACAGGCCCTGGGCACACATAGTGCACTGCACTAGGGTCTGACAAGTAAATCAAATAAGCCAATAATGGAATCACTAATCCATAACAATAATTTACAAAGGGAGCACTTGCACTTTGGCACTGAACAGCAGTGGCAAAGTGCCCAAAGCATCTAGACCAGCAAAAATGGACTCCAACACACAGCAAAACACAGGAGGCAAAGGCAAGAAATGGAAGGGAGACCCACGCCAATGGTGCTAGGTCTAACATCCAGTGACTAGAATCTTTGTCCACACCACATTGCTTGCACCGTATATTGTAGATAACATCTACCAGGTGCTCAAGGCCCTCTTGCGACTCCAGTGCCTCTGGCCTGTTGGTCCTGTTGAGGGTCACCTTTGTTTCTTTTGGGCTCCCCTGATTGCTTGGGGCCTGCCCTGACTCCCCTGCTTGTGGTGAGTCCCCTGGAGCTTGCTGGTCCCAACATTGCACCTTCTTCGACTTCTACGTTGTTTGCAGTTGCTAAGGCTTGTTGGTGCTCCTGTCGGACACCGACCCCTCAACTCTCGACATCCGACATGGGACAGCTCGTGCACGGCTCCTGGTCTTTCTCAGCATCGCCTGGTCCTCACAGCTGCAGAGCCAAGGTCACCGTCAACTCTCCTGCAACACCCGACATCAGTGAGCATTCGTCTTCCAGATCTCCTGGTCACCCCTGAGTGACATAGACTCTGTCCCCTCTGCTTGCAGGTACTTCTCATCCTGAATCCACCTTCAGATTCCAGCGGACACTTTCTCCTTCTCCAGCAGCGGCACTCTCCTGAAGTCCTCCATTGGGTTCGACGGAGGTTTCCGACACCACTTCACACCTATGCACCCGGCTTCCCTGCTGTAGGTAACGTGGGTACTAGGGTATCCACGGGTGGGGTGGACCTTCTGTCTTCCACAGGGTTTCTTCAGGGTCCACTAGGAAGGGTCCTTAATCTTTAAAATGCCAACCGCGACTAACACGTTGATTTGTACGGTGAATGCGGTCATGTTCTCACACTATTTTTAAGAACACTGCACACGCTCTCTTTGGGGTGGCTATCTACTCACCTTGGGTGGTTCCTTGGGTCCCCAGCACTTCTACGCCCTCTCAACACTATCTTGACCCGAGATGTGGTTCTTATACCACTTTCGTAGTATATGGTTTGGTCCCCCCCTGGGGTCCACTGAGTATTTTGTGCTATTTACATGATTTCTATGCAAAGTATTGTGTGCATTGTGCATATCTCCAGGTAGGAGACATTTTTATGTGTTAGAGAGTATTATATAATAAATTCATGTTTTTATAAATACCTTGTGTGGTTCTTTTTCACTTAATCTGTACATATAAGATTGCATTCTGGTAAAACAAGCTGCTTTACACTCCTTCTGGACTAAGCCTGAAGGCTGCTCTTCACAGCTACCACTTAGAGAGCTTTGTAAGGTTGTCTAAGACTTCTTAAATCACCATAAGGGTTGTCTGGACTGGTGCAGGGTACCCACTTACATTAGTGGACATCATATACCAGGCCGGTCTCTCACACACTGTTTTATTGGGAACACAATAATTGGTTCTTTGGCACCCTCCCCCATGTGAATACACCCACAAGCATGGGTCCCCTCAGTAATGATGGGGCAGCATGGCCAACACTAGCTGGATACACACCATGCCCTGATATGGAAGCTCCTAATCGTTTGCAAACAAGAGCATTATATGAGGCTCTAGTTACATTATATAGATGCTTGACTCAATATGTTCCATGCAATTTGTTGGCCTGGCATGCTACAACAAGCCCAGTTGCCTGCAGTGTCCACTATAAGTCCTGTAATTGTTCATTCAGTTATGGGTAAGGTGCCCAGTGATCGTGAGGACCTTCCATTTTGGATTGCCCAAAAAGTAGATCAACTTGAAGCTGTGTTTCCCCTTACGGAACCACAAGACAAGCACAGAATATTAATTATGGGCTTACCACATGAAATGGTTCCCGGAATAGGTGACTGTCACACTTGAGTGACAGTCTTTGCCGCTGTATATACCATCAATCATGGGACTCCATCCATGTCAGTCTTTCCGAACGTGTTAAAACAAATGCAGAACAAGCATGAGGCTGCTACTGCCCTGGATTTGGGGATCAAAATAATACGTCATTTTCCCATGGTCTCCTCAATGATTCTGTCTAACATTAAAGAGGAAGCGGCCTCTCTGGCTATACACCAGAGGCTTACAGCGGTCGCACAAGTCGATCGTGAACGTGAGCTACCTATAATTATTTCTGATGTGAACACATCCTTAGGACACAATAATTTCAGAATCAGACCTACTAAACTTGCTACTGAGCGGTAATGTGCTTTTGTGAATAGCGCTGATTAGAGCGCTCGGGAGATCTTAGCTGTGATATTTTTAAAATTGTGATATTTTTAAAATTGTGATCCGTTATTCTATATTGTTATATTCTGTGTTGCTTCTAAACTCTCAAACCTCACCTTAACTGCTGCTTTCCGCTGACTGTGGTGCCCACCTGTTAGAGCGGATCCGCCTTGTTGTCAGCGCTCTAGTTTGCTGTTCGGCCCCCTTCCTAGTACTTCCTATAAAACACCGGATGCTGCGACCGCGCAGCGGGCGCGCCGGCGGCACGCTGAAGGCGCGCCAAAGGCAAGCCCGTCTGAGCCCGTCTGCGCCCGGAGCGCGACCAGCGCCAGAACCCCTGGCCATTTTACGAGACATTTTTACTCGCAAAGCGAACTTATTAGCCTTAATCCCGGTGAGTGCCCGAATCCTAAATTAGAGCTGGATAAAAAACATTATAGCCCCAGGCGATGTAATGGTGGCCCTGAACCGATGTACAGATCACACAATCAGGAATAGGGAAGGTAGTTTGCCTTCTAACTATAAGGACAACAATGCTCCCCAGGATAGTAGGGGTTCCCAATCCCGTGTTTTAACACAAGACATTTCTAATAAGAATCCCAAATTTATCAGCTGCATCCTAATCAACACTAGGTCAATGATCAAACACAAATACGATTTAGAGTGTTTGATTCAAGTAGAAAACCCAGACCTGGTCTTTCTTACGGAAACTTGGGCAAACAAAACCAATGAGCCTGACTGGAATGTTGTAGTACCGGCAGGCTACTTTGTTGCTAATACGGATAGGGTAGGGGCAAGGGGGGGAGGGATAGCGTTAATTTACCGATCTTGGTATACGGTGAGAATCGTGCCAGAACCAACACTGGATGCCGAGGCAATGTCATTTAGTGTTAAAAAAAACAACCGTGAACTCTTCCCGGGGCTACTTATTTATAGACCTCCAGGGTCGAGACCCTCTTTTATCACCTCCCTACAGACCTATCTGGAATCTTCCTTAGACACTGACTCTTTTACGGTGTTGGGCGACTTCAACTTTCACTTAGAAGCTAACAATAATTCTGACACATTAGGCCTGACAGACAATTTAGCCAGTTTTGGGCTGAGTCAGATCGTCCTGGAGCCAATACACCAAGCAGGCCACACGTTGGATGGTATTTTTACCAACAATGAACTTATTGAAGTGAAGAGTGTACGACCTTTACCTTGGTCAGACCACTCTGAAGTCCACTTCACTGTTAAGATCTCAGCTACCAACTGTTGTCGCAGGATTAGACCTCCCCTGATCAAATCACAATCTTGGATATCAATCCAACAAAATTAACTGATCACAGCACTGATGGAGAAGCCTCCAATCGTCATAGACTCTAATGTGGCAGCAACTAATTTTGACAATTGGCTCAACCAGGCAGCAAATATGCTGGCACCGGAAGTGACAAAACACGCTAGGAGAAGGCAAATTTCATCTCCCTGGTATTCGGCTGAGCTCAAACAATTTAAAATCAAATGCAGACATAAGGAACGTATTTGGAGATCTGAATTCAGTATGGCACTTAGGAAAGACTACTGCTTAGCCTTAGAGGAATATAAGATGGCCATAAAACAAGCTAAAACAGCTTATTTCACCTCCAAAATCCAGGAGGCTACAAACTCCTCGAAGGATTTATTTAAAATTGTAACTGCTTTGTCGAGGTGTCCGCGAGATACTGTATTTGTACCAGACCAAAATTTTGTGGACAAATTGGCTGTCTTTTTCCAAAACAAAGTCCAGACCGTCTACAATGAACTCCTGAACACCCCAGAAGCGTGTGGGAGGAACCGCCTAGAGGGACAGGAAGATGAGGCACTCCACTGTAGTCTAACTCGGTTCTCCGCATTAGGAGAAGAAAAAGTGGTAGACTTATTGCTGCAAACTAAATCTGGGTCCCCACTTGATCCTTGTCCCCCACACATCTTACATCTGGCGCCGAAGGAGATATGCGCATCCTTGACCCCATTATTAAATCAAGTTACGAGCTCGGGGGTCTTTCCTTTGCACTGGAAAAAGGCCTGTAATCGACCTATTTTTAAAAAAAACACACTCGATCCCCTAGAGGCTAAAAATTACCGCCCGATTTCCTGCCTACATTTACCCTCCAAAATTTTGGATAAAGCCATGAACTCTGAATTGACGGCATATTTGGATCTACATAACATCCTTGATTCCACTCAGCATGGCTTTAGATCTTGGCACTCCACTGAGTCAGCCTTGATCATGGCGACAGAAGAGATCCGCAAGGTGATGGACGGTCGGGGTAGGGCTGCCCTTATATTGCTTGACCTTACCGCAGCCTTCGACACCGTAAATCATGCAGTATTAGTACGAAGGCTGCAGGCTGTCGGTATTAGTGGTAAAGCCTTAGCCCTCTTAACATCTTTCTTGTCATCTAGGGATCAAATAATTCACTGGGACGGACTTCGGTCAGAACTGTTCACTCTCCCAGGTGGAGTTCCCCAGGGCTCGGCCTTGTCCCCAGCCATGTTCAACATATATGTTGCCCCTTTAGCCAGATTAATAAAAAGTCATGGTTTTTTGCTCGTGTCATACGCGGATGACACACAGCTAGTGGTGTCCGTAACGCAAAGTGTGGACACGACAGCTGAACAGTTTCGCAACTGCCTCACATCACTGATGTCCTGGATGAATACCAACTTTTTAAAACTTAATACGGAAAAAACCGAGGTTATAGAATTCGGTCAGAAACCATCAATCTGGAGCCAATTATGGTGGCCCTCTGAAGCCGGAACATGCCCTGCTCCGGTGTCCAAGGCTAGGACCCTAGGCTTCTTGATTGACAAAGATCTAACGCTTGCACCTCAGATAAATCAAGTGGCCTCAGCCTTTTTTTTACGCTGAAAGTTCTATGGAAGATTCTTCCTTTCATCCCTTTCTCTCTGAGGAAAACGGTGGTTGGAGCCTTAGTCCTATCGAGAATAGACTACTGTAATGCTCTCTATCTAGGAGCAGGCATAAGCCAGCTCTCTAAACTCCAATCACTTCAAAATGCGGCAGCGCGAGTACTGCATAATTTACCCAAACACCATCCTACTTCCGCCAGCATAAAGCAACTTCACTGGCTTCCAGTGAGACGGCGGGTGGAGTTTAAGGCTCTTTGCTTAGTACACAAAGCCCTATATGGAGAAGGGACGAAGGATTTACAATCTTTATTTCCTCAGTATGCTCCATCACGCCGCTTAAGATCCACTGATACTAGACTGGTACATCTCCCCAGGATAAAAAGAGTGAGATGGGGAGGAAAACGCTTCTCACTCCAAGCAGCTAAATTATGGAACTCTCTCCCCGTACAACTACATCTTCAGTCTAGCAGGACGCTTTTCAGGAAAGATATAAAAACATGGCTTTTTATTCAACCCTAAATCTGCTTGCTGTTCCAGTTTTGCACATTCCTCAGCACCAAGACGCCTCAGCAAAAGTGCGCTTTACAAATATTCAGTCAGTCAGTCAGTCAGAGTGACAAGGAAGCCAAGCAAAACTGTCAGTTTGTTACAAAATTGTTGGATAAATCTAAAAAAAACACAGAAAGGTAAACCTCACGGAGGTTCTCCACCCCATGAGCCCCCTGAGAGATGCTATGATTTCACGTTCGCACTAAACTCAAGGCTCCAGCCAGGTATCAAAGTTCTGATACACGTTCCCCTCCTTCCGTGCAGGACTCACCTAACAAGCAGTATGAGCCAGAAGGGCAATCTCAACGCAGACATGAAGAGTATATGACACCAAAAAGAGACTCACAACGCTCGTCTGACATAAATCTCCTCCATTTAAACCCCAATTTCAGATAAAAAAGGTTGTGGCTATCACTGCAAAATATGCAACTGACACTGAGAACCCTCCTCCTGAACAGGAGTTTGGCAGTGACTCTCCTCTACAGTGCATCAGAAGTCACCATAGTGCGCTGAAAACTCCAGAATTTTCTGGTAGCGAAAGCAACTGTTATTTTTATTACAGTTGTGACTCCCAGACAGGTGCATAGCCCCTTCTGATAGATTATATGTTCTAGACAGTCAAAATGAGGGTGACATACTGCGCAACATTAAAGCAATATTCTGGGAAAATTTTACTTCGTCTTATGAAATCCTTCTAGCGGAGGTCAATTGGCCCCCACAGTTCGTACAAACATCCCCACAGGGTGAGGATGTCATACTTCCTTTCTTCTCTGTTCTTGTCCCCGAGCAAGTCAAACAATCTTATGCAGCAGTATGGGCTCTTGCACTAGCCCCTGCGCTATATCACAATCATGTTGGCTGAGATAAGGACTCTCATTATCATATCATACCCATAAGGTACAGCCCGCAAGTGCAACCCCAATATTCCATTAAATGAGATGCTAAGGTTTCCGTTAGAGAAATACTCTCACAATAGAAGTAGCAGGAAGTAATTGAACCCTGTATCTCAGATGAATAACCCTCTTTTTCCTGTTTTGAACCTGGATCATTCACATTGAATAGTCTACAAGCACATTTGCAATACAAAATACATACAGTAAAGCACTAATTAACAATATAGTTTGTAAAAAATACAAAACAACGTTGTATATTTTCAATGGTTTCTTCAGCCACAATCTAGCTTCTGAGAGCACGGATTAGACAGCCTTTTCGACACTTGGTTTTCATCGTTGCTTTGCCTGCTTAGCTATAGGCTATAAAAACAGTCCGGGATTATTTGCTGCTCGCACAGTGTCAATTCTATATGATATTGACCTGGATGCATTGTATATTGTAGATAACATCTACCAGGTGGACAATGATTTAAACCCACACTTGGCCAGAGAGGGTTGCATTATTTTAGGATTCACTGCATATGGCTAGAAGTTCAACTTTCAGAAATCACATATCACATTTTTAAGGGTCCTTTTTTTATATATAAATTTACACATGAAGGTAAGAGTTTTGCCCCTCACTTTTTGGAGAAGTGTGCACAATTGCAACCTCAAAATACTTTAAAGAAACTACATTCCTGATTATGCCCAATGCATTCAATCACAATATGAATTAATTTGTCCTGATTTTTCCCATACACTTTGGACATCGGGACACACAGATACACTCAATTGTTTACAATCTGACAGGCTCACAACACATCACATACATACCCATGCAAATACCACAAACCTAGTCATCCGTGTTGTACCGGGTACAATTGGATTCACCTATACCACTTTTAACGAAGGTGAGACAGTGCCGATGGCAGATAAATGCTTTTTGCCTCCACTGAAAAAATACTGACTGCGGTGCAGATGGCTTTTCTTAAGGAGTGGCCACTTGCACAAGGGAAACACATTATTGTTGTTACTCCTGTTCCAGCCTTAGAAGCTGTTACACAGGCCAGCATTCCTAATGCTAAAGCCCTCCATTCTAGATGGATTAGATGGGCAACATCCGTAAAAGCTGCTGATGTAGACTTTGTCTTTGACCCTTCTTTACAGACACAAGATTTCTTGCAGTATGAGCATGTTTATCACATGCCCACTTTGGTCTTATCTCTCGAACAGTATAAAAGACATTGTTTACAGTGATGGTTCAGCCCAACCCGTTATAGGCTTTAAACAGCAGTACTCAGCGGTGTGTGCCACCGCTGCTGGTGTTATCTTGGGGGGGGGGAAATTCCAACCACAAAAATCTTGCACTCAGTCCTTATGGGACTACACTGAGAAGTTGGCTGAACTAAGAGCTTTTATTTATTGCACTTGAACATACGGATCCTGAATTCCACACACTTATTGTGTGTAATTTGTATTACTGTGTATAGTCCTTTAATGATAATTTACATTATTGGTGACAGAATGGATTTAAAGATTCTAAAGGCAACACAATCAAACATAAAATGCTTTGGGTTAAAGTGGATGACCTCAAAGATAGATTGCAACAGGCTCACGATATACATACATTGAGTCATCAGCATGTGGGAGCACAACTTGAAGGGAATTCTTTGGCTGATGAAGTAGCCAAATCTGCAGTTGCGACTGCTGCTGCAAATACTCATTCTAAAATGAGAATTGACTCTGATATTACATCTGCTGTTAATGCTAATAAAGATGGTGCACTATTACCTAATGGATTTCCATCTAAATATATCTACCATTTGAGTGAACAAAACATTCCTTTTGTAACTATTCCAGGAGTTGGTGATCCATTGATTCCCAACCAAGACTGCAGACTAGCTTTATTGATAGCTGTGCACAATGGTGTTGCTTCGGCACATGCAGGTGTGGCGGCCACAATTTCGCTGCTACAGCAACGTTATTAATGGCATGGCTTATATCAGCAGGCCCAAAAATATTTCCTTTGTTATGACATTTGTCAACAAATTAAAGCTTTTACCATGGGCTCGTCCACAGCAGACACACCTGTTAATGTCTAACAAACCGTTTGGCAGCATTTATTTGGACCACTGTGGTCCTCTTATTTAGGATACTCTGCTTAAATTTATCCTAGTTGCAGTTGATTCTTGCTCCAGATTCCTCTGGGTTTAGCCACAGCGTTTGGCTGATGCTCACACTGTTATTAAAGACATGCAAGTCTTTTTAAAAGCACATGCATGCAGTACATTCCAATCGCACCAGGGTCCGGCATTCACTTCTAAAGCATACTGCGACACTATGGCATCCCTGGGTGTATAGGTGCAATATTCTTCCCCAAAAAGGCCTATAGGGCAGAGGGCAATTCTTTTGTGGAGAGAATGAACTGTGACTTAAAGCAGTCCTTAACAACTAGAGTATTAGGCATTGGGCGTAGTTGGATCCATCACCTATATTCAGTGCAGCAGGCTCTTAACAACCTCCCTAAAACATCTCTGGGCAGGCGGACCCTATACGAAGTACTCATTGGCACAAAAATGTTAATTTCAGAACTTGATGGTCCAGACATTTTGGCGGCAGCCATGCCCTTTGACGTAGATAATCGCTGTGCTGTCTTACAGGACCTGCAAAAGTTCAGTGACACCCAATCCAACGAGCAGTTGAAGATGTCTGACTCTGTGAGAATTAAGGAGAAACCAGAACCTTCCAGTGGGATTCCACAACTTGGGGATCTCTGTGAGACAAGGTGGCAGTAAAGAAGGAGTTTGGCCCATCATACCAAGCACCAGTGCCAGTCCTTGGCATTCAAGGTACAAGAACTGTAATCTTGCCACCACTTCCTGGTTCTAAAGACAATTGTTTTGTCTCCATTGATAGCATCAAGTTACATCATGTGGCCAATTCTCAACTGTAGGCCACGAGGAGTCTTTGGTAGTTCCCTAACTCCTCTCGCTACCATACAGGAACTTCCTCTACAGCTAGCACCACTATAGCTGTTTCTCCCTAGCTGGGGGCGGGGGGGGGGAGAATGCACTTAAATCCATACCTGCCTCTGCTACAACTTCCAGCAACACAACTAAAGTGAATACTGTTCTTACTACAACGTCTTCTGCAGCTGACGCCGTTTATACTGATCCCCCGTCTGTGGATCCACTGCTTTTGGCTTTTTCTGGTCCTGTTACTAAACCGGAGCCTCCTGTTTGTCAACTAAGTGCTTCTGTGTATTAAATGGATCAAGATGATTTTTCCTCAGTTGATTCTTCAGTTTTAGACACTCTTCCTGCATGGATCAGTGTTTTCTTTTTATGGCTGAAAAGCTCTTATCTGGTCCCACCTTGGATATATGTTTGGATGACACTTTCCTTGGTTTTTCAATTCCTGTGGATTGGATTTGTGACAATTTTTTTCTTCCTGGTTAATGGCCTCTTCCTTCCAGAACATTCTGCTGCAGAACTAGTCAGCCCACACTCTTCTTCACCTAAGCTGAAAAGAGACTTGTTCCTTGTGAACACTTCAGCTGTTCCAGTAACTGATGGAATTGTTTGGGATAAGGTTCCTTAAGACATATTCGGTCCTACATAGATCCTGAAGGTACCATATGTGTTTAGAGTTTCTATGGGGGATGTAATAGTACCTGGGTTTTATTCAGATGATTGGGACGTTAAGACTGCAAACTCAATACTCTCGAAGCTGGAATATTATACCGTTTTCAAATCAGAGGATTTGTACCTTAATTCTGCTAACTATGATGAGATGTTCTGTTACCACCATTATGAACATAATTATTTACCTCAAACTAGTGTTCAACGCACACTATTTAATTACACACAATGGGAACATTATCCCACTGCCCAACCAGGGAGTTCCAAAACATGCAAAGATAAATGTACATATTTTTCAGGCTATAAAACGTCAGATCCAACGTCTTTATATTTTAAACGTATCCCTACACTCCCCAAAAAATATATGCTTATGCAAACTAAATTAATCCATACGGAATCATTTGTTGCACGATTGGCTATTAAAGGCTACGATTATTGGAAGGACATAGTTGATTTGAAATCCATTTGGGGTACCAAATCCTGGCAAATCCAGCGAATGGATACTTTATTTCGAGCCTGCCTAATTCCAACTCAAATGATTTTCCTGAATGACACCATTCAGCAGACTACATGTCTAAGATTT
Organism: Calotriton arnoldi; assembly: GCA_963921515.1. Classification (NCBI taxonomy): domain Eukaryota; kingdom Metazoa; phylum Chordata; class Amphibia; order Caudata; family Salamandridae; genus Calotriton; species Calotriton arnoldi. Next base: position 3,155,281 of record CAWUFW010000794.1, read on the forward strand.
GATCATATTAGAGAAATGAATGCACTAACCATCCATTCCTTTGCACAATTTGACAATTGGCAGCATTTCAATTATTTTAATGCTGACCAACTCAACAGTCTGTTACAGAATGGTACATTTAACACCATACTTTCAGGTCCTCACGTGAGGTTATTATAGCCAGTGGACACAAATGGATGTCATACAGGGTTTAAAGCTAGCCAACCTGATTCTTGTCATTCCCAATCCCAACACTCAGGAATTGTTACTACCTATTCAGTGGGAAAATAGTGTCAATAATGGTTAGAACACTCTACACTATCTGCAGTGAAACAACATCTTTCTCTCCTATCGAAGTACATGGAGCTATCTGATTTTCTGTTGGGTCCTAAATTTCTGCGTACTAAAAGACTTTGGGGGATATTCTCAAGAACGTGCGATAAACATCGCCAAAATAGGCTAACGCAATTTTTCATATCGCCGTCCATCGCGGGAAAATAACTCCATGTCAACGTTGTATTCTCAACACGGCGGTAACATGCAATAGTTTCCCCGATAACGCCTCAAATGTCCGCGATACAACTACCGCGACGGCGATAAAAAAGGAAACCCGAACGTGAAAAAAGTTGCGATGGGCCCAACCGCGATAGAAAAATCGGCGCCACGCTTGCAATTCCCACGTCAGGCGGGAAAAATCACCATAAAAGCTGCAAAAAAAAAAAAAAGAAAAAACATAACAACTGCAAAGCACAATGGAGGTAGCCGGAGCAAGTACAGAGGACAACCCAAACCCCACAAGCCCCACGGAGGACCAGCCTGGGACCTCGGGGTCAGGGAAGGGCAAGGAGAAGAAGAAGAGGAAGATGCGGTTCAGTCCGCAGGAAAACAGGATCCTGATAACGGAGGTGGTAGAACACCATCAACAACTGTTCGTCACCTCCACTGTGTCATTGGCAACAAAAAATGGAACATGGCAGTCCATCTTGGACAAGGTGAATGCAGTCGGAGTGCTGAGGAGGACAATGGACAAGGTCAAGAGGTGCTGGAATCATGTGAAGCACAAAACCAAGCTGAAACTCGCAAACAACCGCAAAGCAGCAATGCAGACTGGGGGTGGGAGTCCTGTGCCACAGGAGGAGCTGGATGAGATGGAGGAAATGGTGTCCACAGTCATCAGTGTGGAGACGGTGGCAGGAGTCGGGGGACCGGACACTGCTCAACATGACCTGACACAACAGCAACAGGGTGAGTAACCACCAGGGACTGGGGGGACGGGGGGAGATGGGCACAATGGCACACATGCACAATTAAGTATAGCACACTGCACAACCACAATGACTCTGGATCATGTCCCTGATCTCCTTGCCATACTGCAGCACACCTAGAAACAGCAAGTAGTCCCCGTCCACAAAGTGCCCAGAGGGGGCCCTCCCCACACATCACCAATCTCACAACAAACCCATGCACATGTGCTGAACCCAGCAAAGCTGCGGATCCGTGAGCCCCACTGACAAGGCAAGTGACACTGCATGATGATGAGCATGTCTGCAGGCCACTCATCTTGACATGTTGCACGCCACGACACCGAGGTGGCTGAGTGTGGTCCACATCCGGAAAGGAGCAGGTCACACACTGACACATCCATGTGCACAAACAACCCCTGACAGCAACAAGACATCTGCGGACAAACCATGCCCAAGAGTCCCAACTCCCACCAAGAGCCCAATTTACCCAAGTATGCAACATCTCAGCACTGCATAAGCACAGAAGTCAAAGGCACACCGCCTGAAAGGGAGAAGGCCAAGCAAAGTCTGAGCTGTAGGGGCGACTCTCCCACAATGCAGCACACACACAAGAATCAGAGCACATCAACATTGACAACAATGTGGTACAAACTGCAACACATTCACAACAGAACAGAGGACACAACTGCTGCCGCTTGTGTGTAGAAACTGGCCAATCACATTTGGCATAGCAGGAAACTGTGACATGATAATGGACAAGTACAACCCCACATCCCTGATGGTGCACAAATGTCCACTGTCCCGCTTCAAATAGGCAGCTCCTCCTAAACAGTCACAATGTACATTGTCATGCAGTCTGTTTGGAAACTTGGCCAATGCGTGAACATACATGGAACACACTGTTAAACTGCATCTCCCCTTTACATTGCAGAGGGAGAATCATCACCTCCTGCAGAGCAGACCGAACACCTCATCACTGATGACGAGAAGGACCTCCCCACCTTCAACACCGACGCCCTCCAAGAGCTCATGGACAGCTTCCGCACCCCACCCCCAGGAGCAGGGCAGCCCAGCTGCATCCATCGAGGAGACCCCACCCCCTGCACAGAACACACAGCAGGAAGCACCCACCACCCCGGCTGTCTCCCAGGATCCCCACGGCCAACACATGGCATTTCAACGATGTGTGTTGGAGGGCCAGAAGGAGATGGCTGAGCAGGTGCGGGTGGGGTTCGAACTCATGGCAGCCAAACTAGATGCCATCCATGGATGTCTACGTCCCATCAGGGACCACTTACAGTCCCTAACGGACACCCACAGTCCGCTCCATGGTCTCCAACGAGCCATGGCTGACATCGATGGAGTCATGACTCGGAGACAAGAACACCTGTCTAGTCAGAGTGGCTCCAGCGATCTCAGGCGGGAGTTGGGACACATGCGGAGGCTCATGGAGGACATGGTGCGGATGGAGGTGGAAAGGATGGCTGCCACGGCTGCACATCAGCGAGATGTAGCTGGGATCTTCCATGCCCTGCAGATCCTCATCATGGCATTGCTGCCACAAGGCCTGGTGCAGATGAATGCTGCTACTCCTACACCATCCACATCTCCGCCCCCTAATGTGTCAGTGCCCCACAGTGCGACCGACAATTCACCTCCGGCCCCTGATGTGTCAGTGCCACACAGTGCTGCAGCCGAAACACCACCACCCACAGGTGAGGCACATCACACATCAGAGGACGATGATGTGGATGAGACTGCCGTTATGTTAATGAGGACGCGGTAGCATTCATCTCCGCCATATGGCCTGTTTCAGCTTGGTTCGGCCCTTTGCATCATCACCTTCCACTGTCCACCGATACACTCTGCGGCACTCACCTTGGACCTTGACATAGACTGCCATATTCTGTTTGGTTACCAATGACACAGCAATCAGACTGCGGACTGAACTCTTCCTCTTCCGATGAATTTGTCCTTCCCTAATGGACTCTGGCTGGCCCTCCACGGGGCAACAATGTCAAGTGGGGTGTGCATGGCCCTGTACTGCTCCAGCTGCAACACTCCACTGAATGTGAATAAAACATTCAAATTCACACAGATGTGTCATGTCTATGATCCTTCAAGTATGACAGTATGGATGAATGTAGGGTCACTGATTCCCCCTCACGTCCATTTTGCACATGTTGTGGGGCTTGGGTCACAGGGTGCAACATTGCTGATTGCGGTCCGGGTGGCGCAGACACTACAACGGAGACACACGCATTGGTTACTTCTTTGTCCAGGCCAGAACTGAACCACGCCCAGAGCCCCGGGCTCATTGTTCACAGCCCTATGCTGGACTGGCATACGCCAGCCCAGCCCACTCCACTTACACTCACAGGGGGTGACGACACAGCTACATGTCCCAGGTCTTCCCTGTAGTGATCTGCTGGTCACTGGTCTAGTTGTCAGCATGCCACAGCCACTCCCTGAGGGCTGGTTTACACCCACACCACACCCATCCAGCACAGGCGTCACGGGACATGTGACCCTGCCAATAAAAGGGGCCCACCACAGCACATCCCCCACTGCCGGAGGTGACATGATGGCGTCCGCATCCACGGAACTCAATCATACAGGGTCCATGACTTGCGTTGCACTGAGTTAGTGGCACCCGATGGCCTGCATCCGGCACAGGCCTACCGCCACGTGGTGATGACTTTCGGTGCACAGAGTTAGGCCCACCTGAAGAGCTGAGCGGGTGTACAGCCTGCGATGATGCGTTGGCCTCGATACGGCGTGCAGCAAATCAGGACTCAATTTGATTTGTGAGCCCTGCAGTGAGCAGTGTATGCGCAGGCAGCAGTCAGCACACACATGACTCCGCGGTGCGGTGCCGCAGGGTGCGCTGGGGGCCTGTGACGCAGAATCCAGCGAACGGCTGAGGAGGTTGCACCGGCACATGGAGGGCCCTCTTGGAGACACGCCGGTGGTGGCAGGTGAGCATTGAGGCCTGGGTGCGCAGGGGCGGGCAGTCATCGCTGGGCGGCGGACCGGTCTGGGGACCAGGGCTGGGGTGCAGCAGGTGCACAGGATCACGCAGGCACCACCGGTCACGGCGGCGGCCTCGTGGCTGGGTGGGGGGTGCTGCCCTGGCTGACATGACCCTGCATGCGCTGACGAGATGTGCGCGGGTTGGCTTGGGACGTAGTCACCTCGTCTCCAGTGTGAATACGGCCATTGAATGTGGTCGGGCACGTGTGTGTAGGCCTATGGTCACGATATTGCGGACACAGAGACACACGCAGTAGTTACTGTGGTGGCCAACCCGGAACTGGACCACGCCCAGGGCCCCGGGCTATTCATTCGTGACATATGCCGGCCAAGGCCGCTCCGCTCAGGCTTACAGGGGGGACCACATGGTTACATGTCCAAGGTCTTCCACACTGCCTGGGGTAACCTGTTTGCGTCCACTGTCCACTACACTGCAAACACCAGCAGTAGATGTCCACATGGACATATCTGTGCTCTGCATACTGCAGTCTGTCCAGCACATCTCCGCCACACTTGGCATTGTGTCCTTTCTTATTGCTGAGTCACTTGCCTCCTTCGCACATTCTTGGTTCCCACCTCTCCCCACATTCTGCAATTGTGTGGCAGAGGGGCTCTGCCTTTGTGGATGATTTGTCCTCACGTCTGGCCCCTGTTACCATGGTTACTTGTGTTGTCGTGTCCGGTAGTTGGGCATGTTGGTTGGCATGTTGTATGTGATTGTGTGCTCTCCCACAGTTGTGAGTTGTGTGATTGTGGAGTTGAGGTGTGTGGTGTGTTCAGTTAGTACTTACCAATGAGCAGTGCATTGCCATAGGTGCCATCCTGGAAGCGCTGGTTGATGATGGACGACATTGGTGAACTGTCCCCTGTGGTCCACTATTGCCAGCACATTGATGGAATGCGTGTGCTTTCTGTAGCGGTAATTGTGTGCAGGGTCAGCAGGTGGCATGTTAGACTTGGCATCTTTTGGCGTGTTTCCCCTGAGTTTTTGCTTTCTGACCTCCCGGTTTTGACTCTGTTTGTGCTGACTTAGTGTTTCTGCGCACTTTTCTCACTGCTGATCAGTGGTAAAGTGCAAGTGCTCCTGTGGTAAAATGTGTTATGGATTGGTGTTTCCATGATTGGGTATTTGATTTACTTGTTAGTCCCTAGTAAAGTGCACTGAGTGTGCCAGGGCCTGTAAATCAAATGCTACTAGTGGGCCTGCAGCACTGATTGTGCCACCCACGTGAGTAGCCCTGAAAAGGTAACTCAGACCTGCCATTGCAGAGTCTGCGCGCAGTCTGGTACCGCCATGTCGACTTGGCAAGTGCACCCACTTGCCAGGCCCCAACCTTCCCTTTTCTTACATGTCAGCCACCCCTAAGGTAGGCCCAAGGTACCCCTGTGGGCAGGGTGCAGTGTATGTGAAAGGTAGGACATGCCCTGGTGTGTGTGTGGCATGTCCTGATAGTGAATTACTGCCAATTTCGTTTTTCACTATTGCAAGGCTACCTGTTCCCCATAGGACAGAATGGGAAGTTTGTTTATAACATCTTATAAACATAACTGGCCCTGGGAACTAGGTAAGAAAATAAAGTTTAGTATGCCTGAACTCAGAATCTAAAGATGCATCTTTTAGTGAAGGTGATTTTTACATTCTGTGTTTGAAAATACCACTTTTAGAAAGTAGGTATTTTCTTGCTAAGTCATCCTGGGTGCCTCTGTTGGAATGTGGATTGCCTGTCTGGGTTTTGGATGACAGAAGTCTGGGGAGCAGGAGTGGCTCCAGATAGTCTAGGTGAGTCAGGAATGGGCTGAATAGACCTGGGCTGCAACTGGGGAAGGGGGAGGAGATTTCCTTGCACCTCAAAGGGCCTGGTCTGCCTCTGACAATGCCGTCTCTACCTCCTGCCAGGAAGTCACACCAGAGAAGGCAGAACTGGTTCTGGCTGGGCACAGACACTCTCTGCCTAAAGGATCAAAGGATTTTGGGATATAAATATTGGGGCCCGGACCCCTGAACTTTAGAACTCTTTTGGATCAAGAAGACTGCCAAGAAGAAGAGCCGGAGAAGCTGTGAGGAGGAACTACCACTTTGCTGTGTGCTTTGCTGTGTTGGCCTGCAGTGGCTGCTTCTGTCTTGGGCAGTGAAAGGACTGGACTGAACTTTCTGCAATCTACTTTGTGAGTCTCTCCAAGGGCTGGAGGTAGAGCCTGCCCCCTGTTCAAGAAGTCTCAGGAACAGCAAAGACTTCAAGCTCTTCTGCCCTCAGCACTGGGGACTGTGTGTTTTGTGCTGCAACAGGAGAAAAGCAACTCGACGACGACGCCGCTGCCGACTCTGTGTCCTGAAGGCACCGCAGAGGGCACCGCCGCAACGCCGCACCGCGACCCTGGTCTCACCGACGATGCCGCCACCGAGCCGCTGCTCGCACCGCGACCTGTGGGCACCGCACTCCGCACCGCCTCGCTTCACGACGACGCCTTGGTATCCCCGATGACGCGGCTCCATGCCGAAATCTACGCCGCTGCTTGCACCGTGGTTCGAGGGCACCGCTTGTAAAGTTACATGACGCACCGCCCTCATCCCGCACCGCAGCCTTGGCCTACCGACGCCGGCACCATTGACTCCAGTTTGTCAGCCGACAACAGCGCTTCAGCAACGACGACGCCGCTGCTTGCACCGTGACCTGCCAGCACCGTGACGAGCACCGCCTTCATCTCGCACCGCGACCCTGGTCTCACCGATGCCGCCATCCGATGCCGCCACCGAGCCGCTGCTCTCACCGCGACCTGAGGGCACCGCACGCCGCACTGCTGCACTTCGCACCGCAGCACCCGGCGCCTGCCGACGCCAGCGCTCCTGACTTCAACAGAGAGGAGATCGATCTGCAACGCGTGTGACTTCGAGGGCCCTGACGACTCCTGCACCGACCTCTGGAACCGACGCCTGCAGACGCCGTGCTTTCGGAAGCCCAACTAGAGGTCGCCGACACCCTGCATTTCTAAAAGGTACTGTTTGTGGGTCTTCCCGACACCGTAGCTGGCCCGCGACGCCGCGGCCAGCCAGAACTGTTTGGATTTGTTTGCTCACGACACCGTGATAGCCCCGGACGGAGCTATCGACACAAGGAACTGTTTGTAAAGCATATTTTGATAACTGAAGATTTTTAAGTACTGTATTGTGGATTTTTATCGTTTTTGGTCTTGTCTTAAGTATATAAAAATATTGGATATTTTTCTAAACTGGTGTGGTGTCCTTTTGTAGTGCTTACACTGTATTACTGTTGGTTATGTGCAAATGCTTTACACACTGCCTGTAAGATAGGCCTGACTTCTCGTGCCAAGCTACCGAGGGGGTGAGCAGGGGTTATTTTAGGAGTGTAACTCCCTTACCCTGACTAGGAAGAAGGGTCCCTATTTGGACAGAGGTGCAAGCCCTTGCCAACTAGAGACCCCCATTTCTAACAGGGCACAAGTGGTACATGTGTACAGTCAATTGCCCCTGACACGTGCGGTAAGGCAGCTATGGCGTAATTCCCTTGCATGGTCTCCAGCTGTTCATGCACAGTGTGGGGGAAGTGAAGGTGCAGGGGTATCATGATGATACAAACCGTGATGTTTACAGGTATGATGAATCCTGCATAATGAGACCGTAACAGATGTTTGTGTGGTCGTATCCTTCCTTTTCTTTCCTGCGGAGGTTACGAGCACACAGACTTCTGTTACAGTATATTTGGCCTGGATTCATCATACCTGTATGCATTCCGGTTTGTCCAAGTGCAATACACTGTACCAGATTACGTTTGTGACTATCAGGACGCTTGACCATTGTCACCATTTCTCCAACAGGTTTCTGACTACTGATTTCGGGATATGGAATGGTATTGGGGAGTTCCCGCAGCATTTGCAGTTTATTGGATCCACACGTTGCCCTGGTGAAGTTCCCCGTTGGGAATGGAACGCGTTGGCTGAGCTTTTCATCTTGTTGTTTATGTATTTGTAATAAAGTTCTGTCTTTCCACTACCATTGACTACTGGACTTCATGACCTGTGGGGGAGGGTCCGGGGGGTGGTTGCTGTGGATGTTGTGGCCCTCTTGGGTCTCCAGGCTGCATGATCATTGTCTCCATGGCATCTGTTGGTCTTCAGATGTGGCTCTGGGCTGGGCTCCCTTTCATGCTGCAGGTTGTCGTCCTGCTTTACACCAGTAAAAGGCAGGTGTTAAATCCCTGCTGCTAACGCGCCTTATCGCCTGTTTTTGGGTCGCATCGCAGATCTGGCTGGTCGTTGAGAATATCGAGAAGTGGTGTTTTCATGTGTTTTTGCACGGGAACGCCTACTCTGCATATCATTAGTGTTAGTTGTCGCTCTCATCCGTGGCGATGTTTTTTGCGCCAGCTATCGCTGGAAAACTGGCGATATCGGCAGTTTGCACCAGCTTGGGAATAGGGCGATAAATCTATCGCCACTTTTGCGGTGCTAAAGTGCAGATAAATCAGCGATAAGTCCTTGAGAATATCCCCCTTATTTATGCCACATATAATGACATTTGGAAATTGTCACAAATGGAAGCTGTCACAAATGGAAACTTTTAAGACAAATTGATCAAGATAATTTAGATAAAGTGCTTGCTGTTGTTGATAATAGTATTAATACGTTATCTTCTTGTATCTCCAATTTGAATGACATTGTGTCATCTGTTATTGAAATCATGCAAAGTGACATGTCTTCATTGTACCATGGGCAAAGTCAGCTTAGATCCATCATGCAGTTTAGCTGGACTCTTCAAACCCTTAAAAGTGGTAGCATTCCTTGTGATTACCTTAATTCCAACCAGCTATTCATGCCTTTCAATCTGACAGGTAAACAACGACTCATGGCAAAAAAGGATGCAATCCACACAATGTTACATCACTATAGCAGAAACACCTTCCGCTGTATGGTTAATACTAGGCATAATATCTCTACCAATTTCAACATTTCAGTTTACAGCTTGCATGAAACATTTCCCTGTCAGTAGATATGAGCCCCTCAAAGGGAACTTCATTCATGAATTATGGTCCCTACCATTTATTATTGTTGTGAACATGTAAATCAGGAGGTCTTCCTTACTGGAAAGGAATACGACTCTTCTGTTGGATATTCACTTTTTTGTCAACATGTTACCATTCATGGCGCCTGTAAAGAATTTGCACAAAAATTGGCCTGTTTTTCTAAAAGGCATACCAGTCCATTAAATTGTCCCCCTTATTCAAGTTCTTTCAAAAAGAAGCTATTTAATGTTAAATGGTCACAAATGTGTTGGAATGAAGGCCAGGATCCCATATATTTTGCCGGTTTCCCAGAAAGTCATCTGCTGCAATAACGTGCTTTTCCCCCTTCACATTGAAGATATGATAGCTCACTGTGGCCTTCCATTCCAATGTTGAAGACAGATTTTAAAAAGCTAAGCAGGCTCAAAGCACTATTGTTTCAAAAAGAAGTGGCACTGACATGTGCTCGAAATTTTTTTTAATTGCAAGTTGCCAAGAAATCCAGTGAAATACAGTCCTTGTTGAACACCAACTTCCCAATATATTTTCGGCAAATTAGTTCATTGCATCTTTAATGCATCCAATACTGCTGGCATAGCACACTTTTGGGATAGTCAGTTCCTTCCAAAATCCCAAAAATCTTTGGAGTAATACCAGCTTCTATTCATTCGTTTTTTCCAGTGTGTTCGGGGGCATCCCATTGGTGTTATTCCTCTGCAGCTGCCACCGGTCCAGCTATGTCGTGAACACATGGTAAGGTTCTTCAGAATCTTACTACTCCAAGAACTAGATCTTGACTGGCCAGTGACACTCTAACCTATCTGGTTTGCCTGGGTCCAGCCCGTGTTTCATTGCCTATGGTGCCCCTTCAAATGGGCACCAGATATTTGCCTGGCTCTGCAAATGCTGGTTCCTGTGGACATGAACCTGTTGATGGGTTCTCTAATGACCCATTTCTGAAGATGTCCCATGGGCTTAGCGGCTGTGCATAACGCAAGTTATGAGCCCCTCCCTTCTGAGGAGATGAGTGATTTGGCCCAGGACTCATTCAACTTTGGCACTAATGGCATGGATGCAGGTTACCTGGATACTCCCTCAGCATGGGCTGATAACGAGAAGCGTGTCTGTTCTCTGGATGATTTGAACTGGGCTATGGCGGAGTCATCGTCTGCGGTGATTGAGTCCATCCTCGACTCACTTCCTATTAAATTCATGGGAGATATAACGGATACCTCTAACATACCTTAATCTGGCTACCATTCAAAATTGATGCTATGGTGTTTTTTATTATTATTATTTGAATCTTTTTTTGAAAAACTTGATTTTTAGCAAAACATTGAGTCTGCTTAGCTTATGCTTCATAGCGTCTACTTAGTAGCTCTATTACTAGCCTGACCAAAGGGGTGGTGTCATGTGTTTTCTTTAGGGTTCACTTAGTTTGCACATTTAGGCTGCTTTGCCTTGCACACGTTATGCTTTGCACGTTTATTTTTGTGCCACAACGTTTTTTTAGAAAAGTGCTACACATGTTTTTGTTATTGTTTTAGACTGTCTGAACATCTTGTACAAGGTCAAACAACACTGTGCCCGGTATTCTTATGATCACTTAGCAAACGTAGCTTGGGACTTAGACACAACATACATTCACATCTGCTGTTTTCAAGAAGACGCCTCATAAAATATACACTGAGACATGCCAATTTGAAAACAGAGAGAAGACATTCTAGCAGAGCAAAGGTTCCGATGAGAGAGAGATCCACTCCCTGAGATGTAGGAGGGTGGCCACGCCTCGGGAGGGGTGGCAATTTATGTTAAAAACAACCTGGCAGCTCAGGTATCACTCCTAAGTGAGGGAAGTAGAAATTATATTTTTGTCAAGGCAAAGTGGCTAAAAACCAGACATGTCAACCCAGGCTGCACAATCCATGACCCTAGGTTGCATTTATCTCCATCCATCTAAGACTAAACGAGAAGCAACCCTAAGTAGAAGGTAATGGGTGACTTTAATGTCAACCTAATGAATTCAGACCTAAACTCCCCTCTGGTAGCCCTGGATGACTCCACCTGGTCTATTCCAGATATAAGCTGTCAGTACCAACGAAAAGACAACCATGGTCTCAAATTGTCAGCTTTTTTTAACCATCTGGGCCTCCGAATTCTAAACAGTAGATCAGCCGCTGATTCACCAGCAGCTTATACCCATTCCTCAAATTTTAGATTGGCCACACTGGACTACATCTGGATCTCGATTGCCAATTTTCACGCAACTCAAGACTTTGCGGTAATACCAACTGTGGCAAGCGATCACGCAATCATCGCCTGTGATATTATATCCCCGCAATGCCACCGGCCAAGAATCAAACTGATCGGTGAGGAGGAAAAACTGGAACTAATAAATAAAATAAGGAGGGCGATAGAACATCAAGAAACAATTTACTCAGCAGTGGAATCTCTCTTGAATAAAGTAACTCAGGTTAATGGCGAATTACCATCAAAATCATGGGAACTCCTCTTGGAAGAAACAAGAGAAAAATCAACTAATGTGACGAAACAAAGACCCAACCAAGTTCCACCAAACAATTATCACCTCACAAAACAAAAACAACTAATAGTGACAATAAAACGCAAATTAAATAATATCATGCGCAAAACCACCAAGGATATCCCTGAACATAGATCTTTAAAGGTAAAGCTTACAGCTTTCCGCTGGGAATATAGGAAAGCAAGATTCTCCTACACGAGAATGATTGAAGAAGACCATTGGGGTAAAGCACATGAAATAATAAAATCACGAGACCAAAAGCGATTTTGAAATTGGATGAATAATTGCTTCAGATCCAGCCAGCGACCTATATCTACAAATATCTCGCCTACAGCATGGGAAAACCACATAGAAGACCTCTATGTGGAGACATCCAGTAATAATGACGCAATCCCTATCATGAGGAACACTAACAACATACATAGGCTCACGGAGTCACAAAATCTCTCCCATGACCAAACAGAAATAACACCTGACGAAGTTATGCACCTCATAAAAAAAATGCGTTCTGGTGGGGCGCCTAGCCCCAATGGTATCCCAACCATGTTGTATAAAGGGACGGCACGGAAATGGGCAATAATTATGGTGCCTTTATTCTGGGAGTATAGGCTGGGAAGAAGAATCCCTGAGTCACGGAAGGGATCCCTTCTTGTCCCAATACACAAAAAATGCTCAAGATCCATCCCTGAAAATTATCAAATGATTGCGCTTTTTTGGCGTGAAGCACGGTACTCCAGAACCCATAAATGATTAGTGATGAATTAGTATAGTGAAATTTGAAAGTAATTTGAGTGGTGGATATGCTATTCAGTTATTTGGATAGAGAAGGGTAGCGGAGGGATAGAAGAGGGAAAAAGGTTTGCATTTATTTAGTGCTTGCTATCCCTGATGAGGTGTTGAAGCGCTTTTTCCCATAAAGGATTAGTGGTGAATTAGTATAGTGAAATATGAAATTTGAGAAATGGACATGTTAGTCTGTTATTTTGATTGAAAAGGATAGTGGAGGGATGGAAGAGTGAAGGATTTAGACTTTTTTTTTTTAGGGCATAGCAGTAGGAGGAGGCTTAGGATGAATACAAAGGGATGTGGAGTGGAGAGGGACGAGTTTAGAAAGGCTTGTTTTGGGGGATTGGTATAGTAAAAGAGGTGTCAGATGATGCAAGAAGAGGTAGAGTAGGGGAGAGTCTAGAAAGGATTATTTTGGGATAATAGTAGTGATACGGTGTTTGGGATGAATGAGAGAGTGGATGTAGAGGATATATTGATAGACGTATAGGGTGAGAATAGGGTAGTGCATTGGAAAGAGTAGTAGACAGAGGCTTGAGATGAGTCAGAGAGTTGAGGTAGAAGATATATTGAGAGAGGCATAGGGTGAGAAATAGGCTAGTGCATTGGATATGCTGAATTAGAAGAAAGTAATAAATATATATATTCATAAGTAGATGGAAAGTATATAGATGCATAAACAAAGTAAGTATATGTAGATTAAAGATGTTGATAGAGGTATAGGGTGAGAAATAGGGTAGTGCATTGAATATGCTTATTTAGGAGAAAGGTAATAAATATATCGATCCAAGTACATGGAAGTTATATAGATGCATGAAGGAAGTAAGTATATGTAGATTAAAGATGCATTAGATGAACTCTGGTTTTCAAGTGTTGTTGTACTTAATGTTTTTTAATGTTTTTGATTTATTTTTTAAAAAACACAACTAATCTACATGTTTATACAAAGCAATACACATATATAGGTACATATCTATAGTACAAATAAATGCTTATATACAGAGGGATATTCTGTATATTTCTGTTTGCAGATGGTGCTTATGTGGGGAAGAGCCAATTCTTGAGTAGTTTTCTGAAGATAAGGTGGTTGTCCGTGGATCTTATGTTGGGGGGTAAAGAGTTCCATAGTTGGGCTGCTTGAACAGAGAAGGATGTCCAACCCATGGTTTTTATCTTGTATCTTGGAATTTTGAGGAAAGGTGCCACTCTAGAGCTGAGGTTCCTTTGTTGAATGTGTTTGGTGATTTTATTCCTGATGAAGAGCGGTCCCATTCCATGTATCGCTTTGTGGGTGGTACAAAGCAGCTTGAACGTGGATCTTCTGGCAACCAGCAACCAATGCAGGGCTTTCAAGGCAGGGGAGATTTGGTCTCGCGGTTTGATATGCAAGAGTAGTCTGGCAGCTGAGTTCTGAATCCGTTGTAGTCTTTTCATGGTCGTTAAAGGTGATCCGTGATAGAGGCTATTGGCGTAATCGAGTTTGGACAGAACAAGGGAGATGGTAGCTGGGACCTTGTGTGGAAATCCCAAATGGGAGAAGATTCGTCGCAGAGTTTTTATAGTAACAAAGCTTGATCTTGCTAGTTTGTCCACTTGGGCATTCATCGATAATTTGGAGTCCATGGTCATTCCAAGGTTTCTTACTTCCTTCGATTCTTTAGGCGGTGATCCCAGTTAATCCGGCCTGGTGGTAAGCGGGTCATAATGTTTCCAATCGCCACACGTGAGTATTTCCGTTTTGGAAGCATTCAATTTGAGATGGCTCCAAGTCATCCATTGATGCACTGCTCTGAGACAACTGAAAATTGGCAAGTTTCCATTGTCTTTGGGGCATTCCAGTTGAAGGAGTATTTGTGTGTCATCTGCATAGTTACACCACGTGAGGTGAAATTGATTGATCAGTACTGGTACTTCATGTAGATGTTGAAAAGCATGGGTGAGATGATAGAGCCTTGAGGGACCCCTGCTTTTGTGGAGTATGGTTTGGACGAGAAAGGTGGGGTATGGATGATATTAGTTCTGTTTCGAAGGTAGGATGTGATCCAGTTTAGAGCAGTCCCCTCTTTGCCATTTTCGTAGAGTCTTTGTATCAGAGTGTCATGGTCAACCATGTCAAAGGCGAGGTCCAAGAAGAGTAGCACAGCAACCCCGTTGCGGTCAACTGTGTTCTTAAGGTCATCCCAGATGGCAAGGAGGGCAGACTCTGTGCCTCTTCCCAGATGGAATCCTGTTTGGAAGTCTGAAATTATGGCATTCTCTTCAATTAATTGTGACATCTGGGCGAACACTGCTCTTTCTATCAGTTTGCCCAGGAAAGGTCCATTTGTAATGGGTCTGTAGTAGTCTGGGTTCAGCTGGTCCAAGTTTGTTTTCTTCAGTAAAGGGCCTATGTATGACTTTTTGATTTCCTCTGGAAATATTCTGGTAGTTATGGAATCGTTGATGATTCTTTTTACTGGAGTGGCAGCAGAGGTTGTTAGAAGAATTGTCTTGAAAGTTTGCAGTGGACATAAGTCAGAAGGGCTGCCGGCAGGCCTGCTTGCTTTGACCAGGTCCATAAATTCATTGTGTGAAATGTGTTGGAAGGAACGGAGAGGTGGGGTTAGAGTATTCTTGGATTTTTGTTTTGTAAAAGGGTTAGTGCTGGTGCTTTGTCACTGTTTTAAATATGAGTCTAACGTGTCTGCTTTGTCTGTGTAATGATTTGCCAGTTGTCTGTGAAATCTTGAGTGACGGGATGAGTTCCTTCTAGGCAAATTGGTTTATGAAATTCATTGAGTATTTTATAGAATTCTTTATTTGCACATTTAGCGTTTTGAATTCTGTCTGAATAGTACCTTTTCTTTGCTTTTTTGATACCTTACTTGTATAATCTGTTAATTTTCTGTAGGCGAAGATTGTTTTGTTTGGCGTTTGTTTTGTGCCAGGCACGTTGCAGCTTTCTAATTTGTTGTTTTATGTCTTTTATCTCTGTATTTCTCCAAGGTGCTTGTTTTCTTTTGTTCTGTTGTGTGGTTTTGAGTGGTATCAAGATATCAAAAGCTTCCGGTAGCCACTCGTATAGTTTTTGAACAGAATTTACTGTTTCCAGATCTGTACTGGATGTTAGTTGTGTTTCTAAGTGTTCCAAATTGAGTTTGTTCCACGGTCAATAGGTGGATGCATGTAAGGTGGTTTTCGGTGAGTCGCTTAGTGTTGTTTTATGTTGAAAAGCAAGCAAATGGTGGTCTGAACATGTGACTGGAGTTGTAGTTTGAAAGGTAACTAGTTCGGTATTAGCAAAAATGACATCTAGGATGTGCCCAGCGATGTGTGTGGGTTTGTGGACGATTTGATGCAGGTTCAGTGCGTCTTTGCCAGTGATTATTGTTTTTGGACGGGGCATATTGGGTTTGTCAAACCAAATGTTGAGGTCACCCGGAACGCATAGGTTGGAGTGTATTGTTATTAGGTTTGAAACTGTGTCTAGAAGTGTGTCTGGGAATTTTGCCTTGCTAGGTGGAGGTCTGTAAGAAGTAGAATCCAATTTAGTCCTGCAGTGTGTAAAATGCAATCATTCAAAATGTATGATAGGTAAACCACCATTGGTGTCAGCTAAAGAGAAAGAATTAGAAACAAATACCTTGACAGGTTAAGGACCACCCACAAGTTAAACAAAAGAAAAGGAACGGACTCACATGATGTCACTGTTGGTGTTGGTTCCCTTCAGAAGGGCAGTTTATAATAAGGACCACAAAATCAGCAAATGTTAGAGGCCTTGGTTGAATTCTTCTGATTGCTGGGGCATGCCACCAGGACTAAAATGCAGAAAGAAAACATGAAAAAAGGCTCAACGGGGCAGGAGAAATCCCATTTTTCATCAGTTGCTTGTGTGTGGCATTTCCCACGGTTGCTGAGCTAGACAAAAGTGTAATATGTCGTGAGAAGTTTCAGAAAAAATCCCCCACAGATGGAGAAAGCTACTGGTGGGGACCAGCCTGGCAACAGCGCACCACTCTGCATCAATCTGATACTAGCCAGAACCTTTTTTATCACCAGTGGGAAGGATAGTGCACCTGAGGGAAGACTAGGCAAACTAGAACTCTTTGTGCTCCAGCATTCAACTGTTGCCCCTTGAGGACCGCATTGCCATTCATTACTGGGCTTGGGGAGTACAAGGGCCTGCCAGAGGTGGCTTGTGAGGTGGGGGCTTCCCTGAGCCAAAACTGTAATATTGTACTTTCTTGTGCCGAAGTTGGGAAGCAAGTAAACAGCCAGCTTTCCTTGCCCATGTTCATGCAGGAAAGCAGAAGTAAGAAAGGCAGCAGGCTCCCCTGTCAGTGAGAGAACAATGCACAGGCTGGGTGGAGGATCTGGCTCCTTTCAGGACATGGTGCCCAGGAGGGCAAGCGCAAACCCCACATTAGATGGTGCTTTACACATACAAAAGAAAAAGAGAAAATTCTTGTGTGACCGTGGTCTCTTTCAAATAAATTCCTGAGGCGGTGAGGTGTTCCTCTGTAGACTCTGAGACTCCCATAATTTGCATACTTGGTAGTGCCCTGACTGTTTAGGGGTTCCATGACAAAAAGTAAAATGTATCCCTGGGGTGGGGGGGGGGCACTGAGAAGCTGCGAGGTGTACCCCAGAAGACTTGAAGCCTCAGCATTGATTAGGGATTTGTCGCCCTAGGTCTCCCAGATCTGGGAAAGTATTGGAACTTTCCTCATTTATGTAAACACTCCTGAAATATTTGGATATTGAAAGCCCTATTGTCAAGTGCGAGTTTAAAAGTTAAAATCATGGCATGTATTTCCCAGACACTGACAGGTGGTACCATCTTGCAGTTGTTTCGACTGTGAAATGCGTTTATATCCAGGTGTTCATTAGTATGGCGACATCCTGACACAGCCATTAAGTCTGATTTCTTTTACAAATGATGCGCTAAGCACACAAGGGCGGGTCCTCCGCTGAGGCGGAGGAGCATCGCCCCACTGCCCTTTGAGAAGGAAAAATAAAATGATAATAACGTTTTCGCAGGTTCGGGGCTGGGTTAGGGCGGAGCGGGGTTGGAGGCACAGGGGGAAGAGTGGTTTGCACACTCCAAGTGGGCATGACTGCTTGGCTGGCCAAACAGTCCTGTGCACTTTGCATGTTCTCCATGTAGGCTGCATTACACAGCCTGGTGGCGAACATGCCCAGGCCCCCAGTCCCCATCTGAGTGCCGATCCACGGTGCTCAGACCAATCACAATGCTGCATTGCAGCACTGTGATTGGCTATGGGGACCCTCGGTGCTTCCTGGTTCCCCCGCCACCCCCTCCACCCACATTCCCTGCCATACACTACTGTAAGCACATAGAGAGTATGGTGTTATAGAAGTTAGGCTGTTCTAGTGTGGAGTCTGTTTGTGGTGCCTGCCTGAAGCACAGGGGGCCTACGGTACATTTAGGAGATGTTAGAACTGTGCAAACCTTCTTTTGTGTGTCTTCTGCAGGTTTTGAGACTCCTTAAAGGGTGTCACCAATCACCATCTGCATTTTCTTAAGTGTGTGTTAATTTCTGCATATTATTTAATATCTTGTGTGAAGTATTTATCATTTTATAAGAAGAATAACTGACTGGACAGTGTTTTATTTAGTGCTGCTTGTTGCATTGCTGATTTGTCAAACTCTAGCCCACAGCAACCTCACTAAGTAAGCCTGGGCTGCTCCAGCTTTCTACCCTGAGTGTTAAGTGCTAAAAATGAGTACTTGGTCCCTATTTTGAGGGTTCGCAGTACTGGGGGCCCAGAGCACCAATGGTGAGAGACACCTGTCACAACAATTTGCCTAGCGAAACTTGGAAAATGTAGTACTCTCTTAATTTGAGGTGGTGCTTCAACAGAAAGCCATGGAATGACCTTTGGAGTTCAAGAGTGTGTTTGGTTTAGACCTACAGCGGCATGGGTGGCCTGTGATGAATGAGTATAGAGGGTGAAGTGAGCATGGATTAGATGCTTGTTGCAGGAAGCCTTTTTTCAATTGGCTCGAAAAGACCCAGGGCGCTACTGAATTCAAATCTCCAGATTTCCCTGCACTAACTACCAGCTTGCCTACATGTCTTGTCGTGCTTGCAGGCATCACATCAATTCAGGAGTTTGTACTTTTCTTTTCTCATATGCTCAGATCCATCGACCTCAGCATGTACTATCCACAAGCACACTCCTCTGTGGGACATCACCTCTAAACATTTCCCTATCATGGACCAATTTTACAGAAAAGCGATACACAATAGAAACAAACAAGGTGTGCCTGTAACACCTAAAAGCAGTGCCCCGCAGACAATCTGTACATGGCATTTCTGGGCTAAACATAATCATGAGTTCGATCCACTGAAAAAAGTGTTGTTTTGAAAAAGAATGCACCATATCCTATTGTGTTTTTAATTGTGGTCCAAGGTATCAAAGCTTACAAAAAACCGAAATGTAATTAGATAGAAAATGGTGTGTTGTACTGCATAAACTGATGACACAAGCTTGACAAGCTTAATGTGTAGAACTATTCGGCTGAAATGTGATCAGTGAGACTAGTGCATCAGATTTCTTTGCATGCTACTTTAAAAGATCCCTTTGAAGTGCATACCTCTAAAGTTAAGGTTAGCACCTCTCTTTAGAGACAAAACACATTTTTGCATCCTTATTAATATTGTATTGCTTTGACAAAGCTGCGTCAATAGGGGGAAAAGGTAATTTAAGAGATTACCACCACAGAGTGCATATTGGTCAAATGGATCTAAATAAAATATATTTTCCCATAGGAAATTCTTCTAGTTGCATAATTCTCAAAACGATGATTAAATGTTCAGTAAATGTTAATTGCAAAGTCGTCTTTCCATCATTCAGTACCTGTTAGACTTGGCATCTTTTGGCGTGTTTCCCCTGACTTTTTGCTTTCTGACCTCCCGGTTTTGACTCTGTTTTTGCTGGTGTGATGATTCTGCGCACTTTCCTCACTGCGGTCCAGTGGGAAAGTGCAAGTGCTCCTGTATAAAATGTGTTATGGATTGGTGTTTCCATGATTGGCCTATTTCGTTTATGTGTCAGTCCCTTGTAAAGTGCACTGCGAGTGCCAGGGCCTATAGACCAAATGCTGTTGGTGGGCTGCAGCACTGGATTGTGCCACCCACGCAAACAGCCCGTAAAGTGTAACTCGGGCCTGCCATCGCAGAGCCTGTGCGCAGCCTGAGGCTGCCATGTCGACTTGGCAAGTGCACACACTTGCAAGTCCCTAAACCTTCCCTTTGCTACATGTTAGTCACCCCTAAGGTAGGCCCAAGGTACCCCTGTGGGCAGGGTGCGTTGTACGCGAAAGGTAGGACATGCCCGGGTGTGTGCGGCATGTCCTGATAGTGAATTACAGCCTAGTTCGTTTTTCACTATTGCAAGGCTACCTGTTCCCCCTAGGCCAGAACGGGCGGTTTTGATTATTACAGCTTATAATCCTAACTGACCCCGGGAACATGGTAGAAATTCGAGTTTAGTATGCCTGGACTCAGAATGATAAAATGCAGCTTTTAGTAAGGTTGGTTTTACCATTCTGGGTTTGAAAATACCACTTTTAGAAAGTGGGTATTTTCTTGCCTAACCATCCAAGCCTGCCTCTGCGAGATTGTGTATTCCGTGTCTGGAATGTGAGTGACAGGGGCTGGGGGATGCCAGGAGACAGGGTGAGTCAGCGCAGGGCTGAATAGCCAGATCGCCCTGTAGATGGGTGGGAGGGGTCGCACCTGGGCCCTGAATAGGACAGTGCCTTCCCTCCACAATGCTGGCTCCACCTCCTGTGGTGCGTCTGATGTCCCTGGCCTACTCACTGAAAGAAGGGACGGAGACTTGTCAACAAAGTGCTCCAGAACTGGTTTGGACTAGGCAAAGGCCTCTCTGCCTTCAGAGAACAAAGGAATTTGGGATATAAATATTGGGGCCCTGACCCCATGAATTTAGATCTCGCTGGAATCAAGGAACCTGCCAAGACGAAGCGCTGGAAGAGCTGCCAGGAGGAGTACTGCCCCTTTGCTGTGTTGTTGCTTTGTTGGGTTGGCCTGCAGCTGCTGCTTCTGCCTTGGGCAGTGAAAGGACTGGACTGAACTTTCTACAAACTTGTGCTGAGTATCTCCAAGGGCCAGAAACCGAGCTGGCCTCCTGTTAAGAAGTCTCAGGGACTGCAAAGACTTCACAAGCCTCTGGGTACCGCTTCTGGAACGCTGTTTCAGTTGCCACAGAGGAAGGGAACTGCAACCGACTCCGTCAACCGAATCCATCCCTGGCCGGTGACCTGTTTGCACCGCAGACCGCATCGCCCCGCTTCGCATCGCAACCCTGGTCTCACCGTAGGCGACGTCCGACGCCGTCAACATCGAGCCGCTGCTTGCACCGTGACCTGTGGGCACCGCAGTTCGCATCGCATCGCTTCACTGGGCCAGCCGGACCAGACCGACACTGTCGCTGCAACTGGCTCAAGAGTCGAGACCGCACCGCATTTGGGGCACCGCTCGCACGTCTGCGACGCACCGCTCCGACTCGCACCGCTGTCCGACGCCAGCTCCCGCACTCCGGCTAGGTCGCCTGCATCGCAACCTGTCAGCACCGCATCGAGCATCGTCTCGCCCTGCATCGCACGCCTTGGACTCACCGACTCCGTCTGCCCGACGCTCATCGAGCCGCTGCCTGCACCGCATCGAGGGACACCGCACCTTGCATCGCTCCGTCTTGCACCGCAACCGCGACGAACGCCGACCGGCTCGTACACCCCGTACCAGCCACAACGAGAAAAGGTACTGTGACCGAGTCTGTTCATGACTCTGCTGGCCCGTATCGACGCGGTCGGCTGGAACTGTTAGACTCTGTGGTTTTCAGCATCACGGTAGGCTCGGACGGAGCTACCGACTCGTACGAACTTTGCTTTTGTGCTATTCTTGCAAAGAAGAAGTTATCGTATCAAGCATTCATTTTCAAAGTACAGTATTGTGGATTTTTGTCGTAATTGGTCTTGTCTTGAGTATATAAAATATTGGTTATTTTTCTAAACTGGTGTGGTGTCCGTTTGTAGTGCTTACACTGTATTACTGTTGGTTATGTGCAAATGCTTTACACACTGCCTCTGAATTAAGCCTGACTGCTCGTGCCAAGCTACCACGAGGGTGAGCAGGGGTTACTTCACGAGTGTAACAACCCTTACCCTGACTAGGAAGAAGGGTCCCTACTTGGACAAAGGTGCAAGCCCTTGCCAACTAGAGATCCCATTTCTAACAGTACCTAATAAAGTACATCTATTTTGAAGACATAATGGAAAATGTGAGTGATCAGTTCATATTTCAAAGTTTGTATATTTTTAAGAATGTCTCTTAACATCTCACCACACATGCCCAGAAGATTGTACGGTAAACATGAACCAGTATGCTTTCAGTTTATGAACAGCTGTATTTGCAGTTACTCAAGTTTGTCCAATAGAACATTGGTTAAAAAAAATAACATTTCAATGTGTGTGAAGCATATGCTATAGACATTTTTAAAAAGTGTTTGACCCACACCAGAGATTGGCACAGGCAAGATGAGACATATATATCACCTTAGCCGCACACTTTGTGTTTGACCTTGCACTTTTAGATGATCACACACAATCTTGGATTACACTCACACCTACAAGATCGATATGGTCAAAGCCGATGACCTAGAGGTTCATGATCAAACTTCTCCTGAGACATAAAACACCTTAACCAGATATTTACGGCCTGAGTCACAAAAACGCTTTGACTTACCAATGAAGAACTCTTGATCGCCAGAAGTAAGACAGTAATACTTCAATCTTACTTCTGAATTCATGAGTAAGTCAGGAGTCTGCCAAGAAACTTACAAGATGAAGCTGCACTTACTTATGCATCACTTTTTGTGAGTTGGACCCATGGTGTGTGACTAGCCGCTGTTGAAATGTGTGCAAACATTTTGCATTACACAAATTCATTAGGTCCAAAGGGATGAAACCACTCCCTTGCTGTCATCAATTACACATCCCATGAGACATCAAACACTTTATTGGGACATAGCGTATTAAACTTTGCAATATTTGGATAATTGTGAACATTTGAATTCCATACCTGTTGTCAACATTGACAAAGACACCCCTTGTGATCATTAAGCACATGTTAGTTGACACATACAACCTCCCTCTTTCAACATATAATCTATCACCAGGGAACTTTCATGAAGTTTGCACACTTGAATGAATTAAATGATGAGTTAATGGCCATACATATTATAATAAAAAATAATCATTTTTTGTGAGCTTGGCAATTCATATGGACCTTGTACGTCTAGGGAATTAGGTAGAAGGCATAACTTGATGAAAGGATCTAAACATGCATCCTTTACTCACTAATCCTAGAACATAGGTGATAATGGTTGAAAATAAAACAAATCCACTTATCTTCATCTACAGTGTGATTGACAAATGTTGCAAACCACAGATCTAATAGCATCAAAGTCATCTGCGCACCTGTTTGTTGGTGCACAGAAGGACTCCTCAGGCTGGCCCACTGTATGCACCAGGCTGTAACAGACGAAGAAGGTCAAGCATCATTCTCTTCCTCCTCAGTATAGTGTGGTTGGTGTTAAAGCCAACCTGAGCGCCTATACGTGTGTGGGCACTTCTCCTACCACTGTGCAAATGTTAATCTACACCTACTATGACACACTCCGAATGATGTGATTGTGAATGTTGGAGCATGATTGTCATGCCTAAATTGCATGACAACAATGTTACTACATTTTAACACATCACTACAAGCATTACAAGTGAGGTATTCTGCAAGCCGCTCTTCAGTATTTGTGCAGAGCTTGAAATGCACCTTTACCAAGGAATTTGAGGGTCTCTTCAAGGAAGCAGTATCAGTGGTTCTAAAGCACACTGGCTACATGTTTCATGATAACCAGCTGCACCACCAGATATAGTTTCTGCAGCTTTGCTTATAGCCATAGAATTGGTAGATCCAGCTTCAGCACTACTCTATTGTATACTTTTGACATGTCTGGTAAAATTGGTGATAGTGTAAGGCAATCACAGATTTTAATTTAAAGCCCCCACAATGTAGATAAGCCGGCTCAATGCAATGACTAACCAGACATATTTTTGCAAAATAACATGTTTGACAAATAAATTAAATGAAAAAAACACACTATTGAAAATGTTTAATGCTTTAGCAGTCGCTTATGTGCCACTGAACTTAAATTACATACAAATCTTACACACACATAAAATCAGGTCCAGCTTTCATTTTATGAAAATAAAAACACCATCTTACGTAAACGCTGCCCTGACAGGCTACATATCTACCAGATAGTAAAACCACTTAGCCGACGCTAAAAAACAAAGGGGCATATTTACGTTCCCTGGCGAATCCCTGCATATCAGCAGGGATGCGCCAGGGAAAATGCGTCACGCAAGTTTACCCTTGCGCCACGTCCGATGCGCCGCATTTACAATGCGGCGCATCGTGGCGCAAGGATAAGCAGATGCATGACGCATCTGCCGGCGGAAGGTTGGCGCAGTGCTGAAGTTGTGTCGCAAGCGCGACGCAACTCCAGCACTGTTCCAACCTTCCTATCCCTAACATGGTGCGTCAATCCTTACGCCTGCTTGAAGCAGGCGTAAGGATTTGACGCACCAGCGTCGGAAAAGTGACTGCGTGAAATCTTGTAGATTTCGCTACGTCACTTTTCCGAGGCGTTCCTGCGCCGGAACGCCCCCCCCCCCTGCGCCGGTACGCCCACATGAAACCTGACGCAGGTTTCATGTGGCGCAGGTGTTTACTACGTGACGCATCTCCCTAGATGCGTCATGTTGTAAATATAGCGCAACGCGGCGCATGGTTTGCGTCGCCGCTGCGTCACATGCGTGACGCAACGGCGCGCAAAAGTGGCGCAAGGGGCTTGTAAATATGCCCCAAACTTTCCTTACTAACATAAGTGTAGGAAAGTAGGATCTGCTTCTATGATTACCCCCACTTTTTGCTTGATGTAATGCTGTTTCTGACTAGTCTGACTGGGATCCTGCTACTTAGGACCCCAGTCTCTCTGCTTTCTCCCCTAAATTGTTATGGTAAGTACTTAGGTACACCCCAGATTGGATACTGGGGTACCCTCATAAGTCCCTAGTATATGGTACTAAGGTACCTATGGGATAGGTACCCCAAAGGTCCCCCATAGGCTGAAGCATGTATTATGCCACCTATGAGAGACCATTCAAACTATCACTACAGGCCTGCCATTGCAGCCTGTGTAAGCTGGTGCTAGCACCACTTACGAAAGTTATACGTTTCCCTATATCTAGGGTCACTACACTTAAAACCTATAAGTCACCCCTACAGCAGGCCTTTTCAATCCTGAAGGCAGGGTGCTTGGTTCTAAGTGTGAGGGTGCCTCTGCATGAGCAGGACACCCCAGCCTTCAGAGTACATTCTCCCGGGTTGTAAGTGAGACAGCCATATGACATATAGAGAGGCACCGCGTTCTTATGCGCCAACTATCTCGAAACTGGCTGTAATGAACCCTTTCGTGTTTGGTATCAAACATGTTGGAATCATAACCCCACTCCGTAAATGGTGTGGGAGGTATGATTCCAAGCACTGTAAAGGCCCTCCATTAGGCCCTCAGTGCTCCCGGTACGAGTCTTCTAGACCCAGACAGCACAACATGGCTGCTGCTGACCAGAGACACGATTCTGCCCTCCTGCTGCTGAGCCAAGCCCGAGCAGGGGAAGGCAGAACATTAGGCATCCTGTCACAGGGAGGTGTGACCACCTCCCAGACAGGGTTTAGTGTATTGGGGCAGGATGGGAGCGCTTGAGAGCGCCACATAGTCTGCATGCAGGGCACATTTGGTGCCCTCTATGCATAGTCCAGTTCAAACCAGTTCAGGTAGCCGTTGCCTCCCACTCTGGCGCAAAACTGGACAAAGGACAGGGGAGTAGCCTCCCCCTTGTCCAGCCCCTCCTTATGAATGGACCCCTGAATCATCCCAACCCTTTCCTTAGGGTACTTAAGGGCTTACCTGAGGGTGGGTCCCTAAATTCGTCGTGGGACACGATTCAATTCAGACACCACTTCAACTTCGACCGTCTGGGCACTCTGGACTTAGATGGGTTTTGCTCTGGGCTTCAAGGCTGCAACCGGGAAGACTCCTGCTGCTCCTGATCTCTTCGCCCTGCTCCTCTGCTGCAACGTCCGTGCCTGTGCTCCATACAGGAAACCTTCCAAGGCCTGTGGACATCCAAGACACCTGAAGGAGTCTCCCTTGAAGTTAAGGAGTCACTTCCCTGCATCTGCAGGCACCGCAACTAAGCTGACCGGTCTGCTGATCCTGAGCTCCCACAGGCTCCGAAAAGCTCAGCAACACAGATGTTGGTTCTAGACATCCCTCTAGGCCTGTCCTGTCCTCTCACCCAGTTTGAGGCCAGCATCTTTCGTCGGAGCCGCAGGAACCGAACCCATGGGTACCGTGTTGACTTGCAGTTGCAAAGGCTTGTTGGCTTCCTTCCACCAAGATCTTCGGGCTCCAAGTAGCCCCGTCCTCCAGCATCTCCAGTGACCAAGATCTTTGTCCTCACACCAGACACCAACCCCTGAACTCTTGACATCTGATGTGGGAAAGCTCGTTTACGGCTCCTGGTCTTCCACAGCATTGCCTGGTCCACACAGCTGCAGTTTCAAGGTCACTATCAGCACTCATGCAGCACCCGACATTGGTGGGCATTCATCTTATGTACAAAAACACACAAGAAAAAGAGGGGTGAGAGGATAAAGATCCCTCTTCGATCTCCCGCTCAGTACTTTTATCTCACAAAAAGAAGAGGAATAATAACACTACGTGAGGGTGGATGAGTGTAGGGGAAATGCACCAAATTGATAAAACTGCCCTCACACACAGCAAGCTGTGTCATGCTTCATCATAGGGCTGCTAACACACCTCCGCGCCAACCAAACGCTGGAGGTGGAGCAATAGGGAGGGGAAGACAATACAACATACAGTGTCAGATCACAGGTGAGAAGAAAGTGCAGAGAAAGTGATATAAAACTGGTATCAGGGAGTCCTTGTCATAATTTTAATATTAGGTACCCTGTCCAGGTTTAAAACAAAAAATGTAGATGCTGGGTTGGGGAGCTTATAATGAGACGCCAACCCCTCCACTCTGCAAAAGCGTCGACATGTTTCAGCCGGCAAGACTAATACCCCGGCTTTCCTCAGGACTCTCAACACTGTGATCCCTAGGTGCTCACCCTCCCTCCTTTAAATCCAGAAGTAAAGGGGATGTCACCTTCCCGAGTCAATGCTCAGTTGCAAAAGTAGTAGAGCCCCTCGCTCTTGGAGAGGAACCGAGTTTATTAAATCTTTAAACTCGAACTTCCGGGGGAGTGAGAACAGCCCCCTATTAGCACTTTTGCTTTCGAGGTCAGCTGTCGCCCGACAAAGTTTGTCTCTCCCTGACCGCCGCGTAGAACATTCATCTTATGTGCCTCCTGGTCACTCCAGAGTGGCATAGTCTTTGTCCCCTCTGCTTGCAGGTTCTTCACATCTTGAATGCACCTTTGGGTTCCATCAGACACTTTCATCTTCCCCAGCAGCGGCATCCTCCTGCAGTCCTCCATTGGGTTCGACGGCGGTTTTCGACACCACTTCACATCTATGCACCCGGCTTCCCTGGTGCAGGTAACCTGGTTCCTAAGGTATCCACGGGTGGGGTGGCTCTCCAACCTCTTGTCTTCCACAGGGTTTCTTCAGGGTCTACTGGGAAGGGTCCTCTTTCTTTAAAATTGCAACCACGACTTACATGTTGATTTGTACGGAGAACGCGGTCTTGTTCCTACACTGCACACGACCACCGTGGGGCTCCTAGATACTCACCTTGGGTGGTTCCTTGGGTCCCCGGCACTCTGAGTATTGTCTTGACTCGAGTCGTAGTTCTAATACCACTATTTTAGTATATGGTTTGGTCTCCCCTGGGGACCACTGTGTATTCTGTGCTACTTACCTGTTTCTATTGCAAAGGATTGTGTGTATTGTGTATATCTCCGGCTAGGAGATATCTGAACGTGTTAGTGAGTGTCTTATAATAAATACATATTTTTATAAATACACTCTATTAGATTATTATCTGGTAAAACAAGCTGCTTTACACTCCTTCTGGATGAAGCCTGAAGGCTGCTCTCCACAGCTACCACTTAGAGACCTTTTTAAAGGTTGTCTGAGACCACTAAAATCACCATAAGGGTTGCCTGGATCAGTGCAAGGTGTCCACTTACACAAGTGTACATCATATACTGAGCCAGCCTCTCACAATAAGAACAAATTTACATATGCATACTCACATGCAAATCCTACATTTTCAAAACAATGCAACTGTCATCATGCAAACATACACCACTGACACATAAAAAATTTGCAAGCTAATACAAACAACCCACAACTTTAATGGATGTGTACAGTCAAACCAGCATACACATACACAAAAAAAGAACCTACCTTGGAATAAATATATAACATGCATCAGGAAAAACAGTAAAAATGACAATTACATACTTCAACTATCTGCTTACCAATAAATATACACACATCCAGCATTACATATTTGCATACCCAGCAATATATATAAGCATATACAACATATACCTTTTCACATAATAACAAATAATATGATGCATAAGTACAACAATCTGTTCAACATACACTTGTAATACCCACCGACCACTCAATTTACACACACAATCCATTACATACCTAGGTACCACCAATATACATATTGTTACAATTTTTACATAATGTAAAGCAATATCACATGTAAACACACTAATAACATACCATCCATTAACTATAGACAGCACCCACACAACTAAGAATTCATTTACACACAAACACACACACACTACAAAATACATCCACATCTTGAATAAACACGACATAACACATGTTGTACAGCTAGTACAACTATCCATGCACCAATAAAATACACACACTCCCTAATAAACACTAACTTATCCCAGTGAAATACAGATATCTAAACACAAGCAGTGTTGTTTCTGAACAATACATAACATTCAGCATGCATTCACATAATAGTAACATACTTAATATCCACAAGCTAATGTGTACAACGGATCACTGACAGAATATCAATTACAAGAATATCGACCTACAACAATATCGAAGTAAAAATATAGAATGCCAAAATATCGAATGCCTATCTACAAACAGGTAAGTACAAAAATATCGAATCCAAAATATAGTTGTAAAAAATATAGTCAAAATATTGAATTTTTAAATATCTTAAAAGTAATGTAAAATTAATGAAATAATATATATAATTAACTAAAACATACTTAAAAATACTTAAATAACTTTAAAATTAATAAATAATTAATGTAAGTTAAAAAAAATAAACATACATTTTTATTTTTTAATACATATATATATTAATGTAATATTTATAAAAAATATTCAATATTTTTAGCGTAGGATAGCGGGAGGGTAAAATGTACTATTACCACTCCAGTGAGTGCAACAGTAGGGAAAGCATTGGATAGCGGGAGGGTAAAAATTACTATTCCCACTCCAGTGAGTGCAACAGTAGGGAAAGCGTTGGATAGCGGGAGGGTAAAAATTACTATTCCCACTCCAGTGAGTGCAACAGTAGGGAAAGCGTTGGATAGCGGGAGGGTAAAAATTACTATTCCCACTCCAGAGAGTGCAACAGTAGGGAAAGCGTTGGATAGCGTAGGGGTAAAAATTACTATTCCCACTCCAGTGAGTGCAACAGTAGGGAAAGCGTTGGATAGCGGGAGGGTAAAAATTACTATTCCCACTCCAGAGAGTGCAACAGTAGGGAAAGCGTTGGATAGCGTAGGGGTAAAAATTACTATTCCCACTCCAGAGAGTGGAACAGTAGGGAAAGCGTTGGATAGCGTAGGGGTATAAATTACTATTCCCACTCCAGAGAGTGCAACAGTAGGGAAAGAGTTGGATAGCGTAGGGGTACAAATTACTATTCCCACTCCAGTGAGTGCAACAGTAGGGAAAGCGTTGGCTAGCGTAGGGGTAAAAATTACTATTCCCACTCCAAAGAGTGCAACAGGAGGGAAAATAATGATTTAATATTTTAATAAAAATAAAATAATTATCAATACCAATAAAAAATTAATTAAAATGACTTACCAATTACAACATATTTAATAATTAATTCTAAATACCAATAAATATTATTTCTTAAAAATTAATTACCTATTAATAAAAATTAATTACCAATTATTAAAAATTAATTACCAATTAATAAAAATTAATGACCAATTAATAAAGAATAATTACCAATTATTAAAAATTAATTACCAATTAATAAAAATTAATCACCAATTAATACAATTTAATTACCAAATAAGAATTAATTAACAATAAATTAATACTTAATACCAATAAATAAAAATAAATAATTACTGATTTACAATTAAATTACTTCCCACCCTATTCCCCTATAAACCCACAACCCGCTCTGAATAATAAATTAATACAATTAATATAGTTATCAATAAAAAAATTCATACAAATTAATTACCAATTAATAAAAATTAATTATCAATTAATAAAAATTAATTACCAATTAATAATTAATTAACAATGGATTATTTATCAATACCAATAAATAAAATTTAATAATTACTTAATTAAATTTAAATTACTTCCCACCCTATTCCCCTATAAACCCACAACCCGCTACAGAACTAAAACGCACAATTAAATTAAATATAATTAATAATTCCTAAAAATTAATATTTAATTTACTATAATTAAATTACTTCCCACCCTATTCCCCTATAAACCCACAACCCGCTACAGAATTAAATTACGCAAAAATTAAATAACATAAAATTCATTACTTTATAAAAATTAAAACATACATTACAAAAATAATACATACTTTTAACACATATACTAACACTTAAAACACTATAAAAAAATTCGATATTTTTAACAACTATATTATGACTGTCGATATTTTGACAATAGATATTTCTTACCTGAATTTCGATATTCTTAACCACTATATTTTGGCAATTCGATATTCTGTCCATTCTATATTTACAACTCGATATTTTGGCAATTCGATATTTACTATTCGATATTATGTCTGTTTACCGTGTACAACTTCCCAACATTAACTTGAATCACATGCACCACTACAACTTTAAATACGTATACACATAAAAACACAATCTATCTTTGTAAAACATGACACCTTATAGCATGCATAAGCAATATATGTATCTTTTATATTGCAAACCAACAATCACACAAATATTGCTTTAATTACTTGAGTTGTTTTAAGAACAACTGTTAAAATAAATGCAAACTGTAATGTGTCAACTACTAATTCAAAGAATATAACAAAAACGTAAACTCAAAAAGTTAAAAAATGAATCTTCACCCAAAACAAATCAGAAGCAAATAAAAGTAAAACATTTAGCAGGGATAACAATCCACCAAGATCAATCTATCCTAAGAACATAAACATTCATAACCTCAGATATAAATGTAATAAAAGAAAGGCATTTCAGAAAAGAATACTGATTAACTTCATGCAAAAGGTTAAAGGCTCCATTTATTCAACAAGATTTCAATAAACAAGAGAATTAGACATAGTTAAACATTGTATGCACAACTTGAGATGTATGAAATAATGTTATAGTCAAAAACAAATCTTTGTTATATATAAAACTATACCAGCTAATTAAAGAAAATATGTGAACAATTTCACTAAAGTAGTTTAAGAAACATGGAAATATATTAGCATTTCTGAGTTATATTTTGTGGATAATACATATCTACAGAAACATAATTTAGTTTATACTGTATATGATAATGGCAGCACCTTTGAAATTATACCTGGACTTAATATGGGCTGCAAAATTATAAAAGAAGTCCAAAACAGGGCTTAGCAAAATGACGATGAAATGAGCACACACGAGAAGAGAATGGTGCCAAATTGGGTGGGCAGAATGACCGAATAAAGTTTGACATTGAAATTGGGTGGGCAGTTCAATGTGCAATATTTTCAACCTGAAGTATACAAAAGGATGGAATGCTTGAATTTATCCCAGCCAATGGTAATTACTCGGGCAGCATCTCTGCCCATCATTATTTTGCACACCATGCCACCTCAGTTTTGGACCAAGCCATATGCAAATCAGCCTTGACCCAGCTGCAATAGGAACAGTCCAACCAGTCAAAGTATTATATCTCCTTATAAACGTAGCTGAAAATACTAAAAGATTCGGATTAAGCAACAATCTTGAACCTAAATCTTTAGTCCAAATATATGGAATGTCAACTAAAGACTGCAAAATCTAGCAGCAATTAGTGGATGTAAAAAGAGAGAAAAATCCAATGTTTTGTAGCACATAATCATTTCCAGTAAGGTATAAATATATATGTTTTATGTAAGCAACAACTTGATGACATACAACAAGGAACATCAAAAGGGCAATGGACTTGAAACCCTTGGAACACAGATATGAACACTATTCCTTACATCCATTATATTGAAGAGACGTTGTAGGAGACATATATCAAATGAAATAATGTGAAAGATAACCAATCAGCATTTGGGAAAATGCCTCAGTACACATTGCTTAACAAAGCATGTTACAAAAAGGCGAAAAAGACCCCTGAATCAAAGACACTTACAAATACCTGCACCAGATTATTGTGCTTCTTGAATGTTTGCTGAGCACCCTAGATTTAGGCAAAATAATATATGTGTGTTTCATCTGCTGTGTAAATCCAAAATGGTTGTTCTCTCTCCTTCTGTGGCATACACTTTAAAATGTTGCATAACTTTTAAAACTATGAGTTTTGGAGAAAACAATAACAAAATTATAAAACAAGTAGATGGTTGCATCACTAGCACTGCAGTTAATCATGGAGTCATAAAGGAATATTAATATCAAAAACATCTAGAGATGTGTTGCATGTAATGAAACCTGGAAGCACCAATTGGTTTGTCACATTAAGGGGCCGATTCCGATTCGGGCCGTAAATCTCTCCGACCGAGCCGGACCCGGAGAGATTTCCGACCGAATCGGATCCGTGCAGTCCGACCGAACGAGTACGATGCGCACGTATGCCATCGGACTCGAGTCGGTCAGACTCCCATTGAAGTCAATGGGAGCCGGTCGTACAAAGCGTACGCGGGCACCCATTGACTCAATGGGTGCGATGCGGACAAGTGCGCCCCCTACAGCGTGTACGCGGCGAAGCGATTTGCGCCGTACACGCACAGGTAGGGGGGACCCATGGGTCCCCCCTGTGTGCGACTCGCGCGGCTACGCATACAGGGGGGTCCGACACGGACCCCCAAAGTACGGCTCCGACAGCTCTTACGAGCCGGAGTGCGCGGCTCGGTCGGACTGCTCGCGGCGCGCATCGTACTTACCCGGCCGGGGAACGTCTCCATTGCGCGGTGCGAGTCGAGTCCGAGCGAGTCGGTCGGTGCGGTTCGACCCGGGAACGAGTCGGTCGGAGCGGTCGGGACGCCCGGACGAGTCGGTCGGCGAATTCGCATCGTACTCGCTCGCCCGGACGCGCGTACGAATCGGTCGGGAAATAGGGCTCCGAATCGGATCCGGTTAAGCCGAATCCGATTCGGAGCCCTACCGGCCGAGATCAGAATCGGCCCCTAAGTTGTGCAGATTTTGGTTGGGGTGAACTCTATCTTTTTTTTTAGAGGAGTCTATGCTACCTTATCAAACATGAAGATATGACACTTGGGGGCATATCATCAAGGTGCCGCGATAAAATTATCGCCGCTTTAGCGTCCGTTTTCGGGCGAAAAGCGGCGATAATTTTATCGCATTATCAGCAAGGTCACGCTATCGCGTGAATCCTTGCCTTAGTGCACTTTCCCTCAACGCCCAGCTTGGCATCTCTAATGATATTCAAAGTGGGCGTTCCGCACTAAAATAACGTGAGAAATGTCGCTAAGTGACATTTCTCCTATCAACAAACTTCCCACTAACATGCATGGCGATAAGAAAAGTAGCGCTAACCGCGCTTATCGCTACTTT
Organism: Calotriton arnoldi; assembly: GCA_963921515.1. NCBI lineage: Eukaryota > Metazoa > Chordata > Amphibia > Caudata > Salamandridae > Calotriton > Calotriton arnoldi. The sequence continues at coordinate 3,188,999 of CAWUFW010000794.1, forward strand.
TCTTACGCCTGCTCTCAATCTGACTTAGCCTTTGTATCCAATGGAAGGTGGATACTATGGCTGAGTCCACCCTGACCTATCAGCAAGGTATCGCCTGTCGCTGTGCGATTATCGCTGGATTTCCAGCGATAATCGCACATTTTGTAGCTATCGCTGGTATTTTTATCGCTTTTGAGATAAGCGTCGCTGATAGCGCGCTATCTCAGCGATAAAATCCAGCGATAGCCGGTGATAATTATCCTAGCGCTAAGTGCGCTTAGCGATAATTATCGCCAGTTGCTGCTGATATGCCCCGTAGTCAGTTAAGTTCCATATGTCCTGTAAGTGTTTTTTAGTATTGCCAAAACAAATTCCAAGTCATGTCAACCTTCATCTGCAATAAACAGTGTCCACTACTTTGATAACCACAACCACCGCCACTTTGAAGAAAACCATTAAGCAAAATGAATACTGCCTCCCATACAATATTATGGATTAAAGATTCCTCTGCATTTGGTATTGGAGAAGTTGAAGCTATTTTACAATTCATTCAAATGTATGGTAATTGTGAAATTAGAAGACAATCGCAAAATCCTAGTTTACATACCAGAGTTCTATAGAAACAAGAATACAAAAGTTCTCAGTCAGTCACATTTTCTTTATTTCACCTTAGGTAATAAAAGATGCAAACTACAAATATTTAAAAGGTTTTCAACATTAAAAACAACAAAAATACACATCATCCAGTTTACATACATCCCTGTGATCAGATGTTATGAAAGTTCATGGAAGATTGAACCGTATTTTAAATGAATATTGAATAAATGTAACTACTGAAAACAAATAGCATCAGTAAGAAGTTATTGTAGTGAGTTAAAAGCCGAATTGAACAACAAATATTAAAAGACCGAAATAAGAGTAGTAAAAAAGGATTCCTAGGTAACGAGAAAAGTTGACAAAACATAATAAAGTGCATCATTGATTAAGGTGAGCAACTGTCATGAGGCAACATGGCAAATTGTTCCATAGGCCTTGCTTCAGAAAAGATACTAAAAATGTGTAAAACATTAAATGCGAAACAAGTTAATTAAAACCCATGATAAATATGAGGGATGGATAAAAGGTAAGGCTCTATAGCGTTAGATGTTGATATTGCCAGATAAGCAATGACATTCGATTTTGGCAACTCGCTTGAAATTCTATGGCCCTATCATTTGTCTAAAAAACAGGGCTTTAAATTACTTTTTTATGCTCATCTTAGCAGAAGATGGTGAAGTAAACAGGTCAGACAATCCTAATCAGTCAAACCCTTCCTTCACATACTTGAGCTAGGGAATACTGTGCCCATTTGAGATTGAGAGACAATCACATGTAATTAACCTTTTATAAGAGGTCTCATCTTTGGCCGAAGTACTAAGCCAGAGCACTAATGGTGGCAAATTATTTAGAACCTCTAAGTTAATAAGTCCAAACTAGGCGGGCAAATAAAAGAAAATGTGCTCTTTGGACTGACAATCATCTAAGTAAAAAGCATTTTCAGTCAATTGAATCCCTTTCAGTGAACAATATGCCCACATATCAGCCCCATGAGTTACTATGAGGACGCATTTCGAATAATACATTGTTAACATCTACTTGAGTAGTGTAGATCCTGATGTTTTTGAAAATCTAAACAGAGTCTCCAGTGATCTTTCTAACTGCTGTAGCCTAATTCTCCTTTGGTGCCCCCATTTAAGGGCAGAATCGGAAGTGAATGAAAGGCCTTTACTCGATGAAGGCGAGTAACCTTCACATGATGGCATCTGGTCTTAGTGGCCCTAGAGCTACCTACTATTAGATTAGATTTAGCTAGGTGGATTCCCCCCCCCCTTGGGCACAGTATATTTAGAAGCCAACAAATAAAGTTTAAAACATTGTTCTATCATTCCCAAAGTACTCTAAGCTGCAGATGTACTTAAAAAAGATACCCTTGCAGACCCTCATCACAGTGATTTTCGCCAATTGGACTGAGTTGCAATTTGTGACCAAACTAATAAATATTACTTAGGTAGATTGAACTTCAATCCACATATTCCTTATTTTACTAACAGATCTGTTATTACATTGGTTAGTTTGCAAACTAAGGGGCTCATTACGATGGCGGGCGGAAGCACAACCGCCGTGCTGGCGGATGCAAAAACCACCAGTTACCGCCGGCACGCAGCAGTCCACACGCCCGCCCAATTACGATGCGAAAAGTAGGCCAAACACCGCCGGCAAGCCAGCAACACCGTCCGCCATCAAAGTGCGCCCGTACACGTAGCGGCGCAGCCCAACTGACACACACCGTCCGACGAAATCACGTCCCGCCCGGCGTATAAATTACGATGCCGCAAACAAACGGCTCCCACGGCTAAGAGATACCGTACGACAAACCGAAGCGGTAACACGGACGCCGAGCACGGACAACGAAGAAGCGGCTCCCCGAGCATGAATCCAGCACTGCAGGCCCTCCCCATGCTCCTGCTGATGCACCACCAAGGACGCAACGTACCGCGGAGACGCAGGTAGGCACACACACAACAAGTGCACGCAAACAGCGCACACAGTGCAAGGGCGGAAAAAGCGGACAACCCCCACCAGCGCGTGTACACTACACATCCACCATTGCATCCACATATGACACACAGGCCAAATCGTAACATCGCGTAACACATGTGTACACACCACCTGGGACTAGGAACCAACAACCCCGTCACGGCCCCAAAGCGGCGATGACGCCGCCACACATGCGCACAACGCAGAGGCCAACCGCAGCGCCATGCATGCGTCGCACACAGACACAGGGACACAACCAAGCAGCACACACATCAGCCCCACCCCGAACGCACATGACACGTGACAGGCCTGCCACAGACATGTCCCCAACGCCCAATTCACGGACAACACCCAACGCCACACAACCGACGCACACATGTCAGTGAAGACACGCAACAGCAGGACACACCCCAGTGTAACAAACATGGCGTAGCACACAGCGGCGGCAACACCAACTAGGAGAAGCAGGGCCCCTTCGGGAAGAGGAACGCCAGTACCACACTGAAACACCCATACCACCCTGCACATATGAACAAGACATATAAAACGGAACACCAAAGAGCCCGGGGACCGACAACAGGTGGCCCAAGAATAACATTCACACACAAGGCCCAACGCAGAGCGGAAAGGCAGCCTGCCGCCCACACAAGGGAGAGCAGACAGCACTGAATGACCTTCCATTCCAACTCCGAAACCACAGCCCTACGACAGAAGCCGGTGAATACAGCCATTGTCCAAGAATAGACCAACACAGGCTTGCCGAGGAGACCGACCACAGGGCAGATAGCGCATATCACAGAAGCACACAACGGACGGGGAAGAAAGAAGAAAACACTCCCCCATGTCGGCCACATGCAAGTTAATTGGAAGGAGTCACACATCACTGACCTTGAACTGTCTGAGAAGCATGTGGGAAGAGGGCCCGTGTCCTCCAAACAAGCCAACAGAACACAAGTCCTGTCTCCCTACGACTACACAGAGCTCACAGCAACCTCGGAGCGTGCACATTGCAGACTGCACACACAGCCGGAGCACGCCACCACAACGCACCGCTGCGAAATGGCAACCGCAACACACCTACCCAACTACGCCGAACAGCTCAAGCTGTACAAAACCAACCTGTTTCATACATTGGGATGCGATCTCCTGTCCCTGCTGAACGTAAGTTACCGACTGACTTACCGCATCACATTGTTCAGCTGCGTCATGCCCGTCTTCTACTGTCGGAGGTGTCCCTACCAGCATCCCGTGGAGATATGCCTCTCCAACCCGGCATGTCTGAAGGCGGACCTGCTACCACTACTCCTCCCTCTGGACGCACACGACAGGGCCTGCTCTGCCTATGGGGGCATGGCGTATGTGGCCAACATCGCACCCGCACTGAAATGGGACCACTGTGCCTCCACACGACGGATCATCGAGAACAGCTACATCGAATGTCACCCAGCATGCCCCATCATGGTCCTCCAAGGGACAACTTACGAACAACACCTTGACAGCCACCATCCGCTACATTGGCTGGCAAACATGTACACCACCAATGACATGGAAGCCCTGCTGGACGGCATCGCATACCTGACAACCTGTAAATTCGTCGGACCACAACGCAGGTTCCCCGATTGACCTATGAAGTCCAACCCCGCACCCATGCTTAGCTTCCGCACGGACTGGCCAGTCACCACCACAACAGCCATACCAAACGACCGGCAACTGTAACCACACCATCAACGACATCGCCATGACATCGGATATGACCGGGACATGCACACTGTTCCCCATCACATCCAGGAACACCGCATGCATCGTGGGAGGCAGTGGCATGGGCTCTGTGTATCGCACCCACATGGACGGAACTGCACGAACAACCAGGACACAACATGGATCCAGCGCACATGGACACACACACCGCTCAGTGGACATGAATAGGTCGCCTGGAGTCTGTGGGTGCTGCACCCCTCCCACCCCCGCCCCGGGAATCCCATACCAGGACCTTTGCATGGACGACAAGTGCATACAACAACAACACGACCCCAGTGACTGTGACATGTCCAGTAACCACCACAGTGCAACAACAAGTGGCACGCCGCTGCATGCACGCAAGCACATGCCCTGATGTCATCTCACATGCACGCGTGCATGAGGAACAACCGCAGCAAACCTGTCACATGGAACTGAGATGGACTGTGCCCATGATGCCAAGCGGTCTGGTAGGCTACATGTATACCGTCTGTGTCAAAGTCCGCAGCTCCGCAGCTATACGTAAATGTACATTAGCACAGCCTTGGCCAAGCAGATGTAACTCTGAAGCCCACATCCCACATGCAACAGCCAGTCACATGTAACCCCACACCCTATCCCATTTGAAATCATGCTCAGTATATCCTCAACATGTATTCCGCTGCCAGTAGTGTCCACTATACTGCATCACAGAGGACAGAAGACTCAATATAATGTTTGAAACCAAAACTGTCTCCGCTGACTCATTTCACAAGTACGAATGAGAGAGGATGAGAGAATGTGAAGTACACGGCAGTCGTGACATGACCATGTAGTCCACTGGTATTGGATGTCAACGCAAATGAGTAGCACAACTGTGGAAGACACACATGTGTCGTGTGAAGTCGTATGGACGCAGTGCTCAGGTGGGTGGGTGTGACGGGTAGATGCGCACATGCCAAGTTGGAGCACGCCGTGTTGGGAGGGGTCATGAACAGTACACCACCGCTTCCCTGGGCATTGTGAGAGGACACCTGTCGGGGGGAGTGAACACGTGTGTGCACAGCAGCCGGGCACACGTACAAAGCGGTACCAGGCGCACCTCAGCCCACCCTCTGTGGACAAGCTGGATCCTGTTGTGCGCCCGCCATGCCCCTTGACAAGGCACACACAGCCCCAGTCGACCAGGTGTAACCCCAACATAGTCAATCCGCACAGGCGATACAGGGCACGGGATGGCAGTGGAGCATGGTGTGTGAGAGGTCTCCTCGCGCTCCTCCTGGTCATATCACGCAGGCAATAGAACCTCAACGTCTAGCATGGCACAAGTCAAATGGAAGTGTAGGGGGACGCACCACAGCACGAGCAGCACTGACGTCACGGGAGGTGGCTCGCACCATCCCATCCATTGCCCATTATACCAACCACGCCACATGCCATTGCGACTAAGTGCAAGCGCGTGCGCCACCACCCCGAGCCCTCCCCAGAGAGGCCAAAGAGTGAATGTGTGGGCCATCAGTCACAGACGGACGCGGCATGGCCGCAAGGGCAGCCACAGCCACTGGGTGTCGCAGGTGGCGGATCCGGAAGGCGAAGACTGTGATGCATAGTCCATGCAGGCCGGGTCTCCATTTGGGGCACCACGCAGGTGGACGGCGTCCCGCAACACATCATACCCTGAGACAGCCCACTCGTGCAACTGGACCCACACATACACTCCTTGCCCTCTCTGGTGCGAGCTTGGGGCTGCCTGTGCAAGCGCTAGCCTCGCAGGTGCACATGCATATTGGGGGAGCGAGGGGAGGACATGAGGGCTGGGGCGAAGATGACTGTATCACTGTCAGTGAGCACAAGGGATGACCCAGATGTGGAAAGGAAGAGACGTGTCCCGTGTGTACTGCAACTAGTCGCCAATCCAACTACCCCCCATGTCCGGAATGTAGGCCCGCACCTAGGCCCGCCCATCCGCCACATCGAATATACCACCAGCACGACAACCTTCCCATTCGAAACACTGACTGGGGGTGGCGACCAGTGAACAATCATGTGTAGCCTACCCACGCGTACATGTGGGCCCTCCATGATCCATGTCACCTGCGGCAAAGTCATGACATGCGCAATGAGGGAAGTGAGGAGAGCTGTCCGCCCCACGCACAGTAGGTGCATCAGCTCCACAGACCCAGCAGCGAGTCCAGCAGGGGTCACATGTGCAGGGGCAGCTGTGCCTGGTGTGAGGGCACATGCATATAGACAGCACATCGACCAATGTGTAGTCTGCCCACATCTACAGTCCATCATCATGCGGACATAGGAATTGAACACAGGGCAACACATCTTAGTGGGTGCACCCACCGTGACCAACAATGCGCACTCATCGACGTACCCGCCCTGTGCATGGCCCCCACCCAACGGAGGCACATCCAGTGCCACCATCCCACACACAAGCCTTCCACGGAACATGCTGTGTCCAATGGTCAGTACAGAGTCAGCGCCCATCTGGTGGATCCTGAACAGGAGACACATGCACACACATGCCAGCTCCCACTATGTACGTCTGCCACCTGGCACGTGCAATGTAACCTCTCACCTGTGACGTGTGACTGCAAGCACACAGCCGTCTTGGCATGGGGCTGTCAATGTGGACACCTGTCAATGTTTCGGGAGGTGTGATCCGTACAGTGCTGTACATAGGGTGCAGTGCTGACACCTACTACTGTCTCATATCCCCTCGTGCCACCGGTCCCACCTGTTTTGGCCGCTCAGCCTGTGCCCACATCGTCGTCGTCGTGTGCCATACTCATCCAGCCTCGGAAGCAGTTCCATGCTCAGCAGACATTCATGTTGCCGTGGCGTTGCCGCTTGACGAATATGCAGTCAGTCCCCATCAGCACGCCCCGCAAGTCATTGGGGCCTAGATCCCCATGTGCATGCACATGGCAGTGGTATGTCTCACTAGCCATTGCCATTGTTGGGAGACCTGTGTAAGTGTATTGTGGCCGTGCCGTCCCAGCTTTACAGCTGGGCTGTGGCTCATGTGCTTGCTCAGTCATGTCAGTGATGTGTATGCGAAATTGCTATGTGTTGTGTTGCTTTGACATGTGTCCTCTGCCATTTTCCCTAGGCGGAGACCGAACATTGACCGCCCATACCAATTGCTGGTGGACATGGACGATACAGAGGTTATTAGGAAGTTTCGGCTGGACAGGCCAACCCTGCATCGACTGTGTGCCATGTTAGAACCCCATCTCCGTCCCCGCAGGGTGTATCCGACTGCTGTCACCCCCACGGCTAAGGTGATGGCCGCCATGCATTTCTTCGCCACTGGGTCATTCCAGCACACAGTGGGCAGTGGAGGAGGGATGTCCCAGCCCATGTTCAGCAAGGTGCTGAGGGATGTACTGGCAGCCATGATGCTGTACCGAAACAGGTACATCCGCTTCCCCAGGGCTCGTGAATTGGCGGCAGTGAAGGGTGCATTCTATGCCCTTGGCAGAATCCCACACGTCGTTGGAGCCATTGACTGCACACATGTTGGCCTTGTTCCACCACAGGCCACGGAGCACCTGTACCGCAACAGGAAGCACACGCACTCCCTGAATGTGCAAGTGGTGTGCCTTGCGGACATGGTGATCACCCACGTGTGTGCAAAGTTCCCAGGCTCGGCCCATGACGCACACATAATGCGCAACAGCATCTTGCCACGACTGATGGCCAATCTGCAACAGGATCGTGGCTGTATTGTCGGTGAGTATGTGGAGTGGTGTAGCGTGCTGGTTGTGCGATGCTGTCCCCTGTCCAGTTGGAATAGCAACGGTTCTCTGTGTCCCTCACACCCAGGTGACTCTGCGTACCCGAATGGGGCATGGCTGCTCAGTCCATTGAGGAATCCTCGCACCCCAGCAGACGATCGATACAATGAGGCACATGGGAGGACCAGACGTGTGGTCGAGCGTACCTTTGGCCTCCTCAAGTCCAGGTTCAGGTGCCTGGACCGCACCGAGGGTGCACTGGCGTACTCCCCACAGAAGGTGTGCCAGATAGTGGTGGCGTGCTGCATGCTGCACAATCTGGCCATTCGGAAGCAGATCCCCCTCATTGTGGATGACGGAGATCAACCAGGGCCCCAGCCCGCAGACCAGGACAGCTCGAGTGAGGAGGACAGCGGAGAGGAGGAAGCTGGGAATGTGCGGCAGCAGCTCATCGCCCGCTACTTCACTTGACGGTGAGTGTCCATGTACGACGGCTGATGTGGCTGTATCTGTGCAGGTGTGTGTGTGCTGTGTCAGGGTGGCCGTTTGTTCACTGCGTGCTGTGTGTCAACGCTCCATGGCCAGGGTAGTATGCCACTGTTGGTGGCTGTGGCATTGTGCCCTATTGCTCTGTGCGATGTGTGTACATTGCTTGTAGTTGTTGACATGTACTGTGTGATGGGTGTGTGACACACTCATTGAATGTGCTCCTGTTCTGTCTCCCACCCCTAGGTCCCTACAGGCCCTCCGGATTCCATTGCCATGCCACGCATCAGGTGCCTTTCCGCCCAAGGTGGCCGTTGTATTCCGTACAAATAAAACACAGGGCACAAACAGCAGTTTGTGTAAGAGGTGCATTTATTTCAAACTGTGACATGTGATTGTGTGTAAGGTGATGACAAAAGTGGTGCGTGCAATGACAATGAGCTGTCGGTCATGGCTGCGTGATGCTCAGGGTGTACCCACTGGTTCTATGTCCATAGTCCAACACACACATGCCATCCAGATGGCTGTGTGGAGTGGGATCGTAGTCCAAGTCAATGCAGTGGGTGGTCAAGGAAGGCTGGCTGGCTGCCTCACTTGCGTTTGGAGCGTGCGAAGTCCTCCCGGGAGATCGGTTTCCACTTCGGACGGCCCCTTCCACGTTTGCGAGGGGGTGCCTGCTTGCGACATGCTGGTGGTTGAGGTGTGCTCACTGGCTGTGGACGCAGGGGAACTGGACACTGCTGCTCGACCCTGCGCCCCGGCAGGTGGTGGCGGAGGGGAGCTGCTGTCCCTGGCTGTGACCTCACCGCCACCACCAGCTGGCCCATGAGGTCCACGAGTTGACCTATACGGGCGTCCATGGACCTCAGCACCCCCAGCACCTCCCGCGTGTCTGAAGCAGACCTGACCCATTGTTCTTGGGCCTCTTCATAGGCCCCAAGGACTCTGGCCATTTGAGGCAGGGCATGGCTCCCAGGGGAGCCTTGCGTTTCCCTGACCCTGCTCCTCCTACCAGTTCTGCTGCCACCGGCCCTGCCCACTAGCCACATTGCTCACCACGGTCCTCGCTGTGGCTCCCAGGGTGGATCCAGTCGGCCGGGCCACCACCTGCGCTGGGGCTGGTGCCAGCGAAGACGTGGTGGTGGTGGCGGCGGTGGTGGTCGGTGCGGCGATGGTGGCGGTTGCGGCAGTGGTGGTGGCCGCAATGACCGTGGGTGTGGCCGCAATGACCGTGGGTGTGGCCGCAACGACAGTGGCAGCAGGGGGCTGGGAATGTTCAGCAGCCCTGGATGATGGGTTGGTGGGTAGGAGGGTCCTGGGGAGCGGCTGGGCCCTGCCACACCAGATGGGCCTGCTTGGTGGTCCGTGTCCGAAGAGGAGGACAGATCCTCCACATCCGTGTGTCCTCGTTGGGGGCTTGTAGGCTGGCTGTGCTGGCTGCTGTCTCCATCCCCAGCATCCGGCAGTTCGTCACCTGTGGAGAGAATGAGATTTGTTATTGTGTTGCACCTGGCGAAGTATGTATTTGTCGTCTGACATTAACAGTTCGTGCAATCTCGTACATGGGTTTCCCGGAGGCGTGTGTGTGGCTGTAGCATTTGTAGTTGTGTGTGCTTGGCAATGGGACTGTGTGCTGTGCACATGTGGCATGGGACGGATTGGCCATGCCGATGGGTGTGTTGCTGTGCCCCTACTTATTGTGACTCTGGTGTATGCGGGCTCCTGGCCCATACTGGGTCTGGTTTGTACTTTGCTTTTGGTGTTCAGATGGGACGCTTAGGAACGCATATGGCAACATGGGGGCCATGCCCCAGATTCGCATGTGGGAGGGAATATGCTTTTGGGGTTCAAATGGAACGCTTAGGAACGCATATGGCAACATGGGGGCCATGCCCCAGATTTGCATTTGGGAGGGAATATGCTTTTGGGGTTCAAATGGAACGCTTAGGAACGCATATGGCAACATGGGGGCCATGCCCCAGATTCGCATTTGGGAGGGAATATGCTTTTGGGGTTCAAATGGAACGCTTAGGAACGCATATGGCAACATGGGGGCCATGCCCCAGATTCGCATTTGGGAGGGAATATGCTTTTGGGGTTCAAATGGAACGCTTAGGAACGCATATGGCAACATGGGGGCCATGCCCCAGATTCGCATGTGGGAGGGAATATGCTTTTGGGGTTCAAATGGAACGCTTAGGAACGCATATGGCAACATGGGGGCCATGCCCCAGATTCGCATTTGGGAGGGTATATGCTTTTGTGGTACATGCTGTGAGCCATGTGTGCCGAACGTGACATGTGTTGTGGCAGCATGACAGTGCATGGTTTGAGGTGTGTGCATGCTTGACATGGCCTGCATATTTGCTGTCTGTTGTGATTACTGGACATGGCATTGGACGCGTCGTTATGAGTGAGTGATGGTTGTGTGCCACCCGACGTATTGCAGTTGTCCCATCTCCTTGGTGTGCGTGCTGCCCTGTGCCATGTGCATCACTGCAGTGCTCGGGGGGTGTGGCCCATGTTGTGTGTTGTTGCTCACAGTGTGGCGTGCGCTTCATTGACTTCTGGCACATGGTTGGTCATGGGCATGTCTCTTAGCGTGACTGCTGTATGTGTGGCAGCTGTGCGGATGACATGCCTTTCATGAGACTGGGGCTGACGGATGGGATGGATGGTATGTTGTATGTGCATGGTGTGTCTGTGTGTTTGATGGGTTCAGTGGTGTTCGTGTGCATTTATGTTGTTCCGCTCTGTTGCGTCTAGTGTTGTTTGTCTTACATAGGCGTAGTTGTGGGGTGTGTGGTTGACAGGCAGTAGGGGCTACATGGACTGGACTTCAATGGTGTTTCGGTTGTGTGTGATGAGTTGCACAGTGGCTGCCGTGTGGTACTATATTCAGTGTGGCTTGTGCATGCAGACGTGGCTCCTTGGGTGTTGCTATGTCTGTGATGGGTCATGTGGGGTGTGAGTCTGTTGTTCATGTCCGTGTGCACATTGTTCACTTGTTCGTGACGGTGGGCGGTGCTGCGTGTTCGTCTGCTACGTGACATGTCCCATGTGTTGGTCGTGTACCGGTCCTCATGCCTCCAGTAATCCAGCCCTGTCCAGTTTCCCACCTGCAGGTTGTTCGTGCGTGCACTGTACTGGATGCCACATGGCTCTAAGCGGGGGTGCTCCATGTTGCAGGTCTGTGGGGGTGGGGGGTGTTGTGGGTCGTGGGGGTGGCTGGACACCCACTGACACTGATTGCTGTGGACCGTGATGTCTGCCTTTCGGCTGTCGTTGTGCACTGCGGTGGCTGACACGTGGCTGTGGGGTGTGGGGGATGCTCCTCCTTGCTGTGCTGTGGGACTAGGGGCCTGATATGTGTTGTACTTGGGCTGTCCACCGTCCCACCCACTGCACTTTGTGTTCCTGCCACTTACCTGTTACTTGTCGGTTAGTGCAGCTGTGGCGGACACATGGGTGTGGTGGGTGCTCGTTGTGGCGCTTCTGGCATATTTGGGGACCTGTTGGTGGTTACGTGGCTGGCTGAGTGTACACATGTCCCCACGCATCTTACAGTTGTTCTGTTTGGGCTGTGTGTGGTGGTGTCTGTTGCATGTGTGTGTTGTGTATTGTGTGCTGGACATGGGGGTGTTTGTCCCTGGGAGCTGTGGCATGGTGGTAGTGCATGTGAGTACATAGCGGTGTGCTGGTATACATTAGTTTGTACTTACCAGCCTCCACTCCCCCTGCTAATCCGGCGAGGATCTCGGGATGGATGATGACTCGCACCTTCTCCTCCCACGCTTTGAAGGTCTTGAAGAGCGCGGGATTCCCTCCGCCAGTGACGGCAGCCAGCTCTCTGTTTTTGCCCTCCTTCTTCTTGACCAGGCTCTTGACGTCATTCCACCGTTTGTTAATTTCGACTCTGTTCCTGGGCAGGGTCCCGACTGCATTGACCTGGTCTACGATCCGGTTCCACATTCTGTTTCTGGTGGCTAGTGGTGTGTGCTGGACCATGTTCCCATAGATTTGTGGGTGCACCTTGATGATCTCGTCGACCATGACCGTCAGCTCAATGGGCGTGAACTTGGGCATTCTTTGTGGTGCCATGGTGTTTGTGGTGCTGGTGCGGTGTGTGTTGTGTAATGTGCAGGGGGTTTGTGGTGCCGGTGTTTGGTGGTGGTGATGGTGGTGGTGGTGGTTGTGATGTGTGCGTTTCTGTGGTGTGCTGTTGTCCTTGCTGTGTCACTGTGTCCTCTCCTCTCCTCTCTGGTTTGCAATGTTGCAAGGGGTTGTGGTCTGTGGGAGTGCTGCTTTTGTACTTACCTATGTGGGTGTGTCCTCATGGTCTGTTGTTTTCAGGTGTGTTGTGTCTGGGGTTCTGGCCTTTGTAGTTTTTGTTTGTCCGGGGGTGTTTTCGGGATGTGTACTGTGCTTGTGTATTTGTGCGTGCCTTGCTGTGTGGACTTGTTGGCCATGTTGTGTGCTATTGGTTTTGTGAGCGGATGGTTTCTGTGCAGGGACGTGGGCGCCATGGCTTCTGCCGTGTCGATTCTCATCGGCGTTGTTTGCGCTGGCGGGCGGTATATTTGTAGTTTTCCGCGCTCATGGCGGTGCGATCGTAATTTCACGTGCGGTGTGTCGGCCGTGAGGGCGGGCGGTTTTGTGTTGTCGGGCGTGTTTCCGTCCGTGGCGGGCGGTTTGACTCCGACTCGGACGATGGCGGGCGGTATTTTGTGTGATTTTTCCGCCGATGGCGGTTTTCGGTTTGTGTCATCGTAATGGCGTGGTCGGTGTTCAGACGGTGTGTGCGGGCGGATTTTTGCCGCTTCTATGCCTGGCGGATTTATTTACGCCGGGTATCGTAATGGGCCTCTAAGGTTCTTGTCACAAAAAGACTGGTTACAAATTGCAGCCACATTTTGCAACCAGTTTAATATTACATGTGTGATGACTTATTAGCAGAGAAAATTGGAGTTTACAAGTTATTTAGAGAATGGTGTTTAAATTAATGTGCTGATCATCTTACAGTAAGTCCACTGTGAGATGTTTTGTCAGCGCGGCCCTGTTGTTGGGCAAGCGACAAGTATCCATAACCAGAATGAATAGACTAGCACCAACAAAGACACACTGGGTTAATGATATGATATATTGTAGAACTATACACTGAGGGATTACATCCTAAATCATGACCTAAAGTTTTTGGGGCTCTCTCCATTCTTATTTACTTGATCAAGATTCACCAACACATACATGATAGGACATAAGGGTTACTTACCATGTTGTGGCATTGGTGTACCTGTATTATCAAATTGAGTTGACTGTGGGTTGCTTATATTGCACTATAAGTAATTTGGAAACCTACAATGCTAACTATGCACAGGCCTGTCTAATGTTTCCTATTGCTGTTGAAAACCATGCTGTACTTCAACAACCACTCATTATATATATTTTTTTAACTTACAGTAAGACCTTTCTATGGTAACAAATCACTATGGTATGGTTTGCTCTTGGAAGAACTAACACGAACAAAAGTGCCCTTAAATCTTGAGCAGGAATTAAAAAATGATCATGACAAATTTCACATAGGGAAGACATTTCAGAGGAAATTGTATTGACTAACACTATCGCAATTGTTCACTGTTAAGGTTTATGACTGCAATCTTGTAAAACGTTTAAAATCAAAGTAATTATCTGCTGTTATTTAAGCTGTATAAGACAAACAAGAAAGTAACCCTTCTACTTTTGTTTACTTCAACTCTTCAAACCAAGGTATGAGGAAAGCTTTTTAATGGGAATTTGTCAAAGTTACAAATTAAATTTTGAAAATTGAAACCCACTTGAAGTGTCAGATTTAATCATGTTACCTAAAAATGCAGGATGAAATATTGGGAGCTGGAATAGGTACTCATGAAAATGACAAAGAAATAACTAAAACAAGTCAAGAAACATTAGGAGAAATTATTCATAATAAAGCAGAAATAGCTACGTGCAAAGTTGAAAACGCAGTGCTAGAATATATTTTGACACGCTTTTATCTCGGCTTAACAATAGTTCACCGATGATTCATTATTTGCAATACAATAGAAAGAAACACAGCTGTTAGCAATTATGGATAAATTTGGCTATACATCAGCGGCTAAGCGGGAACTGGAAAATGTTTACTCATTAAAGGAATCACTGTTTGTATGCGTACAAGTACTGGGTCTAGATTCACTAGTAGGTGAATTTGGTGGCATTAGTAGTAGGGGTGGGTGATAAATTCTGCTCCACCAGTGGAGTTTGCAGAGTTCTGGCCACTCTGTGTTACGCTTGTAATGGAGAGTTCTGGCCAAACTCCGCCAACTACCGCATGGTGTAGATTTTTCTCGTGAGTGGCTCCTAACTGTAAGTTGGCAAGTGAGAAATAGCGTCCCTTAGCATGATTTTGGGCACTAGGAGGGCACCCATTGAGATTTTCTCAACGTGGGCGGTAGCGAGCGGTCACGACAGTTCGCGGTGAGATAGCTGTCGCATGAGTAGAAAATCTACTGGAGCGGCAGCAAAGAAGCAGTGCCCTCTGGCTCACTGCACGGTGCAGTTTGCACTGATTTCACAGTGCGGAACAAGCTCCCAGCTCTAAAAATCAGCACAAGCAGTGCGATGTGCCATTTTCTGCGAGTTCCACCCACCCCTAATTACTAGTGGAAACAGACATTTCTCTCAGGCATAGGTCAGGAAGATGAGGCTGAAGATGTCAGAGGACTACAGATATTATCTCAAGTGTGAATGGACACTGACCCACTAACTAAAGATTATAGGCATTTTTTACTCATCAAAATTTTGATTATGATCCCGATATATTTCTTGGCAGTTAGGATACTCTGTCCCAACCATGACGGAGTATCTTTACCACTAAAAGAGCAGTCTGGATTAAGCAGGGCAGAGACTGCTCTGTCTCCACCATGATTAAACCCTTCTGAAAGCCCTGCAGAGTAAGGGTCGTTAAGGCTGACCTGTCATTCTGCCCACCTAATTTAGAAAAACCCTGGTGGTGAGGGGTACTGAAAACTGTTAAATGCTCCCCTCATCATGGGAGGTCACTTCCATGGTGTAGGAAGCATTTTATTTTAATTTAAAAAAGAAACACTTTTTTATTTTCAAAAAGTAAACTGTTTGGTGCAGGTCTCCGTCCCGCTGATGAATCCCTGCACCAAATGGAAATGCATTGACAGAAGCCACCATGATAGCGGTTCCTGTCAATACCTTATAAATGACTGCCAGGTTGGTGGTCATTTATAAATTTGGCGGGCAGATTAGCATTGGCCTGGTGGACGTAAAGTCGTTCACCAGGCAAACGCATATTACTTCCGCTGCCAACATCAAAGTCAGGCCCTACATCCCTAAGGGAGCAATTATTTTTTTCAGTCATGGAAAAGAATTAGAAGAGCTGTGTGCTTAAGTGTTGCATATTCCTTCCCCATCCTGAGCTATCTATGGCTACTGGATAAATATTACGAGTTACATTTGCTGAACCATTGTGATTTGCATACAGTTGGTACAGTTGGATGGTAGTTGTTTGTTTGGTGTCCCCACTGTGGACAGTCAGCTAGACATCAATAAAAAGTATACATTCTGTTCAATTATATTTTATTTCAGTTGAAACCCCTAAAACAGTTAAACACAATTATGAATCCTATTATATCATACACAAACAATTTCCAGCTCAGCTAGGGTACATTCTCATTCATAAATATGTGTAGAACCTCATTCATAAATATGTGTAGAACTGCTTACATCAAAGGTCATAGATACTGTTGGGATGGAAAATTCCTCTGCATGACGACAAACGTGCACCCGTACCCTTAGAGCCCCAGCAGCATGGATATCTGGACCCCTGGTACTGATTTTTGGTCATAGGCAAACATGAATCCTGCATGTGCACCATGACCTAGGAATCTCTCTTGGTAATGTGGTTTTGTTAGACCATCAGGGAAGCATCAAGCACTATCCTCATAGTGTTAGAGGGCTACTGCCCTTGCCAGTAGTTAAGCGACATAAAAGTGATGGTGGCAGCATACCCATTTTGTGATTTTTTAGTAATTAATAGTGTGAATAGGCATTTTTATCTGTGTCACTAGAGTATTTCCTACCGGCCCACTCATGTAAAGTCTTCCTGCTGTGTACTTAACTTATGCCTTGCAGCACGTGATGCTTGAATGTGCATGCTGTGTTGTATGTTTGCATGTGCTTGGTATATAACATGGAGGTCTCTGGGTTCCATTTTCAAAGCACAGTGGTTGTTGGAGGACAGCCACAACACGAATTCCAAGGGACCAGACACTAAATCACATCTGTATCTGGATGTGTACTATAAAAATGGGTGCATGAGACCCACAAGCTGGTGATCAGCATGGAAAGATCACCAAGTACCAAGGCCTGCTTGTCTCCCAGCTAGGTTAGGGGCCATCACCCAGCAAGTCAAGACCACTAGCCCTGAGCCTGAAGCACCTGCCTTCTGCCTTGCTGCCAGGACCAGCATACGCTGTGAGGGGCAGAGATCCTGGAGGGAGCAAAACCCAGCGGTGTTCCTGTTGAGTGGATCCAAGTGAGCAAAATGTGAGACGTCCAGTCAGGACTGTTGTGAGAGCATGGGCCATCTGCCACACTCATAGTCACGTTGGCAACCCCCTATGTCAGGTGGGGGCCTATGCAAAGATCAGGGCCATTGCCCTGGAATGTTATGCCAAGAGGATCCCTGCCAAAGATCTAGAAGGATGGACCTACCCTTGGGACCATCGCTTGTGGTAACACATACCGAAAGCCGAGGAAGCCTTAGATGAGATGTCTGACACAGCTACAGGTCATCCGGAGACTATATTGGCTCTAAAACATCATCTGGAAGAGACCATGAAATGCCACCAGCCTGAAGCGTTGAGAGGCAGGAGCAAGAGAAAACATGCCCCGGTCCTCCCTGAACTCAATGCCTGTCCATGTTCCGGTAAAATTGTTTCTAGTGTTTCTAGGCAGCCAGGCCTCCTTGAGACTTATATGAGCTTAGTGCCTGATGCTGCTTAATTGACTCTGAAGACAAGAACAAGACTTTTCTGTGTGTTGACTAGTGTGGGCTACACTTTAAAGTCACCTACATTATTGAGTGGGGAACAATCCACTCCATTAAAAGGGAAGGGGGGGACTCAGGGACACTGCCCAGCATGATACAAGTGTGCCAAACTTAAGAGACTGTGGATATTATTTAGAGTACTGTGCGTATACTTTGTGTGCTTATATTAAATACTATTTTTATCACAAAAATGAGTGCCGAGTGGACAATGACTTTATTGTGATGGCTGGCCATACTTTGAGTCTTGTGCTTGTGTATGCCTTGCATCTACCTCTCCCCGAGAAGCATGGGACTGCTTGTCCCATACTACCACTGAGTCAAGTGCTGTAGAGGTAGTACTTGGTCTAGTTGTTCAGGATCCATAGTAGTTCAGGCCCCTGGACAGCAGGAGAAAAAGGCCACGTCTTCCATTGTTGGGCCCAGTCACCCCTGCACACCACTCACTCCTCTAAAATGGGTTCTGACAGATATAATCACATGTGTATCCTCAAAGTTCAAAATTCTTGACTTCTTATATTCTACTACTATTGGTTGAGTAGAAAATAGGTCCTAGAATATTTTTAAACACCAAAAATCGCTAGCATTTCTAACAGGTAACACACGTTAATTCTTGTAACTATATGTTCAGAGATGCTAAATGGCTTTGGAACGTTATATGTGATTAATATTGACTGTTCACAGCCTTAGGATACATTTTATAAAAAAAAATAGATAACGTACACAACATATCTAAATCAATGGTGTTTAAGAAACTCAAATTGAATAGCTGTGCACCAGTATAAATAACAATCTGGGATTATTAGTTGTGTAGCATATACATCCTCAGAGATATTGTTAAAAAATGCCTTGTAAATGTATGTCGAGATAGGCTAAATGGCCTCGGTAGGCTATGTGTGATTAATATTGAATGTTTGCAGCCTTAGCATACACTTTGTAAAAACAAAGCTAGCGTACAAATCCAGATCAAAGGTGGTAACTAAAGATCAAATTGTAGAGGAACAGTCTATCATATCGTTCCCCTTATTTGATTAAATTAGTCAGTTGCTCCTAATTTCCCTTTACTATAAAAAAGTGAACATTAACTTTTTTTACTTTGAACCACAAGACATTTTAGGTAATAGTGAATATTTCTCTCTCCATTGAAAGTGTTTCAAATTATTTAACAACGGGCCTGATTTATCCTCTGCTAGGTAAATAGGAACCTATCTTCGGTGTTGGGAATTATTCACAAATACAATTCTTTTTCATCTATAGTAAGCAGAGGAATGTATCTTTTTGGACTTGCGGAGCAGTGTAGATCCTTCACCGAAATGGCAGATTTGGTTCCTGTTTGTAGATATTTTTTGCCTAGTATAACACAGGTTTCAATTCTAAATCGCCATGCATATTCAAACTCAGCAACACAATTACTGACAGCCTGTGGCACGTGTGAATTATTTTATTATACATATTCTCAGACATTAAAATAACATTTTACCAGTGGCGTAGCACGGCGGGGTGGGAGGGCGGTCCACCTCAGGCAGCACAAGTTTTGGGGGGAGATGGCCTCCCCGACCCGCTCTTACATGTGACCGCTGCAGGGAAGCAAACGCAGGGATCGCCACGGGTGGCAAAAGGTATGCATATGCTGCTTACACTAAGAATTTACCAATTGCATTATGATAAAGCAAGAGATGTCTTTTCGTTATGGGTGTTCCTAGCTGAGTATTTACAAAGCTGATTTTAGTTAGTCATTTAAATATTTTTTTGTTTTATCATATCTTTGGAAATGTTGTATTTGATACAGGTGTAATGCATGTTGGAGCCTTTGCAAAGCATTACCGGTTTTTACAATTATGACAGCGTCAAGCTCAAATAAAAAACAACTTTGGCCCAGATTCTGAAAACCATCAGGTAACGCAGCCCAGCCTCCTAGGAGGCTGGTCTGCGTTGCATGACAGTGGGAGCAGGAGAGCACCATATTCACAGAGACATTTCTCTCTCCTCCCCTCTCCCTAGTGCCGGCTTTGATTTCAGCTGCCGTGCGGCAGGCACACACCTTAGCGCCATAGCGCTAGGGTGTGTGCCTTAGTCTAGCATAAGTTTTGCACAGGAAGAGTACCCTTCCTGTACAAAATACTATGCTTAGATATGTTTAAAGGATTTTGCTACTTTGTATGGTGGTGCATAGTGCAGAACGCATGCAAAGTCGGATAAGCACAGGGAAATTAAAACAGTTCTCTGTTTGACCCCTGCTTTTCAGCTGCATTAATTTTTGGCGCTAAACCGTTTCTACTTATGTTAGTGACTAGGGTTTAGCATCAAAAAGCATGGGTGATCCATGTAATGCCCATAAAAAAGCATGGGTGTCCCATGTAATGCCCCCTTGACGCCAAGTAATACAAAGCAGCGTTTCACTCTGCTTCCAGTTACTTTCACATACAAACCAACGCAAATACCAATGTGTGTTGGTTTGTAAATCCCAAAATAGGTTTAGCATTGGGTCTGCGCTGAAAAAGTAACGCTAACCGGACACTAAACCTTTGAGAATCTGGGCCTTGGCTTCTAACATCCCTTATCATTGGGATCATATACCTATTCCATCTTTCGCTCATAAATATCTCTCCCAAAAATGTTTGCTGGGGCATTCAGGAGTGTGCTAGGTCGATAGCACGAGGAGATGTGACCTCCTCTCTGTTTTTTATACATGAGAACAATTTTTACCTTTCCCACATGGCTGTTACAGATTGATTTAGAAATAGTGAGACAAAAACCCTAGCAGAATCCCAGCTCAAATATAAAGATTACTTTTCATAAGCTCCAATTTTATAAACTTTATAAAATCAGGTAAATGGTTTGTCTTATTCTTTTGCCTGCTGGCTGCATTGAACTATTTCTGCACAGAAAATAGAGGAGAAAGACGCGTCAACTTACCAAGAATCTCTTGGCTCTTCTTCAATGAAACCACAGATTCTCTACACTTATTTCACAGTTGTCTTGATATAAGCGTGCCCAATAGTCGTACTATAGCATGGCAATTATTGCACTGGATTATGCATCATAAAGAGGGGGACTAGGAGCCAGTTGAAGGTCTAGTACCTGTGCTTCTAATCAGTGTGGGTACTTGTTCCTATATGGAGAGGGTATAGAAAACATTAAAGAAAAGGTGTGGTTGAAATATATGGTTCAGGGGGGATCTTCCTTATTTGGAAGTGTTGCCCTCACACACCCATGTAGGTGTCATGCTTCGTCATTGGGCGTTTTGCTCCTCGTGGGGACGGCGCTGCAATGCCCCACGGGCCCCTCGAGAGGGCTCTTTGTCGGAGATCTTTTCTTGTATCAGCCGTGGCGGTGCATGCGGGTGTGTGGGTATAATGTGTAAAGTGGAGAGTATGATCTTAAAATTACCTAAAGGTGATCACATTTTATTCAGAGACCCTTCGGTAAGGTAAAAACTAAGAGTGTGTTGTAGTGAACTATCGTGATTTCTCCTTTTCAGGTCGACATGTTTCACGCTATGTTGGTCCAGTACTGGAACCATAGAGTTTCTTCAGGACCAAAAATACTTTCCCTACCCCTGAATTAGGGTGGGTATTTAAAGTCTTATTATACTCAATCTCTGGTCGTGATACAGTAGATCCTAGGTATCTATGTCATGCTTACCCCAGTACGAATCCATAAATCAACCTGGAGGAAAGAAGAAAGATATAGGGAAAGAACTTGAAACATCCAAACAATCAATTTTTTAATGTGGACAGCACATATAATGCATGTATGGTCTCTGCATATCATCGTATCATGCAGTGCCATGCTGTGTTGTCCGAGCTCTATGTTAGCTCTTCTATTGGTGAGTGCCACCAGTTCCTAAATCACTCTGAAATCACAGTGTAACAGCAAGCGTTATTAAAAAATATAAAATAGAAACTCCACAAACAGGAGCTCACAACAAACATTGTTATTATTACAGATAAAAATGCATCGTCATTACTGACTCCCATGAGGTATTCGTATTTCTTACCCCTGCTTAGAGGCCTTAATGTGCCCTAGGTCAAGGCAGGGGACCACGACATTATTGTGGTTTCTGTAAAAAAATAATATCAATGGCGGAGGTGATCGATGCATAGTTTCACCAATGCATACTCACGTGTCATTTTCTCCTCCGTGATCAATATCATACTCACAGTTTCATGCGCGGTAGGCAGCCCGTCACCTCCCCCTCGTCCTGCCTGCCTTCAGATGAAGT
This sequence comes from Calotriton arnoldi, assembly GCA_963921515.1. Classification (NCBI taxonomy): domain Eukaryota; kingdom Metazoa; phylum Chordata; class Amphibia; order Caudata; family Salamandridae; genus Calotriton; species Calotriton arnoldi. The sequence goes on from CAWUFW010000794.1 coordinate 3,210,822, forward strand.
GCATGGCCAAAAGGGGCTTGGTTAAGTAGTCACACATGTAAGAGGATTATAGTCACACATGTAAGAGGATTATTTGTCTCCTCATTCCGTGTCTTCAGTAGGGCATCACAATGATTATTTCTGGCACTTTTATATGCCCTTTTGACTATTCTCTTCAGAAAATCCCGGGTGGTCAGATTTGTACAAAGTTCTTTAGCGAGGACATCTTACTCCGGGAGAGTATCGCAGTTGCGCCTTAGATGAAGAAACTGGCTGAAAGGGAGAATATCAAGATTGATATAGGATCCCCAGTAATGATGACATTATGGCTACTAGTGGAGATACACCGACCATTGTAGTGACTTAACAAAGATTGTCCTTGTATAGCAACAGAAACTTCAGAGAGCCCACTGATTAACAAGAACATGAGACCCCTCTGACCATTTCAAGATGGCCGCTACCAATTCACGATATCTCCGTAGAACATCTTCTACAGAGAACGGAGCCTCTCCAAGAAGGCCACCACTATACGCCCGACCACCTTGGTCTCACATGTACCCACAGTGCTTTTTGACGCAGAGAGCACTTCCGGGTCTCTGCTGCAGGTGAGCTGCATTAACCGGGCTCTCTGTACTTAACCAAGCCCCTTTCGGTCATGCACTTTGTTGTAATTTGCTTGTGCTTGTTGTGTGCCACTTATGGAGTCTGACAGACGTCAGATTCTACATGCCTTTGTAATTGAATTATGGATTCGATTCTGGTCAGTTGAGTGCTCACCAGGATTGGATCGGGTTATTAACTGACGGTGCACAATAAAGTTTCCTGCTTTAAGTTTCTTGCTGTGTCCTGGCCGTTTTGCTTCATTTTGGCGACGATCTGGCCAGTCGTCACCGTCGGTGTACCAACCCGAAGCGGACCTGCAAATCTGTCCGATGTTTGTGAGAGGCGGAGTCCTAGATTGATCTCCTTGTCCTTCGGCCCAGGCACTGGCTTCAAATTTGACAAGCGACTGGCATCTCCCCCCGCGGTTTCCTGCTTCCGGGGGAGTGTGGAGGTCTATCCTGCTGCCGGCACAGAGATTGCCTCCTGATGCGATCAGCCGGTGAAGGTTAGCGTTTTAGCTAACTGCTGACATCATACCCGAACGTGCCCCCATCTTGGTAGGAGGAAAGGGCACATGACATACAGCACATCTAGACCTTGCTTCTGAGGACCCGGAGTCAGCCCTGGAAGAAGCGAACCATGCTCTAATTACAGGTGCTGCATTTGGTGGATCAGGAGTTGGCGCTGGAAGGAGCAGACCACACCCTTATTACAGGTGACAGTTACTTCAGTGACACACACACCCAATGTGTGTCATCCTCATTTCGGTGATATGCACACCTTGATTTTCCTAACTGTCATTGTTCACTGCTTCAGTGGCATGCACACTCAATGCGTATCATTTTCTTAACGGTGATGCGCACACCCTGTCATCTATGAGTTGTTTTCGGTGACTCGCACACCTGTTGCGTGTCATTCCATTTACTGGTGATATGCACATCTTTGCTACCAGTAACTTTAAAACCTTTTGCCCTTTAAAGCCTTTTTCTTCACTTTTCGGTACTGCATTTGTTTCAAGCCATATTGGTGGGTGGTGTATTCCCCTCATTAAACTTCCAATTCTTTGTTTGCCAATTTATTCATGATCATGGGTGAAGCTTCTGAAAGCCCACTTAGTGCAACTTCGTCTGGCGTTACCATGGCCCATGTGTCTGTAGCATCCCCTCCCTATTTTTTTTTTATCTCAGCCAGGTTCACCACCTGTTCCATGGGAAAATTGGATCATAATGTTTGACAATTTCTTTGAAGCTTTAGATGGCCAAGAGTTTCGTCCATCCAGGAAAAAGGCATTATTGTTAAGCTTATTGGGTAGTGAGGGACAAAGGGTGTTTCGCTTTTTTACCTGAGGTCACAGAGCATAATGGTCAGCCTCTAGTAGATATTTTTGAAGAAGCCAAGTGCAGGTTAGGTGTCAGATTTGCTAAAGAGGAGAACCTAGTTTTGACACGGAATACGTTTTATACACAACCTCAGAGAGGGGATGAGTCGATTGATGAGATTGTGGCGAGATTGCGTGAGCTGTCTATGAAATGTAAATTTGGTGTCATGACTGACGAGTTGATAAGGGATCAGTTGATTGTCCAATGTAGAGTAAATAAAAATCAAGAACGGTTAAGGGCAGCTAAAAACCCCACTTTGAGGGAGGCCATAGGTATGGCTAAGGTTCTGGAGCAATCTGCCTCTTGTATGCAAGAATTCGAAAAAAAGAAGCAGGAGGGAGATGTATCCAAAGTAGGTGCCGTTAGCAAATCTACATATTCCCCTGCTACACCCAAGTACAACAGCAGATTTAACAGGTATGGTGGGTTTGGAAATCAAGGTACCAGGGTATGCAATCGGTGTGGAACCACTAATAATTCATCAGAGTCACATCTTTGTTTTGCCAACAACAAGGAATGCAGAAAATGTGGTTATTTGGGTCATTTTGCGAAAATGTGCAAGGTGAGCAACCGCAACAAAGTGTCCTTAGTTTCTGATGGAAGTACGTGTCCTGCTGAGTCTTGTGACTGAGTCCTAATGGCGGGCAATGTACATGAAGTGGGGCAAAAAGGAGAAGATGTTCAAAGGAGAATTAGGCCCAAGGCAATGTTTACCATAAACGATTGTGTGGTGGAACTTATGGTTGATACAGGGTCATTGTACACTATTATACCAAAATCGGTCTTTGAACACTGGTGGGCACTGGGTATCTTGTAACCCAAAGACATCTCTCCTGTAGGATTCTAAGGGGAGTCTATTGATATTTTGGGATTTATGGATGCTAAAATTGAGTTTGTGGGACGATGCACTGAGGGTAAAGTGTATATTGCTGAGAGTGAACAACCGATTCTCGGGTGGCTTCATCAATATAATTTGCACATCATTGTTAACCCCAGGGCACCTTCACAGGTGATGGTTGTCGATCAGGAGTCTATTGAGGACATTCTGCGTGCAAATGGGAGGATTTTCAAAGAAGACTTAGGTTTGTTGAAGGGCTATGCACATAAGATCATTTTGAAGGAAGGTGCCGTCCCTGTACAACATAAACTAAGGAGGTTCCCTGTGATGTTACGTGGGGAAGTGAAGGGGTTAATCAGGAATTTTTGCAACAAGGTGTTATAGAGCAGGTGGAGGCGTCCAGTTGGGTCTCTCCGGGGTCATCACACGCACGTCTGATGGGCGTCTCAGATTCTGTGTGGACTTGAGGTCACTCAACCAAAACATTGTGGCAGATACTTATCCTTTACCAAACATTAATGAAATGATTTAGTTACTCAAGGGAGGAAGGTTCTTTTCCAAGCTGGACTTGAAGAGTGCCTATCACCAGATAAAGCTCCCCGAAGACTCTAAAGCACTTACTGCGTTTATCACCATGGAGGGAACTTATCAATTTACTAGAATGCCCTTCGGTCTTTCTGACGCAGCAAGTGTATTTCAAAGGATGATCTCTGATGTTATTAAAGGGTTGGAAAATGTCATTTACTTCCAGGACAACATACTAATTTTTGGAATGTCAATTCAGGAACACAATGCTGTGACTCGCTTTGCAGAGAATTGCTGATCTGGGGCTCACCTTGAGGAAGGAGAAGTGTTGTTTTTTAAAGGAAAAAATTGAGTATCTGGGTTACACTTTGTCAGCTGGTGGTGTCAGTCCAAAAAAAGACTTGTTGGAGGCTATACGCTTGACTACTTCCCCTCAAGACAAAGACCAGCTTAGGTCTTTCATGGGCCTTATTGAATATTATTCGAAATTTGTACGCAACTTTTCAGACAAGACAGAGTCCTTGAGGGCCCTCTTAAAGAAAGGGAAGAGCTTTGAATGGTCACATGTGCAAAAGGAGTGTTTTTTTAACATTAAGAAAGAGATTTGTGAAGCTGGTATTTTGGTGCCTTTTGATATTAAACTTAAGTCCGTTGTGACGGTAGATGCCAGCGCAACAGGACTGGGCACGATACTTTCCCAAAGACATAAGGATAACGAGAGAACTGTGGCCTTTGCATCTCACTGGTAGTGCTGGTAAGGGTTCACCCAGATTGTTGCTATTTGCTGCCAGACTCCAAGAGTTTTGCTATGTGTTAGAGCATATTCATAGATGGAGGAATGTACAAGCGGATTGCCTGTCTCACTTACCTTTGAAGTGGCAAATGGTACAAGGTCCTGCTGTGGATGATCATGAGGATGAATGTTCAGTTGCTTCTGTGCAAGATGTTGTGTTGGGGTGTGCAGGTGCTTTCTCTAAAGAAGATTGGTGCCAAGCCTTGAATGCAGATCTCACCCTTAAAGAGGTCATGCACTTGGTTGTTTCAGGCAAACGGAGGGAGAGTTGTGTTGCTAGTTCGGTGCGTCCGTTTGCCAAGGTGTTGGAGGAGCTGACATCTGGTGGGGTTCATATTTTGATGAGGGGTGGAAGGTTTGTGCCACCTGTTGATTTTAGGGAAAAGCTTATAGCGATGGCACATGCTGGACATTTAGGCCAGAGTCTCACCCAGAAGCGCCTTAAAGCTCAGTTTTGGTGGCCAGGTATGGATGCTCAGCTGGTTGATTGGGTGGTCAGGTGTAGTGCTTGCAAAAAAAGTGAAAAGCGTCTTCAGCTTGGTAGCCAGTCTGCCATTGGTCACATTGCTAACCCGGGGTTGCCTTGGCACACTGTGTGCTTAGATTCCATTGGTCCTATGTCTGAGGTTCGCAGTGGTCTCAGGTTCACCATGGTTTGTGTGGATTCCTCCATTAAGTGATTGCAGGTAAAGTTCATGGGGAGATTACTACTAATGCTACTATTCGAGCTTTGAGGGAAGTATTTTTTGAAGAAGGTGTTCCCTCCGTCCTGGTGATGGATAATGGTACACAGCTCACTTCTAGGGACATGGAGGAATGCTTGCACAGCAATAGTATCAAACACCAGCATACTTCTTTGTATAATCCCCAAGGAAATGGCATAGTGGAGAGAGCGAATAGATTGGTCAAGGGGGTCATTCAAATGGCTTGTGTTTCTAATCTGGAGGTCAAGGAAGCGGTTGATGAGATGGTTTGGGCGTATTGCATCACTATGCAGGACTCTTTAGGTTAATCCCCTTTCGAAGTGATGAGAGGACAGGTTCCTGGAGACAGGATGGTTCCAGGCTGGCTGAAAGATGGAATCTTGGAACAAGGTGCAACTGTAGTCGAAATTGTGAAGAAGAAGGGTATTGAGCCAGGAGATTGGGGGAAAGTTAAGGCAGGTAGGGTCTCAAGAGGGTTAACCAAGTTTAGAGGTCCTTTCAAGGTTAAGCAATCTTTTGACTTTTATGTTGTCTTGGATAATGGTGAGCATTGGAACAAACAGAGGGTTGCTTTATATCAGAAGGGTGGAGTTTGTTCTACGAGTAATAGATATGAGGTCATCCATGGTTCTATGTTTATGAGGGATTGTAACTTTAGTGGCTGCCCTTCTTGCAGTCATGACCACGGGGAAGGAGTGAATCCTCAGAGAGCCAATATTGCTTCTGTGGTTCCTGAGAGTCAGAGCTTTGGCGCCTGTGGTGGTGGTGAAGGGAAAAGTTCTAGAGAGCGCAAGGCTCCTAGGTATTTAAATGGCCATGTTTGGTAATTCTCTTATTTTTGCTTTGTGCTTTTCTCCTTGCTTTCTTTCTCTTCTTTCTGCCTTTCTTCTTTCCTGCTTCTTCTGTCACATCTAGTTTTCATTTCTAATTTCAGTCATAACTTTTCTCTCTCTCTGAAGAAAAGGATGTGTTGTAATTTGTTTGTGCTTGTTGTGTGCCACTTGTGGAATCTGACGGACATCAGATTCCACATGCCTTTGTAATTGAATTGTGGATTCGATTGTGGTCAGTTGACTGCTGGCCAGGATGGGATCAGGCTGTTAATCGATGGCACACAATAAAGTTTCCTGCTTTAAGTTTCCTGCTGTGTCCTGGCCGTTTTACTTCACACTTCATCTGCAGGCAGGCAGGACGAGGGGTAGGTGATGGGCTGCCGAACACGCATGGAACTGTGAGTATGATATTGATCATGGAGGAGAAAATGACACGTGAGTACACAATCGGTGAAACTATGCATTGACCACCTCCGCCTTTGATATTATTCTTTTAAGGAAACCGCAATAATCTCGCAGTCCATTGCCTTGACCTAGGGCACATTATGGCCTCTGAGTAGGGGTAAGAAATATGAATACCACATGGAAGTCAGTAATGACACTGCATTTTTATCTGTAATAATAACAATTTATGTTGTGAGTACCTGTTTGTGGAGTTTCTATTTTATATTTTTTAATTACGCTTTCTGATACACAGTGATTTCACAAGGGATTTAGGCACTGGTGGCACTCACCAATAGAAGAGCTAACGAGGAGCTCGGTCAACACAGCATGGCACTGCATGATACGATCATATGCAGAGACCATACATGCATCATATGTGCTGTCCACGATAAAACATTGATTGTTTGGATGTTTCAAGTTCTTTCCCTATATCTTTCTTCTTTCCTCCAGGTTGATTTATGGATTCGTACTGGGGTGAGCATGATACAGATACCTAGAATCTACTGTATCACGAACAGGGATTGAGTATAATAAGACTTTAGATACCCACCCTAATTCAGGGGTAGGGAACGTATTTTTGGTCCAAAGAAATGCTAGGGATCCAGTACTGGACCAACATAGCGTGAAACATGTGGATCTGAATAGTGAAACCATGATAGTTCACTATAACACAATCACTGAGTAGTGGCGTATCATAACCTTGCGCACAATACCGCATCTTAGTGTGGTGCAGCGGCCAGGGCAGCTGACTTCGGAGCACAGGGCTCACAGTTCGATACCCGGCTCTGGCAGCAGCTCAGCTCAGCACCATGTGACTCTGGGCAATAGCTCACTTAATTTCCACGACGGCCCCCAGTGCCTTGAGACCCGTAAGGGTGAGTAGTTCGAGCTTTACAAATACGGATTTACATTTATTTTTTTTACATTTAGTTTTTAACATTACCGAAGGGTCTCTGAATAAAACTTGATCACCTTTAGGTAATTTTAGGATCACACTCTCCACTCTACACATTGTACCCCACACACCTGCATGCACTGTCACGGCTGATACAAAAAAAGATCTCTGACAAAGAGCCCTCTCGCGGGACCGTGGGGCATTGCAGTGCCGGCCCCAAAATGAGCAAAACGCCCAATGATGAAGCATGACACCCACATGGGTATGTGAGGGCAACACTTCCAAATAAGGAAGATCCCCCTGAACCATATATCCCAACCACACCTTTTCTTTAACATTTTCTATACCCTTTCCACATAGAATCAATGGTTGCAGCATTTAGAATGCTCAAAAAAATTAAATGTCTCGAAGCTGATCCATCAATAGCAATAGACCTGAGATAGGTGACTGCATTCCTTTACAGAAAATTGCAGTTATTGACAGTGTAGCCAGCACAGGTAAGAGCGGTGGGGCGGAGTGGGTGCAGGGTGGGATGGGTGTGGGGGAAGTTGACAGACGACGGGGTAGGTAAAATTAAATAATAAATGAAAAAACACTTACCTTTTGCTCATCGCCGAGTCGTCAATGCGGCAAGCGCAAGGTAAGTGGTTTTGTTAATTTTTTTATTTAATTTTACCTACTCCACCCCGCCCCACCCTACCCCTCTTACATATGCCGGCCGCCACTGGTTATTAGGCAGAAACCTCTAGAAGGTGCAGGTTTGTAAGTGACTAAGAGGACACCATTGTGACAAAGGTCCTTATTTAAAGCTTGGTTGATATTAGATATTTGCCAAACAAATTTGAGACGGTGGAACCAATTGATTTCACAATGGTTGGTACCTCAGCTGGATTTAACATTAGAACATTTTAACTGATTGTCCATTCTCCACAAGGTATCTGGTTTAGAGTGTCCGAAAGCTCTTTTTCCTGTTCATGACCACAATGGCAACCTTGGCAACCATGAACAGGAAAACAAACAATTACCCCCATGCACTAGGAGAAGCCTAGCTTATCAGAGACATCTGAACTGAGGAACACTGGGTACCTCATAGTTTCTTTATGAGCCAGGTACTGCACTGGGACCTGAGAGAAATGCCAGTTTAAACAGAGCATACATTAGACAAGAAATAGTCATTAATCCCTACATACACACACACACATTCACGTAGGCACTAGACGCAGTCGGTGCAGGTAAGAGCCGTGGGGCCATGTGGGGGGTATTTCGACGGACGATGACGAGGGAAAATTTATTATTTATTTCATTTTCCCTCGTCATCGTCCATCAAAATACCCCCCACACGGCCCCACTGCTCTTACCTGCTCGGGCCGTGGCTGGAAGGCACACACACACTCCCCTTTCTCTCTCTCCCTCTCTCTCTCTATATATCTCTCTCTCTCTCTCTGAAGTATGCCTTCGCTTCATACTTTTTTTATTTTTACATCTTGTTTGGATTTTGAATTAGCAATTTTATTTCCAAAGCTTGCACAAGTAGTCTCTAATGGGCAGCAAGAATACGATGCCATTTTCGGCATTTAAAATGTAGCTTGGTATATTTAGGAAGCAATTCTATAATCAAGTCTAAAACCAAAAATGTGCTAACCCGTGATGAAATTAAAGGAGGACAGACTCATTATCCAGCTTTTAACAATGCTTAGAAGAGTCCTCTTGAACTGATCATTTTAATATAGTGGAATCTAGCTCACACAGTTAGTCAAAATAGCCTTTGATAATCAGATTGTAAAAATTAAGTAAATTAATTTAATTAAACTATAAAGTTGAGAGCTGGGCAGAAAAATGCTACAGATGTGACAATTCATTTAACTACAAATAGAGGATATGTGTTTGCTAGATTTTCATGCAAATGTATTTGCTAAGTCACATTTTGAACAAAGTAATTTACTTCAACACAAGTAAATCATCCTATGTCTGAAATGTTTCAATAAAATGTGCACAGATGTGCCAGAGTGTTCATTACTACAATTTGAGAAGCTGGTTTATCATTTATATAGGCACAATAATCAGATGTGGTCAAGACCAGAGACGACTGTCTTACATGTCTAAATCAGAGAAGCAAGGGTTTCAAAAACAGCCTGAACACAAAGGTATTCTGAAAAAATGAATTGTCGAACTGAGACATTTTAATGAGTGCAGTAAACTGCAAAAGGAGTTTGGTATTTGTATACTGCACTGCTCTGCTAAACATGGACTGGAAGTACAGTCGCAAACCCTGCAATTGTGGGCTTTTATTAATATGTAAAACATTATACATGATTTGATAAATTCCTTCCAACTCGTAAAAGGGTTTTCACAACCTTTCTGAATCAGAAATTGGGAGGGGGGCGGTCTTGAAAGAGGAATCCCCTTCTATTTAAGAATAAGAGAGGTAAGTATCAATAGTTCTTTACCACAATTGCAGACACAAACCATTAATGAGTTGCTGACCCATAAGTTGAAGGAGTAACTGAATCGCATTTAGGACACCCTCCTCTTTATGAATAGTGCCGGCAGCCTCAGGGAGAGTAGGAAGTGGTCCAGGTCACTGTTGCTTCCATACCCCAAAGTTTTCCCAAATGAGAAACCTTTTTTTAAGCTACTCATGTTTCTTAAAGGAAAGGTTTCCCATTTGGGAATGTAAACACGGGGATGGTTGTCCACTGTTCTTTGCAGGCCACCTAATCTATGTTTTTAGCCAATCATAGGGGGTCACAAATGGATACCGACCTAATTTACATTATTTTGGCAGGCCAGGCAGGTCGGTCTGAGACCCCCATAACTGGAGATTTTGTGATGTGACCTATTAGTACATAGGTTTCATTGCAAAGTTAAAGACTGATCGCAAAACGTTGGTGCACAATTTATGACCACTTTTTGTGACCAGTCTTTTAGTAGATCTGGCGCAATAGTCCTAGAAAAAAATCACAAATGAAAGCCAGGGTTTGAAACTGAAAATCTGGAGTGTGCAAACCCAGATAATTATTTTTGTGCAAATTCAGGAAATTTTGTAAACTTGTGCAAAATGAATTATATAAAATGTTTAAGACATTTTCTGTGCTCGCCAGCCTTCTGTAGCTACAAATTAAGTGAAATTGTGTATTAGAAAATTTCAGGAAAGTTTCCAAGTATTATGAAATTTATAAATGTAATGAATTTCTATTGCTTAATTCAATTTTCGCCCAGAGCCTCAGAAACCAGGAAAGGCCATGTGTGATAAAAATAAATCATACAGAGTCTCTAAATGAAAAGAAAGAGCACAAATTAAACAAGAATAGCCCACCCCCAGCAGAAAGTTTAATTAGTGGTCCCTCTTTGGATCTATCAGAGAATTTTCATCGATTCTGTCTATTGTTCCTTCACACCTGAGCAACTTTGGTTACATAGTTGTTTCCTGAAATAAATGGTTGTGCCACTATCTAGTACTGCGACCAGTGTCTAAGTCTCAGTTATACAGGGAAAAGAATAGCATAAGGATACCTTCAGTGTCTAAAAATGTCTCTTGGTGGAGCCGTATCAAATTTTATTCCTATCATTTATATACCTTTTCACATTCCCTTTATCAATGCAAAAACTCAATCCTTTTCAACTGGAAAATCATGGACGTACCAAAGGCTAGCTCAAAAGTGCACTCCAAGAGTGTATGATGCACAGATATGTAATTAATGCCCACAGGACATGGCTTCCAAGAGCATTGGCATGGACACATGTTTATACAGTTTGTCTCCCTAAAGGATTCCTGCAGTCACCTGTCATCAAACTAGGCATCAGTATATTTTTTGAAGAGCAGAGGAAATACAAACATTTCTTGCAGCTAGTTTAGCATTGTGGCCTGGGAAGCCGGAGTCACTGTCACAAATGCGCGACCCGGGACTCCCCACTCAACGTTAGGCCAAGTCAGGACACCATTTGAGATAGCCCTGCTCACCCCCTTAGTAGCTTGGCAGGAGCAGCCAGGCCTATCTCCAAGGCATCAGTGTACAGTGTGTGCAACCACGCCCACAGCAACCCCCTGGTGACACCACAAATGGACTCCACACGAGTTTGATAAAAATGAGTATAAACTTTATATAGAAAGATATACGATCAGACCACAAGTTACAAAAGCCAACATATAATAAAGGGTAATATTCGTTCCGGCTGGTTGGTAGGTTCAAATCCCAACCACCGCTTTCCAAACGCTATGCTGGTCGTAATGCTAGAATCACACACGTTGCAATGGACAAACAATAATGCTCTGCGTAACAATACAATCCTGTGCTGGGCACAGGAGAAATAATACAATGCGTAACGATACACTCCGGTACCTGCAATAGAAGAAATTATGCAATGCGTACCGCTACAATCATGTACTGCGCAATGAAGGAATAATGCAATGCGTCACACCCCAATCACTTACTTTGCAATGAAGAAACAATGCAATGCGCGCCGCCACAATCATGTACTTTGCAATTAAGGAATAATGCAATGTGTAGCTACAATCATGTACGTTGCAATGACGAAATAATGCAATGCGGGCCGCTACAATCCTGTACTTTGCAAGGGAGAAATAATGCAATGTGTAGCGCTACAATCGTGTACTTCGTTAGGCGGAAATAATGTCAGGCGTCATAAGACAGTCCGGCAGTTCGTTAGCAGCAATATTGGCAATGTGTATTACGACAGTCAGCCTCTTCGATAACAGTTGCCCCCCACACGTATTCACGATGAAATACAGTACAGCTTCCCACTCGGGCCCCAGTACCACCACTCCTTGGTCAGTACGGGCCCCAATCTGAGCCGAAGCAAAGGCTCACATCGTTAGAAGGACTGAGAGGCCGAGAGAGTGTCCCTCCGAGCCCGCAGCCCGCCCAGGCAGTGATCCACGTTACCTGGGGGGCGAGACCCCACTCTCCTCTCCTCTTTCAATGAACTAGGCCTTTCGTGCAGAACTTCTCAATGGGCCTCAGCGGCTCGGCCTGGCAGCTCAGCTCCTCCGGGGCTGCCGGTCTGGGCCGTGACTGTTAGGAAGGTCTCAGGCGGCCGCAGGGCACAAGTACCCCACGCCCCTGAGATTACGTTACTCTGGGTGCACGTTCACCACCGCACCCTCCGGGTCTCTTCTGGCACGAAGCCACACACACAACGCTGATGGGACCTCACGTCGACTCCGAGTGCACGTTCAACCAGCACTCCTTTCTGCAGTCTCAGTTGGCACCAAGACACACACACCACGCTGCAGAGACTCACTTTCTTCCGGTGCACACGATGATCAGCCGATCACCTCCACAGTCCCAGGTTGCACCAATGCACGCACACTGCTTCACTGAGACTTACTCCAATTCCGGTGCCCCGATATCCAGGCGCTCCTCACCAACGCCTCCGGCCGCACCTCGACACGCTCACCGTGTCCGAGCCTCGCTTCTCCTCTGGTGCACTCGATCACCAGGCGCTCTTCACCAACGCCTCGGTGCACCCCGACATGCACCCTGCGCGTCCGAGACTCACTCCACTTCTGATGCACGCGTTGACCAGGCGCTCCTCGCCAACGCCTCCAGTGCACCACGACACGCTCCCAGCGCGTCCGAGACTCTCTTCACCTCCGATGCACCCGCTCACCAGGCCCTCTTCACCAGCACCTGCGGTGCACCCCGACACGCACCCTGCACGTCCGAGTCTCGCTTCACCTCCGGTGCACACTTCACCAGGCGCCCCTCACCGATGCCTCCTGTGCACCACGACACGCACCCTGTGCGTCCGAGACTCACTCCTCTGACGATGCACACGTTCACCAGGCACTCTTCACCAACGCCTCCTGTGCACCACTACACGCACCCCACGCGTCCGAGTCTCGCTTCTCCTCCGTGGGTCCGAGATCACAGGGCACACCTTCTGAGGGTCTCAAGCTGCCACAACACACGCCCACCACGTTGCTTGAAATGTCTCTGGAAACTTTTATGTTCCTGTGTTTCCAAGCAGGGAGCCAGCTCACCTCGGGCCCTTGGGGTTACAAGACACAGCACAAAGCACAGTCTTCTTCAAGTAGGGGGACCCAGCGCCTCCAAGCACAGTCCCAACAGCCTCTCCCTTAGTTAGAACAGCAAACTGCAGACCAGCCCCAGATCACGAAGCAAGGATTGGTCTCCCCCCAGCAGTCTCTTCAGTTGCTCCTTCTTTAGCAGAGGTTCCTCTTGACCACAGAATGGGTCCAAGCCTTTTCAGTCTCAATCCATTTCTGTTTCATTCCAACGTTCAGGGGTTTCAGCTCTCATAGATATACCCCTAAATGTCTTTGAAGTTCGTTGTGCTCAGGGGTCCCTGATCCCTGCCTAAATCAGTTCTGGGTGTCTCCCTCCCAGTGTCACCTTTCTCCCTTTGATACTGGGTGTCTGGATCCTTAATCACTCAGCAGGAGATGGGTCAATTGTTTTATAGCCGCAACCCAGGCCTCTTCACCTCCCGGGGCTTCTCCTCGCATACTCTCCAGCTGCAGGTCAGCCTGGTGCCATCTCACCCCCTCCCCTCTCAGATCCAGACAGTCGATCCACATTCAACAGAGTCACACAGAAAAGCTTAAAGCACAAAACTCAGCCACTTTCTAAAAGAGCGGCTTCTGAACACACAGTGACAAAATCACTTTCATAGAAAGATGGGTTATGACGCTGTGAGTTCTTACATACCAAACTTCACTTCTCCATTCTAAACTTATGGGAAACTAGGCTAACAAACACAATACCCAACCTCCCCCATTCTGTCCTATGGGCAGAATGGCCTTTCACCAGTGAAAAACTAAATGAAGTGCTTTTCACTGTCAGGACATAACACACACCTCAGTATATGTCCTGCCTTTTACTTACACGGCACCCTGCCCAGCGGTTACCTGGGACCTACCACAGGGGTGCCCACGGTGCATGTAAAAGGGAAAGTAAGGCCTGACAAGTAGCTGTACTTGTCAGGACACATGCTAACTTAGCAAACTGCGCGCAGGCCCTACACTGTAGGCCTGAGTTCCCTTCTCCGCGCGCCCTTGCATTACTAGCCCTGGCACACACAGTGCACATCACTAGGGACTTTACTAGTAAAGCAAACATACCAATTATGGCCAACCAATTACCATTACACTTTACACAGGGAACTACTGTACTTTGACACTGATCAGCAGTGGCAAAGTACCCAAAGCATCTAAATTGACACTCTATGTCAGTAAAACGGTCTAGGGGGAAAGCAAAAAGTTTTTGGGAACTCTAGCCAAAAAGACCAAGTCCTACATGGCCTAAAAGTATTCACTTTACATTCTTTTTGATTTTTTACATTTAAGGAAGATCTTACCAGAGGCATCTTTTTCGTTGCTCAAGATCTGTGTCCATTATGAGCTTCCTCTTTGGCTGTTGAGTTAATTAGTTTGTGTTTAACCCATAGAAAAGCAAATGGTTGCTGTTTCCAGAGTTTACAAGATACAAACCAGGGTTCCTTAGAGGCGCCACCTTTCTATTAATTCCTAAAATCATATTCTTCCTGGACTGCTGTTCTGACAAAATATTGTGGAAAGAATGTGGTGAAACACAAATATTGTTTCTAAAATATTGTGATTTAAAACTAATGTAGCCCAAAATATTGCAGGTAAGATTATTAGGTTTTTAAAATATTTTTAATATCATTGTTAAACATATCATTGTGTGTTATGTCATTCTTATTTATATCTTTTCTAGGTACTTTTTGTGTATTTTTTGTTTTCATATATTGCATATGTTTTTACATTTTTGTGTTTTTGTCTAATAATGATAATAGGAGTGGGATAGTGGGTTCATGGCGGAAGCAGGTGGGGAGTAATTTAAAAAATACATTAAACGTTTTTAAGTTTAATTTGTTTAAATATTTTCGTGTATTCATTTTTCTTTTTCTTTTTTAAAGTTTTTATTATTAAATATTTGTTATGAAATTATGTGCCCTATTTATATTTAGGCAGGTGGCCCATTCCTCCGCCAGGTTGAGAGAGTAAATTATTCCATCGCTCTGATGGAGGTGCCGCCTGCTTAATTTAGAGATGGCCATCAATCTGGTGGTCATTTATAAAGCAGTGGCAGCAACCACCATCATCCTGTCATTGCTTTTTGCAGTTTGGTTCACGGCTCCGTCAACATGATCAAGCATTGCACCAAACTGTTTTTTTTTTCAAAAATAAAACCCCAATGCAAGATTTTCTTTTTGAAAATGAAAAAGAAAATGCTCCTCTGGCCGTGGGAGTTCACTCCCATGGCCAGGGGTGCATTTAGCAGTTTTCACGGCCGCTTACTGCCAGGGTTTTCTTGGGGATGATAGGCAGTGACCTCTAATTGAGTCCATCTAAACCAGGAGGGCAGAGTTAGAGGTCTGCCTCTGATGGCCCTTACTCCACAGGTGCTTTAGAGGGGTTTAATCATGATGGAGACAGATTAGTCTCTGCTGTGATTAAACCTATGGTCAGCCCGCATTTAAATCGGGCAGAGGGACCACTATGTTGGAGGGGAGGCAACATCATCGCAATGGAGCACCCTCTCAGCCTAACATATAAATTCGGCCCTATATCTTTAATTACATTTTTTTTCCATAATCCCGCAGCAGGAATGCACTGAAGATGGACACCGGGGGAAAGTAAAAAAAACGTCTTTCCTTTCCCCCGGTGTCTCTCTTCCTGCCCAATCCCCTCCTGAGTAGAAGACTTAGCTCAATGACCCTCCCTTGCCTAAGTGCTGGAAGCAATTGACTTCCAGTATGTCCCCTGTGCCTCTTGATGATACTGGCATGCCATGACCGCATAGACATCATAAGATCATCAGGTGAGAGGTCGGGGTGACAGTGAAAGTGCTTCCAAGCACCAGTGCTTTGGACATCTCCAGTACGTCCTTATCACCTTAAGTGTTAATAAATAAAATACATTTGTTTAACATTGATTTCTATGGTATGTAGGTCTTATCTTAGTTTCATTTTCTGCCATATTTTTTTCCAGCATCTTTGATTTTGTAATCCTCCTTCATCATTTTGGGCTGTTCGTCATGGTCTTGGTTTTGTGTTGCTAACATCCAGTTCAGTTAAGACTATTTTAAACTTATTTTCTAAGGGTTTAGTCTTAGAGGGGATACGTTTTGACTTAGTATAATGTTTGTAATTAGATGATGTTTGCGTGTTTGTTTTTTAGTGTGCTTTATGTTAGTTTGCAGTATTGCTGCAGGCCTTATTATGAAATGTAATGACATGCTAGCATATACGGAATAACAAACTAGCAATTATAACTAGGGCTTCTGGTTTTATGGTATTTATTTTTTTGACATTTTCATCTGCATGTATGCATATTTATTATTTTAATATTTAATGTGCATTTATCCATATTTATTATGTGCTAAGTGTAAAAAAATGAAGCTGCAATGGGTATATTTCCACATTTATTTAACCAACAAATGTTTACTCATGTTTGAGTGGCCAATGGCTTTACCCATTTACATTACAATATGATTATTTAAAACCATTTGTATTGTAGAACAATTTAAACAGCTGTATTGCTAAAGGTATTTAAGCTTCATTAGGAAATCTTTTAAAAGGTTTAACTCACCCACCTGTCAACTGCACAGCTATTGACCTAACACTTATTACACTGAGAGTAGTGCAAATCGTCTAAGAGTAAACCTAATTTCTGTACTTCTCCATATTTAGAAGTAAATACAGACAGAAAAATAGATGTTTTTCTGCCTGTATTCAATTGTAAAAATCAGTAAAAATGCAAAACAGTGAACCTTTATTATAACTCACAAAAAATCATCATAGATTTTAAACATGCAATGTTTTCAACCATACTTGAAATCTTTCCACACATTGCAATTCAAGGGTGCTACTATCACTTTAACCAGAGCATATGGAGATCCGTTCAAAAACCCACCCTAAGCTTAGAATGTACAATTAACCTCGAACGGACATATGAAATTAAAAATCTAATAGCTTAAGCTATTAGATTTTCCAGTGTTTGAAATGTTGTTTTTTGTGACTGTTATGTTTTCCTAGTTTTAGTGTGTAGGCAATATTTCTTAATTCTTTATTTTTGTTTATGATATTGTTATATTTTAGATATTTATTTCTCCAATATTTGTGCTATCAGTATTTGCGTGTTTACTGTTTAAGTATAGCGTTGTGATATTTATGTTTTTGTTATTTTTTGGCTATATTTGTATATGTCAATGTTGTTTTGTCACCGTAGTGTCATACCACCCTTGAACATCCCTTGGAGTGAATCCATGCAGGAATTCTGTTCTTTAATGTGTGGATTCAAGCATTGAAGTTGCTTTAAATATTGGTGATAATTACATTTGACTGTGCTGAATCATCTTGTTTACTGAAGACTTTTTGAACTTGCCTGTTTGTGTTTTTGCCTATATAAGGGGAGTTGCAATTCAGGATTCTGAATTATCTTCTGGTTGGCTTTTGTTGTAACAGTGCAAATATTTCCTTTATTTTTCCATCCTCCCTCTGACTGAATGAATTAAAGATAAAGTAAATGGGATGGACATTATTTGATGATTTCATCTTGTGTATTTTCTGGGATCTACAAGTGGTTTACCTTTCCTTACTGAGGTCTAGCACCTGCTTAAGTTGTTTGAGTCTGCTTCCCTACTTTTTTGGTCTAATCTTCCCAAGGTTTCACTGAAAAACCAACATAAAAAGTAACAGATTCTCTCACTTTGAGACACTTTGACCAGAACTTTATTTTGATGTCTGTTGGATCTGTCCCTGTTTGTGGTGTCTCACTCAGATTTGTGCTTTCTGTTGCTGAACCTGTTTTTGTTCACTTTAGGACTCTGTGCATTTTGCCACTGGTAACTAGTGATAAAGTGCATATGCTTTCTCCCTAAAACATGGTATAACTGGACTACACCTAATTGGCATATACCTGATTGGTACATTTAATATACGTGTAAGTACCTAGTATAGAGTACTACATGTAGCCGGGGCCTGTAAATTAAATGCTACTAGTGAGCCTTCAGCACTCATTGTGCCACCCACTGAAGTAGCCTCTTAAAACATTCCTCAGACCTGCCACTGCAGTCTGTAGTGCAGTTTTTAAACTGGCATTTTGACCTGGCAAAATGAACCATTTGCCATGCCTAAACTTTCCTTTTTAATATATATCAGTTATCCACCCCTAAGTTAGGTGTTAAAAGCGCATTTGGCAGGGCGCATTGTATTTAAAAAGTAGGACCTACATTGAAGATTTACATGTCCTGGCATTGAAAAACTCCTAAAGTCATTTTTCACTGCTGTAAGGCCTATCTCTCCCATTGACTAACATTGGGTTACCCTATTACATTTATTAAGTGCTAACTCTAGATTGGGAACAGATAGAGATATGCTATTAAGACTCAAATTAATTGTAATTTAAAATCCTCTTTAATTGTAAATTTGGATTTTAAGCACAATCCTTGAAATGCCACTTTTAGAAATGTTATATTTTCTTGTCCTAACAATTTATGCCTTCTGTCAGCGTCCTTGGTCACATGACTGTGAACAGCTCTGCTGATGGTGTTTGTGTATTCCTTCTAGACAGTGACACAAAGGGGATTATGTGTAGACAGGATGGGCCATCATGCCAGGATGGTTGGGGCAGATCTGTATCCAGCCCCACTTACTATTAAAAGGACTTTGCCTCCAGCGCACACAAAGGAGCCTGACACTAGTCTTTTGTCACCCCAGACATATTGGAGCCTAGACAGGAGGAGTGACAAACTTTCCGGAAGCAAATGTAGTGGTAGTATAGGGAATCCCACTTTAAAGTCTGGCACCATCTATAAACATTGGAAATCCAGAGCCACTCTTCAGTACACTCCTGGACCTGTGTACATTGCAGGGGAAGGACTGCCTTACTATCCCGCTGCTTGCTGCTTGCCTTGCTCCTCAGAGGACTGCCCTGCTGCTACAAGAGGACCGTCTTGCTGCTTGAGGGCTGCTTTGCCCCCAAGAGAGCTGCTCTGCTGCTTGAGGACTGCACTGCTCTTTGAGAAGAAAGATTGGATCTGCTCCCTTCATCCCAGGGTACCTGAGTTACTGCTGACCTCCTGTCTGAGTTACAGGGACAGAGCAGGCTCCAGAGGCCTCCCTGCAACTGCCCAGCTGACCTGCTACACTGAACCTGCCTGGACCTGCAACAGAACCTGCCTAAGCCCTGCTGGCCTCTACTGAAGTGACTTCCTGATCCCAAAGACATGCCTCCCCAGATCCTGGACCCTTGACTGGCATATGTTGAGCTCTTCCTTGAAGAAAGGTGAAATACAGAATTTTTTGTCTCTTCACAACCAAGAACAGACCAGCTGGTGCCAGGTCTCTGCCTCCTGCGACAACCACCAATGCGTAGTTCTGGTTCACCCGCCTCTCTGCACTACAGCTACACTGTGAAGACCGGCAATGAGACAACTGCACTTCGAGCTACAGCAATGGCAATGACAGCCCAAGGTGACTGCCAATGTGGACCAACAGCGTCGACCATCCTCAACACTCTTCGTGCTAAAGTGACTACCACCCACGGTGCCCTTCCTGCTCTTCTCAGCCTCCTCTATCGCTAACTGAACTCTTTGCGCCAGACTTTGCGAAGGTAACTTTTTCAGCCGGCCTAACCTGGTCCCTGCATCTGGCCTGCACTCCATTGCAGTCAACCTGAACTTGTGATTTGCCCCCAGTCTCGCTTGACCAGATGACTGCGAATAATGCTTTGTGCTTTTAGGTGCTATACCTACCTAAATCTTCTAAATTTCATATCTCCGGTTCTACTTATTGAATTTTTGACATTCTGGTATCATTTTATTTATTAAAATTTACACTATATTTCCAAATTAGCTGGGGATTTTTGTTGTCTTTTCACTTTATTACTGTTTATGTGCTGCATAAATACTTTACACTTTGCCACTAAGTTAAGCCTGACTGCTTTTGTGCCAAGCTACCAGAGGGTTAAGCACAAGATAATTTAATGAGTTTTGTGGTTCACCCTGACAAGAATTATGCTTTTTGCATAAGTGGGGCTTCCACCCCCTTCAACCAATACCCCAATTTCTTACAGTCCCCAACCAGTTTTTCCCATCATAAAACATACGTGTCTCTTTGCTCACCATATTCTCATCAATCCATGGTTTACTCAGCAATCTAGGCTACTGTGGGGGTGAGATTTTGAGCAAGTGCTCCATGTGGGGCATATGCATTAGCAGAGAGTAGGCATACTACAGAGTGCTTCCATGAATGACCATCCTTTCAGCTCTGTTTCTATTTCTGCTTCTTTGTATTCGTGAAGCTTTATCCGCCTCCTTCTGCTCATACTTTTTTCTAATATGTCCTACTTACAAGGTTGTGCAGACAGATTGCCACACCCTGAAAATTTAGAGCCATCCCTGACCGGACAACATAGCCTTCAAGTCTGAGGGGTCATCATCTGGATTGTAGGAGGCAACACCCTAACTACCACAATATCAGAGGTCTCTCAGAACAACATTTCACCACTCTCCCCAGGGCTAGAAAACTTTAAGCTTCACACGATGTTAGACTGCTTTGGTTTTTGTGAACATGTGTACACTATTTTTTCAGAGTGGTTGTGAACCTCTAATAGCCCTGTGACAGTCTTATATACAATCATGCTGACCATGGAAAAACCTGCTACAGGATAAAATATAGGTAATCTGCATTGACCAATTGTTCATTGTTTTAACCAAGGGATCTAGAGCCTTAGTTTAAGGATGATTTGATAATTCCTCAAAGGCTAAAGGCACATATTTAGGGAAGTTGGCATGGACCACCCCTGGGAAAAGATTCAGTAGGTAGTAGTTTGATTCTACCTATAACGCCATTGATTAATTTCATCTATGGATCTTGGTACCACCTTGAAAGGCACAAGAGTGTCATGGCTTTGCAGGTTTCCTGAGTGGACTGGCACAGTATTAGAATTGGAAAGGTGTACATTTGAAAATGGATCATGTTAATTTGTCATGAAATCTTTACCTTTAAATTAATATTAATTGTTTCATGAGTATGAGGATTTGATATTTCTTAACAAAAGGAAAGAGTGTTTTGGCCCATTCTTTGTGGTATAGATTGCACTGTGCCAGATATCACCTTTGGCCTTCCTGGTCTCATCGTGATCACAATTTCTACTTAGTGGGTCTGATTTGCTAGATGTCAACTTCTTTCACCATTTGGCCTCCAATTGCCTCTGTGCCCAACCGAGTACCTTGCATTCGGCTGTGCACCATGGAAAAGTGTGTCTTTGGATCCAGGGTTTTACTTTAGGAGCCTGCACCTTTCAGATCCTGAGTATAGTGATCACGGAGTAGACCTTAATTGCCACAGTGAATTCATTAAGTTCATTAGCCACAGTTTCAAGCATGTGGTGGGTAACATTGTTTTTTAAAATAAAAATACTCAATAACATAATGTTTTATTGTTTAGATGACAAACAATTTACAAATATTGACATATTACAAAGAGTCAAACTAAAACACATCTCCAAATACCATATTCCGGATGTCACATGTCCCTGGCGTTGAGTATGTTGTTACCACCAAAATGGTCAATACAGCTCATTGGCCATTGTATCAATTAAAATCTTGGTTACAGAGATACTACTATAGCACTTATGAAGAAGAACAAAGGAGCCATGGTATTCACCATATTTCACATGACTCATTGTGGAAGTGCACCATACCAGATGTGCTCAAAGAAGGTTTACACATGACTATCAACAAGCATTTACTTATATTGGCATTTAATACCTTCAAAGAAGAAAAAGTAAATACATTTTGGACTCCTCTGCCCTAGTTATTTGTTTTTGAGTGAAGCAGGTAGAAATGTTAAACTTTGGAAAATATTATGCAAAGAATCACTGGCTTAATTTTAAATTAGTCCCCTTGTCCTGTCGATCAGAATAGGATAGGTATTTCACCAGCACAATATCATTCTGAAGAATGTCAAAATGACAGAATGTACAGTTGACAATCATCATTGACTAAAAGTCAGAATGACAAATGGACAAGTTGGCGTTTCATCTAATTATATATAAAAACATGAATACAAGCATCTTGCAGTTCTAAAACATTAGAAACAAGAATAGTGACAAACAAATACAAGAGGACTTTGAGACCAAAAATGTGAATGAAGAAGGTTGCAATGGAACTATTACAGCTTGTACCCGAAAGATATGGGCCTGATTCACAAAGGTAAACTTTCACTTTTTGTAAGTTTATGCTTTTTAAAATATTCACAAACTACGAGCTAATAGTAAGTTTACTACTGCAGAGATTTTGCAGTAGGGACAGAGAACTCTGCACATATAAACATAGAACAGGTCTATCTTTTTATGTGCAAAGTTCTCCACCCTGACCTGAGTATTGGCAGTCAGGACGGAGAACTCTGCACATAAAAACATAGGACAGGTCTATCTTTTTATGTGCAGAGTTCTCTGCCTAGACTGTGGAGTCTCTGCAGTCATAAACTTACTATTAACTCATAGTTTGTGAATACCAAAAAAAAACGGAAACTTGCACAAAAGTGTATGTTTACCTTGGTGAATCAGGCCCAGAGAGATGTAGACAGAGTGGATGCTAGCACTAAGGGCTGAGGCAGAGGGCCTTTCCAAGTACATGCACAAAGGGAAGAACATGAGTAAAAAAATGAGACAGAGAGGGTTTCCATGTAAGTACAGGAGAGAGAGATGAGGAAAATAGGTTGGAGGTAAGTGGGATGACACCTCTTGGACCAGACCCATCAAGCCATTGTGAGGGCCCACCCTATGGACACTATCTGTTACATTCCCCTGCACATGAAGGTCCAGATCCAGCTGAACTAAGATGTGCAAGGCATAGCTCCGAATATCACTTATGCCTAAGCCCTCAGTCTGCCCTTTGATGCATCTACTTTAGAGTCGGTTCTTCAAGTCGTCACAACTGTCATGGGCCAGAGAGAAAAAAATTCTTGTGGTCTTCGATCATCTTATTGCTCAGTTCGATATATTTATGCAGTTCACAAAGTGCCACATCATTATCTCTACTCATTGCCTCTAAGATCTGGGGATAGATTTATCAAAAATTCCCACAACATAGCAAGACAACTTGCTGTGCTGCGTTGCATAACAGGAAGAGAGCAGAATTGAGGCATATCTGCTCAGATGCCACACATTCCTACTTTCTTCCAATGCTGGCTCACTGGGTGCGGCCTACCGCCAACACAGGCACCCTTGTGCCATGGTGCAAAGATGCCTGGATTACAGGCGGGATTGTTTTTGTGCAGGAAGGGACATCTTCCTTTGAAGCATTTTCCTCTTTCTACGTGTGCTGCAGAATGCAGCAAACGTAGAAAGAGGAAACAACGAGGAGAAATAAAGATATTTCTCCTTGTTACGCCCCTGATGGGAAGGTGTACCATTTTGACGCAATCCCAGGTTTACTAACCTTAGTAAATCTGGGATTGCATCAAAGTCAATGGAACACCTTCCCAACACAGAGTAACTCAAGGTAGTGATTTGCGCTATCTTGCATTACTCTGAATTTATTAAGCCATGCACAGTGGCGTAGCAAGGGGGGATGGTGGGGGCAGTCGGACCCGGGAGGCATACGTTTTGGGGGGGGGCGGTACACCCCGCTCTTCCAAGCGTTTGCCGCAGGGTGGCAATTGCGGGAATATCGCCAGCACCTCCTCAACCCCTCCCTCCGCTCTTACGGCTGCCGCAGAGCGTGAAAGGCAGGGACCACCACGGGCGGCAAAGTGGCTAGCTACGCCACTGGCCAGGCAGATGACTGTCGACGCATTTTGTTCACAGTTGTGACATACTTCGCTTACTACAGGCCATACACCAGTTGGCAAATTGCTTCTGTTGCACAACTTACCTATGGATAAGCAACATGGATGGCCGTAGTGCAGCTGTCACGTTAGAGTGACTTGCATGGCGCTTCAGAGCCACAGGCGTTTTCCACTGCTTTAGTGCTGTGGACCCCAGAACCTGATAGGAACGTGTTTATTTTTTCATCTAGTGTTATTTCTGTTGTATTTAGAATGCATTCACTTGAGTAGACAGACATGATGTAAGAACACTCTAGAAATACATTCCAGGATCAAACACACATATTGAAAGACAATAGTGATTGAGAGGGCCGGAAAGGATTGGTAATATTTTTTGCACCACATTTTACATTTTACTGTTAGCCCAATTTCTGACAATCGCATAGATATTTGGAACGAGTAAGTAGTGCAAAATGTCTGTTTTTTTGATAGCCAGTCGGTGCAAATGTTGTTTTTGCACTTGCCAAGCTGTGCAAATGTCACTGCAAAAATGCACTGATATTAAATAGTGCAAACCATATTTTCCAATCCAAAAAGTTTCCTCGTAATATCTTACCGGACACTGGATGGTACAAGTCAATTGACTTCATGTGGGAGAAGGAACAAAGGTGATCTTTGACTGAGACGGTAAGAGCTGGACCTCTTGGTAGAATAGTGCAGAGCAGGCGTTTCGTAAATTGGATAATACCCCATTTGGCAGTACTCCATCATTCATCACTTGACATCTGTGAGAGTATGCTGCAGAGATAGTCAGAGTCGAATGATTGCAAGACAAATGTTATTCTTCTAGATGAAAGGCCGCTTTGGGAATCTCAAGTCCATCATTACGCAATCACTCACACTAATGGGGAGAATGGGATGCCGGTCTTCCTGTCAAAGCAATGGTTCACTAATTCACCTTTCATTCTGACATGCACGTCCTCACTCGTGCTAACTTGGTGTTGAAAGCTGCATTCTTTCATATTCATCGGTTGCATGCGTTGTTTTCCTTTTCATGAGAAAGCCCTAGAACAGACATCTAACTGATTTTTACAAAGTGTTTTATGACGGGGAGAGAATGTGGCCTAACGGTCAGGGCGGTCGACCTTGGAGCTGGGGAACCAAAATCTCGGCAGGGACACTCAACGTTCTGTGATTCTGGGCAAATCACTTAATCTCCCCGTGTCTAACAAAAAATGAATGTGTCCGTCTGTAACGTAACTGGTGTTCATGTAAAGCGCTTTGATACCTTCGGGTCTAGTTCGCAAAACTCCACACACAAGACAATGCATCTCAGCTGTTTCTGAGGACTTAAAATAGTAGATATTCCTTTTACCAAATTTAGGGGCATATTATCAAGAAACGGCGTTAAAATTATCGCCGCTTTAGCGGCAGAAAACTGCTGCTAAACCGGCGATAATGAGCTTGATAATATGCCGTTGAGAATTCCAATAGAAGCCCATGTTCTGGTGTCAACATGGGCTTCTATTGGAATTCTCAAGGGCATATTATCAAGCCCATTATCGCCGCTTTAGCGGCAGTTTTCTGCCGCCAAAGCGGCGATAATTTTAACGCCGTTCTTGATAATATGCCCCTTAATTGCTACTCAAATTACTGATCTCTAAAGGATGAATGTGTGATTTGGCTATGTCGGTATTGGAACACATTTCTTGCAGGTCTGTTTGTGTCCTATTCACAAAGGTTAGTTTATGGCCGAAAATACCTCAATTCACAAAAGGTTGATTGGCAGGCTTGCATTCATTCAAGACTGCTGATTTCTCCATCACCAGTCGGTGTTCCAATGCGTGGTTTGCCCTGTATGTTTTAGATGCTTGTGAATGCCCACAAATATGCATGTCTGTGGGCATTCCTAAACTCTGATCTGAGCTTTTTCCAACCTGGAAGTGGTTAGGGATTTAGGGCCTGATTTACAGTTCGGCGGACAGCTTTCTCCTTCACAAACATGAGGGATATCCTATCCGCCATATTACAAGTGCCATGGCGTAAAATGCACTTGTAATACAGTGGATGGTATGTCCACCACGTTTGTGATAGAATAACCCATTGGCTGAAGTCTAAAACAGGCCCTTGGTCCAGCCAAGCTCTATAGTAACTTCATTTACAGGATGGGAAGAGAAATGCACAGTATCATACTTTGATCATATTGCATGAAACATGTCGACCACTTTTTAGAGCCGAGCATTGCTCCTCTGGAACATTAAGCCAGCGAGCAGCCGCTCTTCTGTATTTTTAATAAGGTGGATGACCACCCCATTAAACTCACATTTTGGATTATCCAACCTTTTTTTAAACCACTTACTCACATCTACACTTACCTCTAGGGCCCTCACACCCACAGCACCATACGGCAGGAACAGAAGATCTCCGCTAAAGAGCCCCTTTATGGGTGCCCGTCGGGTATTGCACCGCCGACCTGATGAGGAGCGAGTCCATATGATGAAGCATGACACCTAGCTTGCTGGGTGTGTGAGGACTCTAGTTCCGTCTAGGAGGACTCCGCTCCTGTGGCCTCCACTCCTGTTATTCCATCCCCTTTGGGGAACTGCGTACCCTTCTTAGTTTAAGAGAAATGGATCACCATCAGATTTGATGGGTGGTGTAAGGGAAGAGCTTTCTCCACATGTGGAAGGTTAGGCATGGTTGTGGGCATAGGGTAAGCCCTGCACATTGGATGCAGGGTCTGGTGTGACACCAAGCCTTGCTGGCAGCCTATGCTGTGTATGTTTAAAGTCTGTGCATAGTGCAGGTTGTCCGCTGGTGGATTGGTGAGTGTAGACCCTGGCCACAGGCTAAGCCCTGTGTCAAAGTGGCTTACGTATGGCTGAAAATGTTCATTTTTCTATTTAATATTTAGACTTCCAGGCAATTTTATTACTATATATTTTCTAATAAGCTTTTTAGTAAGTATTCAATACAACATCAGCCAATCATACTGCTAAATGACCTATATGTTTCTCTACATTAGAAATACAGAATTGCTAGACATATGAGTCTAAGCGGTTTCCCCATACTTGAGCATATCATTATAATCTGTTTCTGAATATACAAGCAACTCTTTCTGTTGTGGCAAGTTTGGGCATCACATTCGCCCATTTCTACTTTCACATAATTTCTGATTTTCCATTTCCGCAAATTGATCCGTTTGGCTAATATGATTGTATGACTCTATGCAGTGCTTAATTTGTAAAATATTAAGTGCCAGGTCTCTGACCAGGAGGCCACTGCAGCTTGCACCACCCATCGCCCTTGTCATCGCTGCCAAAACAACTACTAACCATCTGTCTCGCATGTTAATGCGACAGTTCAGATTATTCCAGGCCCCCAAAGCTGAAGGAATGGCTGGGGAGGCAGGTATTAGCAATTTTAATGTACATTGTAGTCCTAAACTACCGTTGTTCTGCTCATCTCTAAATTAGATGAACAGCGCCACCATGTGGTTGACTGTTTTAAGTATAGTGTTGACAATTAGGTGCCGGTGCCGAGCACCGGACACCAATTAAGTGCCGGTGCTAAGCACCGGAAAGCCCCGGCTCAAATTAAGCACTGACTCTATGACGTTGTATTGGAATACTTTGGTTTTATGTTTGTGAGTGAATGTGTTGTGCTGCTTCTCCAATATTCTGTTTGATGGCGCACTGGTTGGCTGGGTTGTCAGAGCAATTTAGAATGTATTTGTGTGGAGTTGGAGCTGAGGTGACAATGTGAGAAAGGCTAAGCTGCGAAGAGAATGCAAAGTTATTCGGGGTGCTGAGGTGGAGAAATGTCCCCAAGTTGTCTCCAGTTATAGGATTTCCATTACTCCATCTCCTGAAGTATTAAGAATGCATACCCTGGATATTTATTCAAACGGCCTTGCTAAAAAACAGTGAGAAAACTTTATGATCCCATTTAGTCAAAGAAATAGCATAGGTGACACTGACAAGTTTCCAAACAAAGGATTAGTCTGATAGAACAGAGTAAGAAAGGAGAACAATCATGCAAATGTCTGGTCTTGAACCCTTCAAGTAATGTCCTACTTAATTCCAAAATGAGAGTTGATTAGGGTCAGTAGTTACATTGAAAATGCAACATACAAAAGGTTCTAAAAAAGCCCTAAAGTGATATTCCATGTTCAGTACTAACATATTCCTCAGAGAATTATTTTAACTTGAGTATCTCCAGTCATGGTAGGATGAAAGCAAATAGAGCATTCTTTGCAAAACATTGCAGAAGGATTCAGATTCCCAGTGGTGAGAATATAAGAATATAAAATTTCCTAACGATTGTGAAGGAAAGTTTCATTTCTATTAAGGACATGGAGGTGAGGATTAGGCAATGTTTCTTCCATTTATTTTCTCAACTGCTATAAAACAGTATATAACAGGACAATGTTTCCCAAGAGTTCTGAGGAAAACACATTAAACACAATAAACACAGTCCATCAATCAGATCGCAATTTTTTTCCCATAAAGGAGTCTTGAAGAAAAAGTTCTTTTTTTGTGCACAAATAATTCTGCAGATTCTGTCATCAATATTCCAGTTTTTAGCTCATACCTGAAAAAAAGAAATTCTGTGAAAAGACCATCCAATGCTAGCTCCAAATACCAGCAATACAAATTACAATCACATTTAATCTCAAGAAGCCTTATACCTACACCTATACCATACGGAGGCTTTCTTCTCCAATAGGGCCAGGTCACCAAAGCAGTAGCATACCATCCTTGATGGGACAAACCTCACCTCCGTGTTCTTAATTGAATTGAAACTTTCCTTTAGTGTAGCTAGGAAATTGTATATTCTCTGTCAGGAATGGAGGCTCAGATTATGCAAGTTTAAAGTGTACTCACAACCAACGATGCAACACCCATCACCAGTTTGAAATAACATTTCTTAAAGGTTGATTCAGATGCCCAATTGGCCGCATTAAGAATGTCTTCCAAACGACTTCTCAAAGTAATACGTTTGGATGCCATGACCCCCTTACCAAGTGGTCTTCAAAAATAGAAGTATCTATGCCTACTCAGACATGATCTACCCTACTGATCTACCAATCGTGTTAGAGATAATTAGCTTGTACAGTTTCTTAATTGCTAAAAGACGGTCTCTAGTACCAGGAGGACTCAACTCATCTGTCACTGACTGAAACTCCTTGATATATCATTCCACACATACCTTTAGATTTTCTGGGAAAGCCGGGTAATGGACCACCCTGGTATGCAATTTGGTATTACCGTATATAGTGAAAGTGACTCAGTCAGGAGAAAACACCGTGGATGATACATCCAAGGCGCTTATTCTGAAACTTCTTGCATGAAGTTAGACACAAAAGAATGACCAACTTTCCTGATAACATCTTCCTAGATAAGAACACGTTATCTGGCCAATCATTCGAACAGCTTAAAACAATGTTAACACCCCAGAGACATGAATAGCTTTGTTTCGGAGGAACAGACAAATGCACTCCTTTGATAGTCTACATACTAAGGGGTTCTTCCCATTCTAAACCCTAGTGCTTGGCATATATCCGTATAAGGTTGCGGATCTAACGGTGTTGACCGTGCAATATGCCATTCCAACTACCACAAATGCTGACAGGAAGGTGATAATGTGAATTACATCTGTCCCAATGGATCCAGATTCTGTCCCACACACCAACGGGTCCATCTACACAAGCTGAACCATATCACTTGGTTGCAGAGTCTGTCCATGCATACCTTATGAATGTAGAAGCATGCTCAAAATGGCCTGGGATTTCCCAGCAACACCAGTAATCCACCATGATATCAGTTGTAGTGTGCCGTCCAGGGTCAAAGAGTGTGATTTGCAATGAACAACTTGGTGAATTTGAGGATTCTAGGGAAGTAGGATT
Source organism: Calotriton arnoldi (assembly GCA_963921515.1). Taxonomy (NCBI): domain Eukaryota; kingdom Metazoa; phylum Chordata; class Amphibia; order Caudata; family Salamandridae; genus Calotriton; species Calotriton arnoldi. The sequence continues at coordinate 3,240,508 of CAWUFW010000794.1, forward strand.
GGAGAATCCTAAGAAAGTTCCAGAAGAGCTGAAAACCATGTTTGCAACCTTCAGAGAAATGTCACAAAGAACACTGTCACCTTCTACCTACGACCGGAGCCATCAGTCAGGTTATCATCGAGAACAGGGGAAAATGCATATCCTGTTATCTGGCTCCACTTATGGAGGAACGCATCCATGGCTTCTGCCAATGGATCCAGCCTCCAGCTGAAGAATCACAAAACTTGGGCATCCAGACAGGATGCACAGAGGTCCACTTGATAAGGACCCAAGTCTGACATCAGTTCGATGAACACCATCGGGTCCAGCTTCCAGGCACTGAAATCCTTTAGATACCTGGAATTCCAATCCGCTATGGAGTTTAATTTCCCTGGAAGATATTCCATCATGACAGATATTTTGTTGTCGAGGAAAATTGCGTAAAGTCCCTTTCCAAATCTGCCAGAGCTCTCCATCTTATGCCCACCAGACGTTTTATATATTGGATTGCTGATATGCTGTCCATCTACAGAAGGAGATCACATGGGACTCTGCCGTTCGTGAGGCACTTCTCCATAAAGGATCCCACTAACAGCTCTAGGCAGTTGATGTGTAACCGACTCTCCTGAAGTGACCACTGGTCGCCTGTGGTTACATCTCTGGATCGAGCTCCCTATCCTAATATGCTCGCATCTGAGTCTCTTACGAGATCTGGCACAGAACCGCAGATGGCCCGGCCATTCCACTCCCTCCAGATGGTCTAACCACCTCTGCAGTTCCACTTTGGCCTCACGCGGCAATCTGATATCTGCCACTTAAGTCAGCCCCTTGGATAAGTGGGCTGGTTTCACCCATTGTCATGCTCAGTAATTGAGTGGTCCAGTAAATATTGCCTGAATTGGCAACCCTAAGAGTCTCACTACCCTGGCCAGATATTTCAAAGAGATCTTGTTCTAGCTCAGTGACTACGTAGTTCCTTGCAATTGAGTGCAATCTTCTTCTGTGAGAGCTGCAAAGTCTGTTGTACCGAGTCTATAACAAAGCCCAGAAAGGCAATACTTTATGAAGCAAATAGACTTCTGAGCATTGATAATAAACTCCTGAAAATGTGATTGAGTCAAGACTAGGTCATGGAACACCCAGTCTCCATCATGTGCCATGGAAAAAATGTCATCCAGATCGATGATCAAACTGAACCCCATGGAGTGAAGAAATTCCACCGCTGGTCCTTGGTGAAGCATCATGGAGCGGAGGGGAACCTTAACAGCAGTGCTATGAACTCGTACATTTGTTGGCACCACTGGGATTGCAAAAATCTTTTATTGGGGCAACAATTGGAATGGTAAAATAAATGCCTTTTTGGTCCAACCTTGCCATCCAATCGTTTGTTAGCAGAATGTCCTTGAAGTGGTGCATTCCCTCCATCATGAAGTGATGATAGACAAGACACTTGTTGAACTCCCTTACGTTTATTACTGGCCGTAATCCTTGACACTTTTTCTGCACCAGGAAGAAATTGCTGTAAAATCCCCTGTGATGTAAGACAGTCAGAGTGATCACTCCTTTGTCTAACATGGATTGTACCTCTTGATCTATTTACTAGGAGTACTCCTCTTAGAAGAAGCATGTGCTGGGTCTTCACCTCTGATTCTGAGCCCCTTAAAACTTTATGTGGAAATCAGTCACTGCCTGGAGCACCCAGGCATCCCTAGTCACCTCTCTTCATTTTGGGTAGGAAATCTACCAACCTGCCACCCACCTTTGGAATAGAAGAAGGGGTACTACTTACCTAAAGGCCCACCAGGAGAATTGAAGGCACCACAAAATCCTTCCCTTCCTGTCTTTGCCAGTCCCCCTGTAAATCTTCTAGCCAAAGGATTTCTTTTTCCATTGCTTGCTCTACCTTGTCGAGTGATGAAAAAGCCATCACAAACCTACTTACCTCCTTAATAAGTGAATCCCAAAAAAGGACCACGTCTGCTACTGCACCAATTGCTATAGAAGCAAATTTCCCCAACTTGGTGTCCATCTTAATGAGGTGAGAGTGACATCTCTCAGTTGAAAGGGCACAGTTCACATTGCCTTCAAAAAATATGACACACTGTGCCCAGTTTGACAATATATCAGGGTCTATTAGATTTCCACTGTCCTTCGCCTCCTCTGCTATATCAAGGATCTTTGTTAAGGACCCAAGATATTGAGAAGCTTGTCCTGATACGACCATCATGAACAATTTATGCCCCACTTCATCACCTGATGCACCGCACAAGTTCCATATTCTACAAAGAAAAGTATGTTGCTGGCTGTTGAGCAGCAAACAAAGAGGAAGGGCTTTCCCCTAGAGACTGTTTTATGGGGAAGTACGGCGATCTGATCGGTAGACAGTGTTTACTGTATTTAATGTATTTTACTCAGGACTCATATAGAATGTAGTCCTGTTATACTAATATACTGTTTTATGGCTGCTGATAAAATAATTTACATTACTACATACATAATCTGAGCCTCCTGTCCTAACATAGAATGTCAACGAGACATACAGAATAAAAAGATTGTTGGATTTTTAGTATGATCCAAATGTTTTCATCTTTATTCATGCAGGTGCTGCTGTAAAAATATTACTCACATCTTGCTCTCCGGGCCTCTCTGTTTTAGTGGCTGGCGTCAGGATACCAGTCAGTGACAGAGCGCTCTATAAATCATATCACTAAGTAAAATAAATAAATAACATCTCTCCTCTAGAGGTTTACAATTGAAATTGAGAAAGATCACTAAACCACTCTTTAAAATCTATTTACCTCTTTGCCAGATGTCTCTGTAATATACAGTGCAATTCCGACTTAAACCCTCTCTCAAAATATTTCATAGACTTGAGTGTTCAACAATGTTAAACTTTGCTATAAGAACTATAATTGGGAGACTAAACATATATTGCATACACTCTTTAATTTACTAAATCTTGAAATATATTTGACAAAGATTCCACCTTTCTCTGTTCATCTTTGCTATCTTTATCAAGCCACTTACATGGGAAATAGATCTGAAGGATAAATAAGAGGAAATAGCAAAGAAATTGCGAATAAGGTCTATAACATCAATATAAAAAAAAAAACCAGGCTTCCGTTATTGAATGCAGATAACATGAAATTCCAATGTGCTAGATTTCACAACTTTGCAATACATGCAACAGAAATGTATGACTATCTGTTAATGAGAAATTGCAAGAAATATATTCTTTAAATGTTAAATGTTCCAAAAAGTGGAATACACTAAAATGTATGCTAATAAAGTAAAGTGTGAATACAGATGATAGTTTTTGATAAACCTTCATTCCTATTTCAATATTTATCAATCTCAGATCCCCATTCTTTCTAGAACAAGTGCAATCAGGAGTAGGGAATTCTATGTATGTCTAGATAATTCATAGTCCAAAATGAAGAGGTGGTTTAAGCTTTTTCATCTTTCTGGCTATATTAATAGTTGGTGGCTCTGTCCGAAAGGATTAAGAATCTATGCTGACTACTGTTTATTGGCCCATTGTTGAAACCATTACCAAACCATTCACTCTCCCAAATCATGACTGGTCTTGAAAGATAATTAAAGAATACATTAGTTTGAATTTCTATTTCAAGTATTGCAAGAATTTAAGCCTTAAATTGATCTATAGCATGGAAGATTCAATTCAGATATGCTAATTGTTCTAGGGATCTCGGAGATTAAGACTCATACTCCAGTTTAGAAGAATGAACAGGGACCTGAGTTGTTTGAGGATAATGATCCAGAAAGATTGGACAATTGTCAAATAAGTTTTAGAAGTGAAAGGGGCCTTTGCAATATTTGAAATAGTGAAAAGAAGATTGAAAGCTAGTATGATAAACCTTTTGCAGATTTGGATGATAACATTCATCAAGGATATTAAATGAAGTCAATATGGAATAATATATCATAATTTTACTTAAACATAGATTGCAAAATTTATGAAATTTCCAATGAGCATTCATCTGAGAAATATTTTCTTTTAATTTTTTGTTATACTATCATTATGTAACTTGTATCATTTTGGGGTTGCCTGGCCCGTGCACTTTTTTTTTCATAGTTCATTTTTTAAAGCGTCACACGCTCAGGATTATCTATGTTTTTAAGCAGTTTAGTATTTAGTATTCACACGTTTTAGATTGTTTTGTTTTCCTGGGAGCTTTAAGGGAGTGCCAAATCCACCTACACCTGGACTGGCTGGCCCCCAGTTTGGCTTTCAGTTGTTGATTTTTTGTTTATTTTCCTTCCTTAGGCGTAGCTGCCCCTCCACCTACCTGCTTGATTTGCCTGTGAGCTGGGGGTGATATAAGATGACTGTTTCCATGTAGGGCAGTGGTTGTGGGCACAGCAGGCATGCCACTGGTGCACCAAAAGCATGCTAAAAGCAAGCTTGTCTGCAACTGCCTGTGCCCTGACAGCACTGTACACCGAACACACTGCCAGTTTTCCCTCATCTTCCAAGGTAATCCTCATATAAGCCTTCCACATGATGTTCTACTTTTTTAAATGCTAGATCAATTTACCTCCCTCCTTACATCTATTTATTTAGTCATTCCTCCCCAAACTGCGCCACAACTATTAGCCCTACTCCCTCCCCAAAAGTGCACACAGAGTACTTGTCTTACCTTTTTTTAGTAAACATCCTTTACTTGCACAAACATAGTTTCAGATTTTTGATTTTATATCAGATTATGACCAGGGCATTTATTTTGCTGCAGAATCTTGGATGCATGAAGCCTCAGCTCAAACATTTTCATTCACCACACCACTTGGGTATAAATCAATTGACACCCCTTGTGTCATAAAAAGAGGTAGTGGCCTTGGGGCCTTTTATAAAAACATCCTTAAGTTTTCCAATTTTATCTTTGGTATATTGCCACAGGCTGAAATATTTGGTCTTACCATCTCAATATCAGTAAATTGTTCTATTAATTGCATTCTAGTGTATCATTCTCCTTGTCCAACTTTTCATTTAGGAAACTTACTTGGTAATTGTATTCCCCTATTTCCCATTACCCTCATCCCACTTCATGCTACCTAGTTCATCATCATCATCAATCAACCTTATACGGTTTGACAAACCATAAGAGTCACACATAAAAAATACATGAAATACATATAAGAAGTCAACATTATTAAAAAACAAAATCAAAAAACACATAGTACTCAACGAGAACAAGAACAGAGGTGGGAGCACACCGCTTCACCTCCCAGGCAAGGTTCGCCCCAGGCATTGTGGTAAATGCAGTCTTTTGTTTCTTTGCTTTGCTAAAATATTTTCGAGTGTTCCGCCAGAGTTGGCGCAGATAGTGCTGATCTCTAGACACGTGTTTCTGGTTCTTTAACCGTCATCAGTAGAGATTACAGTCTTCTAATTCGGGGTTTGCTGGGTAGGCTGCCAAACATCACATCAGGTCAAGTACCTCTCACTGGCGCGCGGGTGCTTCTTCCACGAGCTCGTCAGCTCAAATGACTCACGGGAGTACTTTTAAACAGGAACAGAGGTGGGAGCACACCGCTTCACCTCCCAGGCAAGGTTCGCCCCAGGCATTGTGGTAAATGCAGTCTTTTGTTTCTTTGCTTTGCTAAAATATTTTCGAGTGTTCCGCCAGAGTTGGCGCAGATAGTGCTGATCTCTAGACACGTGTTTCTGGTTCTTTAACCGTCATCAGTAGAGATTACAGTCTTCTAATTCGGGGTTTGCTGGGTAGGCTGCCAAACATCACATCAGGTCAAGTACCTCTCACTGGCGCGCGGGTGCTTCTTCCACGAGCTCGTCAGCTCAAATGACTCACGGGAGTACTTTTAAACAGGAACAGAGGTGGGAGCACACCGCTTCACCTCCCAGGCAAGGTTCGCCCCAGGCATTGTGGTAAATGCAGTCTTTTGTTTCTTTGCTTTGCTAAAATATTTTCGAGTGTTCCGCCAGAGTTGGCGCAGATAGTGCTGATCTCTAGACACGTGTTTCTGGTTCTTTAACCGTCATCAGTAGAGATTACAGTCTTCTAATTCGGGGTTTGCTGGGTAGGCTGCCAAACATCACATCAGGTCAAGTACCTCTCACTGGCGCGCGGGTGCTTCTTCCATGAGCTCGTCAGCTCAAATGACTCACGGGAGTACTTTTAAACAGGAACAGAGGTGGGAGCACACCGCTTCACCTCCCAGGCAAGGTTCACCCCTTCCTGTTTGAAAAGGCTCCCTTGAGCCATTGAGCTGACGAGCTTGTGGAGATGCACCTGTGCGCCTGTGAGAGGTACTGAGACCTGTAAGAATTGTGGCAGCCTGCTCAGCAACCCCAGATGAAAATCGTTTTTTGATCTCTACTGATGACGGATAAAATCCAGAAACACATGTGTCTAGAGATGTACAGCACTAACCTGCACCAACTTTGGTGGAACATTCCAGCAAAATACCAAGTAAGCGTGCACTACTAACTGCATTTACCATAATGCTAAGGGGCGAACTGTGCTGGGAGGTCAGCAGTGTGCTCCCACCCTTCCTGTTTGAAAAGGCTCCTTGAGCCATTGAGCTGACGAGCTTGTGGAGATGCACCTGTGCGCCTGTGAGAGGTACTGAGACCTGTAAGAATTGTGGCAGCCTGCTCAGCAACCCCAGATGAAAATCGTTTTTTGATCTCTACTGATGACGGATAAAATCCAGAAACACATGTGTCTAGAGATGTACAGCACTAACCTGCACCAACTTTGGTGGAACACTCCAGCAAAATACCAAGTAAGCGTGCACTACTAACTGCATTTACCATAATGCTAAGGGGCGAACTGTGCTGGGAGGTCAGCAGTGTGCTCCCACCCCTTCCTGTTTGAAAAGGCTCCCTTGAGCCATTGAGCTGACGAGCTTGTGGAGATGCACCTGTGCGCCTGTGAGAGGTACTGAGACCTGTAAGAATTGTGGCAGCCTGCTCAGCAACCCCAGATGAAAATCGTTTTTGATCTCTACTGATGACGGATAAAATCCAGAAACACATGTGTCTAGAGATGTACAGCACTAACCTGCACCAACTTTGGTGGAACACTCCAGCAAAATACCAAGTAAGCGTGCACTACTAACTGCATTTACCATAATGCTAAGGGGCGAACTGTGCTGGGAGGTCAGCAGTGTGCTCCCACCCCTTCCTGTTTGAAAAGGCTCCCTTGAGCCATTGAGCTGACGAGCTTGTGGAGATGCACCTGTGCGCCTTTGAGAGGTACTGAGACCTGTAAGAATTGTGGCAGCCTGCTCAGCAACCCCAGATGAAAATCGTTTTTTGATCTCTACTGATGACGGATAAAATCCAGAAACACGTGTGTCTAGAGATGTACAGCACTAACCTGCACCAACTTTGGTGGAACACTCCAGCAAAATACCAAGTAAGCGTGCACTACTAACTGCATTTACCATAATGCTAAGGGGCGAACTGTGCTGGGAGGTCAGCAGTGTGCTCCCACCCCTTCCTGCCTCAACGAGAACAAGTCATCTGGGATTCAAAATCCTTAGTCAGATAAATTAAAAAAATAGACATTAAAATTTCCCGGTATCTTGACTACAACGCTCATATAATGTTAAAAGAGTTTGCAATCATACAAGTTATTGAAAATGACAAATGTTTACAGATAGCGATATAAAACATGTAAAGTGCACAGTGCCACCTGAACGTGTAAGAATTAATGTCCTTTAAAAAGGAAATACAGTCTATGTAGTCAAAGTTATAACGTCGAATACAGTACTAATTATTAAAAACAATCATTTCCCTACTAAACTCCTTAGTCGCACTGCGGCAGAAATGAATTTGTAAATCATTTCACATATATATTCTGTTTGAAGAAGCTGGAGGTAAAATAACGCTGGCCTGCATTTCCTAATCTTCAACACCCTCAATAATGGTATAATAAATTCTCTTTGTGGTCTATCATATAAAGGGCAGAAAAAGAGGAAGTGCAGCATATCCTGGGATGAGTTGGAATCGCAAGGGCAGGGGTCCAGGTGAGCATCATAATATGCTTTGCTGGGATGGGACACCAGTAAATGAGCAATGCAAAATCTAAATCTAATAAGATAAAATATTTTGGAGTGACCAAAGGAGAGCAAGAGATATGGCTCAATTCTTGTGGTACTAACCAAGGGGAGGTAATCAGCTACACGTATTTTGCTAAGTTTTATACTTTCCCTACGCTCCATTAGGATGTTTAAAAATTTCTTTTTTAAATGGGACTTCGTGATGGAGGTATTAAGTTCGGGGTTAATAAAGCAGTCCCGCCTCCCAGTGAGTTCCTGCTGCCTTTTAACGTAGATAAGCCAGGGTACTTTATGAGCATAATCACAACTTAAACAACCCTACGCAATGCTACCTAGTTATTTGACTAGATCTGCCTAATTTCCCTGAGTCAGGTTCACTTCTTGATTCCTGCAAAGCATTTGGCCTAACAAGCAAATTGTGAACGCTCTCACTCATTATGCAGGCCACATTGTAGACCTAATTTATACCAGCTGCACCCATGCCTTAGTTGCTTTCTCCTTCTACTTTACTCTAGTCTGATCAATTTACTATCCAATTCCTTCTTTTCCTCTCCTCTACAAAATCTTTGCCTCTGGCAGCTTAGACCCATACAGCACAAATGCACTTTGAATTATACATTCCTCCTCTTTGCTGTCAGAATCTCTGTCCCAATCTACTCTTATTCTATCCCCTCATCTCTTGGAAGACAACTCTCAAATTAATTCCTGGATCATTTCCAATTTAGACTTGCTGATTCCAATATCAACCCACAATTTTTCTGTCATCGTCTTTCAGCTCCCTTTTACACCAAGAAGCTGAAAACACAAAAACTGATTTCCAAAAGAGCTGAAAGGACATGACATTCTTTATATTCCCAGTCACATAGCTCCCTCAATCAAGTCAATCTAATAAATTATTAATTTGTAGCGCTTGTGCCTCTTTTTATGCAGAGAAAATCATTAAATCTCCTTTTTCCACTAAAGCGACTGCTGTTTCGTTCCCACAGCATCTAAAACACTTTCTCAAAATCTGTGACTCTCTCTCTCCACTCTCTCACCATTCTATTTGGATGAGGTCACCAAAATCTGAGCATCCCGCACCCCCTCCATTCCTATTCAGATTGCATCAATTGCACATGTCCAGCCTTCACCTCAATAGGTCACATCTGTTCTTTTTTTCTTTATGGTCTCCTCTCACAGTTGAAAAAAATATTCAACTGCTTCTGTCCATCAATTTGAGCTCTTCTCTTGAACCCTGCCCTGCCCATATTATGCACCAGGAAACCCTGATACTGAGGCCTTTACGGAATGAGCTTTGCAATCACTCATTTCCTCTGGGCTCTGTACTTCCCTGTTGAAAATAGGATATGGTAGTTTCTATCCTTCATCAGATCCTGGGGTATTAAGAAACTACTGTCCTATAGCACAACTTCCAATCCCAATCAAAATTAGTGAAAATAACTCAATTTTCTACTCTCGCTTTTCTTAGAATCACAATATATTTTGGATCCCTGCCAAGCATGCTTGCACTCATCACACAGTTTGGAGTCTCCTCTTATGTCTATCCTTGAGGATCTATGGCTGCTGACACATCAGGGTGGTTCATTCATCATCATTCTTCTTAATCTGTGAGCAGCATTGATCACACTATCACATAATACTCTCCTCATTCATCTTTATCAATTTACACTATACTAAATAATTAATTATCTTAAATATCTCAACAAGCGGTTAACTGTTGCTCCTTCACCTCTGCTTTTCTGAGCTTATGTTTGAGATGACCACAAGCCTGCGCTCTAGAATCTACTTTATTAAATATCAATATGGCCCCACTGGATCATCTGATTTGACCCTTTGATCTAATGTTCATGTCATATGTGGTAACACACAGCACCTCCCCTGGAATCTCTAACTTTTGCACATGCCTCATTTCTATTGTCACATAGATATCCCCAAACTCACACAATATCAACACTGATAAAATTGAGATCCTGATTATTGGTAAGTATGCATCTGCAGAACTCGCCACATGATGGCCATCGAAACTGAATCTTTCACCGATATCAGTCCAAGAAGGACGCAACTGGGTCTTCTCATTTGACCAATCACTTTCTCCTCAAATCAAGGAAATCTCACTTTCCTACTTCTTTCATCTATGTCTACTTCACAAAATCATTACATTTCTAACTCTGCCCTTACATTGGTTGGTGGTTAAATCAAATATTCACTTTGGATCATGCTACTCAATTCTCTCTATCTCCATTTCCTTAACTATGCTCTCCATCATCTTCTTTGCATTTAACATGCTGCAGCCCCACTTGGTTTGAATCTACCTAAAAATGCCTCCATCTCTCACTATTTTTCCTTTCTTCATTGGCTACCTACCCAGTCTCAAATTCTGTTTAAATTTCAGTGAATTATTCCCCTTGCATATAATAAGTCAGAGGCTCATTTACTCCAAGACAAATTTCAGTGCTACTGTCCCAAATGGACTTTGCACTCTTTGACACTCAAGAAATTCATGTTGCCCAACATTTCTCTCTCTTGCATTGGGGGTGTTCATTCTGCTATCTCACATCCAAGTAATGAAATGTGTTCCCACTTTCCATTCACTATGTGGATTATCAACATCTCTGAAAACTTATCTGTTTAGATTGTCCCCATAATGTTTTCCTGGCTTGTTTGCTGGCTTATCCCTCAGCACCGGGTACTCTACTGGGTGACAGTTTAGGACTTTACAAATATCTCAACATCATCATCAGATAGGATAACAATACAAAAATGGTAGACAGAAATAAGATCTTGTTGTAAAAATTGCTTCTTCAAATAGAAAATACTTTCACAGATAATTTACCACCACGGTATCACAGGGCACAAACTACTCTATAATTAAACAACTCTATTTCCCATATTTGCAAATAATAACTTAACTTTGATGCCAAGTGTGCACTCACTTTCAGGTTGGGTGTACACTGTCCGAAGATAACTGTATTTCAGACAAAATATTGCTTGCAAATTAACAAAATAATAGGAAAGGCAACTGACGTAACTTTGGACTAAAAGAATGTGCTAATTCTTTTATTATTATAATAATAATTTGCCTGTTGAATAATGGACAAAAAAGAATAGAAATTGACATGTTTTCCTCCTAGTTCATTAATTATTTTCTACATTTTATTACCGAAGACACAATTTTCTTTTGCAGATAGAGATATCACAGTTAATTATCAATAATATATTACACATTATTGATATGTATAGCATTCTCATCATGAATTACATCTTTGTAACATGCTGAAAAATGAATTTTTTTATAAATCGTAACATTTTGGAATGACTTAGGTTTTATGAAAATATGTTTCATATTTTTAACTTCTTTTGTGTTTTTCTTTTAAAACACCTACTGGCTAGTGACTATTTGGATTGTAGAATGAAGATAATTAGCCCATGCTTTTAAACAAGTCCCCCCAGGGAAACAGACTTTACTATGCTGGGATTACAGCGCAATGCACTTACCATGCATCTATTACCATACAATGCATGTACCATGCATTGCCTTTACTATGCATGCTTTACAAAGCATATACCTTTACCACATATTCCTTTACAACGAGATGGTAAGTATATATAAGGTAAATGTATATGTATGTGTTGGAAAGTGGATCATTGGTAGGGGCAAATGTAGGTCTGCCAGTGGCAATAAGGCCACTAACACATGATAGGACTCAGCATAGGTCTTGGAAAATTATTCCCATGCTCAACCCTTGGTAGCTTGGCTGAGAGCAGGCAGGCTTAACTTCAAAGACAGGTATGTAAAGCATTTAAAAACACCAATTCAGTAAATAATTAAGATACAATGCATAATAAAAATCTAACACCAATTTATAAGAATAGGAAATATTTTTATCTTTAAAATGACACCAAAACAACAAAAATCCAATGTAGGGAACCGGAGATATGAATTTTTAAATATTTATCACTTTATAGCACTTAGAAACCTAGAGCACCATATTGGGACATCTAGTCGTGATAGACCGGCTGAAAGTCAAAGTTTCAGGCCGACCGCAATGGAGCCCTGAGCGGCTATCCCTCGCGGTAGGTCAGGGTCACAGTTTTTATCTTCGGACTTAGAAACTTTTCTGGAGCTTTTTCTCGTGGGGTCGCTCGATGCTCTTCACCAGGCCGGATTCGGTGAGGGTTCGCCGGCCTCGGATTTCTTCTACTCCCGGTCAAACTCTGGAAGTCGGACCTACGGAGCTTTCAGCGGGATGAACCTGGATGGCGTGGCCGGCTCGCGGTTGAAGGCAGGCGGCTTGGCTGACCAGGTTGAGTCGGTCCCTCTATGGAGCTTTTTTCCAAAGTTGCTCCAAAGTTCTCCAAACTCCTGGAACTTCTTCCTGAAGTTCCCCAAAGGGTCCCAAAGTGTCTCAAACTCACTCCAAGGGTCTGGAAGCTCCAAGATGGTCCTTGAAAGTTGAGGACTTCCGTTCCCACAATCCACTTGGACAAAACCCTTACAAATCCACTGGTAGTTTTCCAGGTTGCGGATTCTTGGTGGTGATGATCCAGGTGAGCTCTGTTAACCTGTAGCTTGCAGGGAGTCCACTCTTTACTCTTTTTCACAGCAAGGTAGTCCACAGGGCTGTAGTTCCAGATGGTGCAGTCCTCAGAGGGCAGGCCTTAGCAATTGCACATCCAACCTCTCAGCATGGCACAACGTCTTGCTTTCTTAAGTTTCAAGCAGCAGATCTGAGGGGCTCTGCCCTTCTCAGATACTTACTCCAAGTTCTCTGGGTCAAGCAGGAGGTCACTCCTGACCAATGGGGGCAGGGTAACTCCCCAAAGATATGACCACATCCTGTAGAGTGTGGCATTATTTTGTCCCAGAGTGCATCAAATCTTCCAAATTCATAATGGCTGATTTTCTAGCAGAGAGTTAAGAGCTGGCTAAACACACCCCTAGGATGGCTATTTCAATAATCTCTCCCCCTTGCATCTGCTCATTCCTTCCTTAACCTAGCATCTGGCTTGGGGTCAAAAGTTTAGAGTTGTAAATGACACTGGCTTCTTCCCTCCCCTTTGAAGACCATGGTTTACGACTCCTCCCCCTGCCCAGGCATTCCTGTGGAACAGCACACTTCCCTCCCAGAAGAGCTGGGTAACCCCAGGGCTCTTTATCACCTCTTTAAAGCAGCCTGGCTAATCCACTTAACTCTGACCAAACAGGACAGACTCCTGGAAGGCTGAATCTGGACCTACAAACAAGAAAGTCTTATAACTTCTTGTCTGTACATTTTAGGAGAAATTCAACAATATCATATTGTTGGATTTATCACTACCATTCTGGGAAGTCTTTTAATGGAAGTTCTATCATTCTCCTATCAGGAGTTATTAGTTAATAACTTCTTGCCATGTTAACCTATGTGGCATGGGATTTGCAATGGGAAAAATGACTTGGGCCATTTTTCCAGCACCAGGACTTACAAAAACATATTTTATAAGTACTCCGCCTATATCTACAGGTCCCCCACCTCATGGAACACCTAGGGGACATTTTAGGGGTTCTGAATCTGTAGAAATATTGCAGATCCTCCCTCCACAGTGCTCCTAGCATCAAAGTCGAATTTGGGAAGCACTTTATCACAATGTGGGTGGTGAAATGTGAAATTTCACTTAACCCAGGGCATAACAAACTCATTTTATAAGGGTCCACCTTATAAATACCTGACCCCCCACCCCTGGGACACCTAGGGGAGACCCGGGGGGTTCCTAATATGCCAAAACATTGTAGATTATCCATTTTTAAGTGCCCCAAACACCAAAGTCGAGTTTGGGCACAATTTACTTTTTAACAGCAGTCATGGAACCCAGGGCTGTTTTTAAACTGACCTCAGGCTTCAGCAGTGCACACATGCAAGTGCAGAAAAGGCTGCTGGCCTCTAAACTGCCATGCCCTACTATATACTAGGGGCTGATAGGTAGTTTCAATCCCCTGCCCTATTATGTACTAGGGTCTTATAGGGTAGGTCATGCCAATCACAGGGGTACCCCAACCCATAGTGTACCCTAGTGTAAGTAGGTGTTTTCACTGTATTCTAAATGTGTCTCTTTCAGCATAGCACTGGCCCTGGGCCTGGTTAGGCAGAGCCCAGGGTCAGTCAGAGTCAGTTACCACCAGTACCAGTCATCAAAAAGTTTGGGGGTGGCCAGGCCACAGGATGACTTTGCAACAGTATGGAAATATATTAGGTAGTTTTTAGGGTTTAGAGGTGCGTAAGGGAATTGAGTGGTAAGGGTGTTTTTCAGGTTTAGCAGTGGATAAGGGAATTAGGTGGGAAGGTTACAAAAATGGGGATTTGAGGGGTTCCCTCTAAAAATATTTATTTTTCTAATATTCAAAATAAAATGGGGAGGTTGTCAGGGTTACAGGGACGTTAAAGTTAGGCGGAGATTTCACTCGTACAAAACCATTGAAATTCAGCAGATATAGTTTCCTGAGCTGACTATAACTTATGCCCCAGCAATGCACTGCTTATGACCTCCCTTTTTACATCAGTCATGATATGGTAAGTGGCATCACTGATGACGTCTCAAATGACATCACTAATGACATTACTGATGACATCATCCAGTAATTGTGAGTGTTTTTGAAAAGTTTATGAATGTTAGCGATATATGCTAAGGTACTTTGAAAGTTAAATTAGTATACTTTGTGTGCTACTAATAAGTGATACTATTTCTAACATATATTATGTGAGTGGCTGTGTGACTGTGTGTATCCGTGTGTGAGTGAATGTCTGAGTGGCTGTATGGGTGTCTGCGTGGCTGTGTAAGTGGCTGTAATGGTGAATGAGTGGATGTATGAATGGCTCTATGGGTGAGTGAATGGCTGTGTGAGTTGCTGTATTGGTGGATGAGTGGCTATGTTAGTAGCTGTCTTGGAGAGTGAGTGGGTGTGTGAGTAGCTGTATGAGCCAGTGAGTGGGTGTGTAATTGGATGTATGAGTGAGTGAGTGGGAGTGGGAGTGGCTGTATGGGTGAGTGAGTGGCTGTGTGAGTAGCTGTATGGGAGAGTGAGTGGCTGTGTCAGTGGCTGTATTGGTGAGTGAGTAGCTGTGTGAGTGGCTGTAATGAGTGAATGAATGGGCATATGAGTGGCTGTATGGGTGAGTGAGTGGCTGTGTGAGTAGCAGTATGGGTGTATGATTGTCTATGTGAGTGGCTGTATGAGTGGTGGCAATATATATGTATATATATATATGTGTGTGTGTGTATATATATATATATATATATTCCAAGCATTCAAAATAAAAGCGATCATTCAGAGGTTGTTGCAAAAACACCAGTAGTTGGTTTTTATTCCAGGTAACGCGTTTCGCTTGCACAGCAAGCTTGGTCACACCACACTATCAGCGATCTACTGCAGAGGGCGGGGGAAGGCAGAAGGAGCAAAAAACCGAGAGACATATATATATATATATATATATATATATATATATATATATATATATATTATCTACTGGCGGTCGCCAGTAGATAGTTATAGTTAGGACCTATTTTCCATAGGAAATCCGCGACATTCTATTTGAAATAACTCTTGCGTCGGTTGACGAATCTTCGCGAAATTTTCAAACTTTATGGCCCGCTCCGGTCCGCTCCTACCCTGAAAGTCTCAGGGTGATTCGTCAAGCGGGGGCCGAGAAAAAGGGGGTCCCAAAACGTGTGTTCCCCATTCATTTTCCCATAGGAAACGTTAGACACGGCTACAGCCCGAACTGCTGAACGGAATTACACCAAATTTGGCAAAGAGGTAGTTCTTGGTTCAGAAAGAACCCTTTTGTTAAATGGTGTAAATCCGTTCAGTAGTTGCTGAGAAAATCAAAAGTAAAAACACATATATATCTGGGCGGAGCCTAACCACACATGTCATCGTGAGATCTGATTGGCTGTCAGCACTTCATCCTGGAATTGCTGGCAGCCATCTTGGGACCAATATAAATGCATTGTAGTGAATCGAAGATTTTGAGGGTTACCAAAAGGAGAACTATAAAGGGTGATAACAGACTTTAGTTACATTAGAATTCATTTGTTGATGGTACCATACTAATTTCAGGAATTGTGGTGTGTTCTAAGGTGATTTTACCCTGTGAAAACCTTCTGCTGGGATATCATGAATCATGTTTGAGAGAACTATTTTCACATGCTTGTCCCATACAGTTTTGGAAGGTGCTCCAGAAGCTAAAATGAGAGCATATTTTCTGTAAATTCACATTATCTTTCTCAGTCATGTGAGAATGAAGTCTGACATTCTCAGTAAAACATGTACATCCAACAAGGGCAGAGACTGTCAGTTGATTCCTTTGTGTTCTACTGCAGCTTCCCAGAGTGTTCTAAAGAACAACTAGAGTGCTAACAGCCTTACTTATGACAAAAGTATGGCACACCTGAAGCCATCTTGATTGGAATAAACTGGTAACACTTAAAACATTTAATTTAAAAAGGAACAAAATGATGGGGTTCATCTTGTCATAGAAATTATGGTTAGTGCTCTGGAAAGAAAAATTAGGACATGTTTCAAGTGTGATCTCAAATATCTTCCTGTTATATTTCAACAGGAGCAGCCTGTCAGTTGATGCCTTTGTGTTCTACTGCAACTTCCCAGAGTGTTCTAAAGAACAACTAGAGCGCTAACAGTCTTACTTATGACAAAAGTATGACACACCTAAAGCCATCTTGATTGGAATAAACTGGTAACACTTAACACATTTAATTTAAAAAGGAACAAAATGTGGGGGTTCATTTTGCCATACAAATTATGGTTAGTGCTGTAGAAAGAAAAATTAGGACATGTTTTAAGTGAGATCTCAAATATCTTCCTGTTATATTTCAACAGGAGCAGCCTGTCAGTTGATGCCTTTGTGTTCTACTGCAGCTTCCCAGAGTGTTCTAAAGAACAACTAGAGTGCTAACAGCCTTACTTATGACAAAAGTATGGCACACCTGAAGCCATCTTGATTGGAATAAACTGGTAACACTTAAAACATTTAATTTAAAAAGGAACAAAATGAGGGGGTTCATTTTGCCATAGAAATTATGGTTAGTGCTGCAAAAGAAAATTTAGTGTATGTTTTAAGTGAGATCTCAAATCCTCTTCTATTTCATTAGAAAATTCTGACATGCAGACTGAAACAATCACTTTCAATACCAGCAGTAGACTTCCAGTTAACTCCTTGGTGAGCAGTAGCTTTACTACAGTGATCTAATGAACAACTAGAGTAATAACATTCTGAATTTATGGCAAATGTGTGACACATCTGAATGCCTTCTTGATGGAATCAAAGTAAAAAACTGAAAGCATTTCCTACTGAGGAGACTGCAGTAAATGAGGAAATTAGGAAACTTCATAACAAAGAAGTCTTCCAAGATGGCCACCAGCGAAAAAAGAGCCCAAATGTAGCACAAATATTACCCAGATGTAGCCCACATATAGCCCAATGACAAAAGTGTGCAAAACACTTTTTATTTTTAGTTTTTTTGCAGTTTTATGTAGTGCAGACTGGTCAGGTATTGGAGCGTTGCATCTTAAAACATGACCCCCTACACTACAAAAACACCACTGCCCTACCCTAAACCCTAAAACACTACCCCAGCACGACCCCCTACACTACACAAGCACCACTGCACTATCCTAAACCCTAAAACACTACCCCCAGCATGACCCCCTACACTACACAAACACCACTGCACTACCCTAAACCCTAAAACACTACCCCAACACCACTGCACTAACCTAAATCCTAAAACACTACCCCCAGCACGACCCCCTACACTACCCAAACACCACTGCACTACCCTAAAACATGACCCCCTACACTACACAAACACCACTGCACTACCCTAAACCCTAAAACACTACCCCAGCACGAACCCCTACACTACACAAGCACCACTGCACTACCCTAAACCCTAAAACACTACCCCCAGCACGACCCCCTACACTACACAAACACCACTGCACTACCTTAAACCCTAAAACACTACCCCCAGCACGACCCCCTACACTACCCAAACACCACTGCACTAACCTAAATCCTAAAACACTACCCCCAGCACGACCCCCTACACTACCCAAACACCACTGCACTACCCTAAAACATGACCCCCTACACTACACAAACACCACTGCACTACCCTAAACCCTGAAACACCAGCCCCTGCACGACCCCCTACACTGCCCGAACACCACTGCACTGCCCTAAACCCTGAAACACATACCCTAGCACGACCCCCTACACTGCCCGAACACCACTGCACTGCCCTAAACCCTGAAACACCACCCCTTCACGACCCCCTACACTGCCCGAACACCACTGCACTAAACCCTGAAACACCACCCCCAGCATGACCCCTACACTGCCCGAACACCACTGCACTGCCCTAAACCCTGAAACACTACCCCCAGCAAGACCTTCTACACTGCCCGAACACCACTGCACTGCCCTAAACCCTGAAACATCACCCCCAGCAAGACCCCCTACACTGCCCGAACACCACTGCCCTAAACCCTGAAACACCACCCCCAGCACGACCCCCTACACTGCCCGAACACCACTGCACTGCCCTAAACTCTGAAACACCACCCCCAGCACGACCCCTACACTGCCCTAACACCACTGCACTGCCCTAAACCCTGAAACACCACCCCCTGCACGACCCCCTACACTGCCCGAACACTACTGCACTGGCCTAAACCCTGAAACACCATCCCCAGCACGACCCCCTACACTGCACGAACACCACTGCACTGCCCTAAACCCTGAAACACTACCCCCAGCAAGACCCCCTACACTGCCCGAACACCACTGCACTGCCCTAAACCCTGAAACATCACCCCCAGCAAGACCCCCTACACTACACAAACACCACTGCACTACCCTAAACCCTAAAACACTACCCCAACACCACTGCACTAACCTAAATCCTAAAACACTACCCCCAGCACGACCCCTACACTACCCAAACACCACTGCACTACCCTAAAACATGACCCCCTACACAAACACCACTGCACTACCCTAAACCCTAAAACACTACCCCAGCACGACCCCCTACACTACACAAGCACCACTGCACTACCCTAAACCCTAAAACACTACCCCCAGCATGACCCCCTACACTACACAAACACCACTGCACTACCTTAAACCCTAAAACACTACCCCCAGCACGACCCCCTACACTACCCAAACACCACTGCACTAACCTAAATCCTAAAACACTACCCCCAGCACGACCCCCTACACTACCCAAACACCACTGCACTACCCTAAAACATGACCCCCTACACTACACAAACACCACTGCACTACCCTAAACCCTAAAACACTACCCCCAGCACGACCCCCTACACTACACAAGCACCACTGCACTACCCTAAACCCTAAAACACTACCTCCAGCATGACCCCCTACACTGCCCGAACACCACTGCACTGCCCTAAACCCTGAAACACCAGCCCCTGCACGACCCCCTACACTGCCCGAACAGCACTGCACTGCCCTAAACCCTGAAACACATACCCTAGCACGACTCCCTACACTGCCCGAACACCACTGCACTGCCCTAAACCCTGAAACACCACCCCTTCACGACCCCCTACACTGCCCGAACACCACTGCACTGCCCTAAACTCTGAAACACCACCCCCAGCATGACCCCTACACTGCCCGAACACCACTGCACTGCCCTAAACCCTGAAACACTACCCCCAGCAAGACCTTCTACACTGCCCGAACACCACTGCACTGCCCTAAACCCTGAAACATCACCCCCAGCAAGACCCCCTACACTGCCCGAACACCACTGCCCTAAACCCTGAAACACCACCCCCAGCACGACCCCCTACACTACACAAACACCACTGCACTACCTTAAACCCTAAAACACTACGCCCAGCACGACCCCCTACACTACCCAAACACCACTGCACTAACCTAAATCCTAAAACACTACCCCCAGCACGACCCCTACACTACCCAAACACCACTGCACTACCCTAAACCCTAAAACACTACCCCCAGCACGACCCCCTACACTACACCAGCACCACTGCACTACCCTAAACCCTAAAACACTACCCCCAGCACGACCCCCTACACTGCCCGAACACCACTGCACTGCCCTAAACCCTGAAACACCAGCCCATGCATGACCCCCTACACTGCCCGAACACCACTGCACTGCCCTAAACCCTGAAACACATACCCTAGCACGACCCCCTACACTGCCCGAACACCACTGCACTGCCCTAAACCCTGAAACACCACCCCCAGCATGACCCCCTACACTGCCCGAACACCACTGCACTAAACCCTGAAACACCACCCCCAGCATGACCCCTACACTGCCCGAACACCACTGCACTGCCCTAAACCCTGAAACACTACCCCCAGCAAGACGTCCTACACTGCCCGAACACCACTGCACTGCCCTAAACCCTGAAACATCACACCCAGCAAGACCCCCTACACTGCCCGAACACCACTGCCCTAAACCCTGAAACACCACCCCCAGCACGACCCCCTACACTGCCCGAACACCACTGCACTGCCCTAAACCCTGAAACACTACCCCAGCACGACCCCTACACTGCCCGAACACCACTGCACTGCCCTAAACCCTGAAACACCACCCCCTGCACGACCCCCTACACTGCCCAAACACTACTGCACTGCCCTAAACCCTGAAACACCATCCCCAGCACGACCCCCTACACTGCACAAACACCACTGCACTGCCCTAAACCCTGAAACACTACCCCCAGCAAGACCCCTACACTGCCCGAACACCACTGCACTGCCCTAAACCCTGAAACACCACCCCCAGCAAGACCCCCTACACTGCCTGAACACCACTGCCCTAAACCCTGAAACACCACCCCCAGCAAGACCCCCTACACTGCCCGAACACCACTGCACTGCCCTAAACCCTGAAACACCACCCCCTGCACGACCCCCTACACTGCCCGAACACCACTGCACTGCCCTAAACCCTGAAACACCACCCCCAGCACGACCCCCTACACTGCCCGAACACCACTGCACTGCCCTAAACCCTGAAACACCACCCCCTGCACGATCCCCTACACTGCCTGAACACTACTGCACTGCCCTAAACCCTGAAACACCACCCCCAGCACGACCCCCTACACTACACGAACACCACTGCACTGCCCTAAACCCCAAAACACTACCCCCAGCAAGACCCCTACACTGCCCGAACACCACTGCCCTAAACCCTGAAACACCACCCCCAGCAAGACCCGCTACACTGCCCGTACACCACTGCACTGCCCTAAACACTGAAACACCACCCCCAGCATGACCCCCTACACTGCCCGAACACCACTGCACTGCCCTAAACCCTGAAACACCACCCCCAGCACGACCCCCTACACTGCCCGAACACCACTGCACTGCCCTAAACCATGAAACACCAGCCCCAGCACGACCCCCTACACTGCCCGAACACCACTGTACTGCCCTAAACCCTGAAACACCACCCCCAGCACGACCCCCTACACTGACCGAACACCACTGCACTGCCCTAAACCCTGAAACACCACCCCCAGCATGACCCCCTACACTGCCCGAACACCACTGCACTGCCCTAAACCCTGAAACAGCAGCCCCAGCACAACCGCCTACACTGCCCGAAAACCACTGCACTGCCCTAAACCCTGAAACACCAGCCCCAGCACGACCCCTACACTGCCCGAACACTACTGCACTACCCTAAACCCTCAAACACCAGCCCCAGCACGACCCCCTACACTGCCTGAACACCACTGCACTGCCCTAAACCCTGAAACACCAGCCCCAGCAAGACCCCCTACACTGCCCGAACACCACTGCACTGCCCTAAACCCTGAAACACCACCCCAGCAAGACCCCCTACACTGCCTGAACACCACTGCACTAAAGCCTGAAACACCACCCCCAGCAAGACCACCTACACTGGCCGAACACCACTGCACTGCCCTAAACCCTGAAACACCACCCCCTGCACGACCCCCTACACTGCCCAAACACCACTGCACTGCCCTAAACCCTGAAACACCACCCCCTGCATGACCCCCTACACTGCCCGAACACCACTGCACTGCCCTAAACCCTGAAACACCACCCCTCAGCACGACACCCTACACTGCCCGAACACCACTGCACTGCCCTAAACCCTGAAACACCACCCCAGCACGACCCCCTACACTGCCCGAACACCACTGCACTGCCCTAAACCCTGAAACACCACCCCCAGCATGACCCCCTACACTGCCCGAACACCACTGCACTGCCCTAAACCCTGAAACATCAACCCCAGCAAGACCCCCTACACTGCCTGAACACCACTGCCCTAAACCCTGAAACACCACCCCCTACACTGCACGAACACCACTGCACTGCCCTAAACCCTGAAACACCACCTCCAGCAAAACCCCCTACACTGCCTGAACACCATTGCTCTGCCCTAAATCCTGAAACACTAGCCCCAGCATGACCCCCTACACTGCCCGAACACCACTGCACTGCCCTAAACCCTGAAACACCAGCCCCAGCAAGACCCCCTACACTGCCCGAACACCACTGCACTGCCCTAGACTCTGAAACACCAGCCCCAGCAAAGACCCCCTACACTGCCCGAACACCACTGCACTGCCCTAAACCCTGAAACACCAGACCCAGCATGACCCCCTACACTGCCCGAAACCACTGCACTAAACCCTGAAACACCAGCCCCAGCACGACCACCTACACTGCCCGAACACCACTGCACTGCCCTAAACCCTGAAACACCAGCCCCAGCACAACCCCCTACACTGCCCGAACACCACTGCACTGCCCTAAACCCTGAAACACCAGCCCCAGCACGACCCCCTACACTGACCGAACACCACTGTACTGCCCTAAACCCTGAAACACCAGACCGACCCCCTACACTGCCCGAACACCACTGCACTGCCCTAAACCCTGAAACACCACCCCCTGCATGACCCCCTACACTGCCCGAACACCACTGCACTGCCCTAAACCCTGAAACACCACCCCCTGCAGCACCCCCTACACTGCCCGAACACCACTGCACTGCCCTAAACCCTGAAACACCACCCCCTGCACCGCCCCCTACACTGCCCGAACACCACTGCACTATCCTAAACCCTAAAACACTACCCCCAGCATGACCCCCTACACTACACAAACACCACTGCACTACCCTAAACCCTAAAACACTACCCCAACACCACTGCACTAACCTAAATCCTAAAACACTACCCCCAGCACGACCCCCTACACTACCCAAACACCACTGCACTACCCTAAAACATGACCCCCTACACTACACAAACACCACTGCACTACCCTAAACCCTAAAACACTACCCCAGCACGAACCCCTACACTACACAAGCACCACTGCACTACCCTAAACCCTAAAACACTACCCCCAGCACGACCCCCTACACTACACAAACACCACTGCACTACCTTAAACCCTAAAACACTACCCCCAGCACGACCCCCTACACTACCCAAACACCACTGCACTAACCTAAATCCTAAAACACTACCCCCAGCACGACCCCCTACACTACCCAAACACCACTGCACTACCCTAAAACATGACCCCCTACACTACACAAACACCACTGCACTACCCTAAACCCTGAAACACCAGCCCCTGCACGACCCCCTACACTGCCCGAACACCACTGCACTGCCCTAAACCCTGAAACACATACCCTAGCACGACCCCCTACACTGCCCGAACACCACTGCACTGCCCTAAACCCTGAAACACCACCCCCTTCACGACCCCCTACACTGCCCGAACACCACTGCACTAAACCCTGAAACACCACCCCCAGCATGACCCCTACACTGCCCGAACACCACTGCACTGCCCTAAACCCTGAAACACTACCCCCAGCAAGACCTTCTACACTGCCCGAACACCACTGCACTGCCCTAAACCCTGAAACATCACCCCCAGCAAGACCCCCTACACTGCCCGAACACCACTGCCCTAAACCCTGAAACACCACCCCCAGCACGACCCCTACACTGCCCGAACACCACTGCACTGCCCTAAACTCTGAAACACCACCCCCAGCACGACCCCCTACACTGCCCTAACACCACTGCACTGCCCTAAACCCTGAAACACCACCCCCTGCACGACCCCCTACACTGCCCGAACACTACTGCACTGGCCTAAACCCTGAAACACCATCCCCAGCACGACCCCCTACACTGCACGAACACCACTGCACTGCCCTAAACCCTGAAACACTACCCCCAGCAAGACCCCCTACACTGCCCGAACACCACTGCACTGCCCTAAACCCTGAAACATCACCCCCAGCAAGACCCCCTACACTACACAAACACCACTGCACTACCCTAAACCCTAAAACACTACCCCAACACCACTGCACTAACCTAAATCCTAAAACACTACCCCCAGCACGACCCCCTACACTACCCAAACACCACTGCACTACCCTAAAAAATGACCCCCTACACAAACACCACTGCACTACCCTAAACCCTAAAACACTACCCCAGCACGACCCCCTACACTACACAAGCACCACTGCACTACCCTAAACCCTAAAACACTACCCCCAGCATGACCCCCTACACTACACAAACACCACTGCACTACCTTAAACCCTAAAACACTACCCCCAGCACGACCCCCTACACTACCCAAACACCACTGCACTAACCTAAATCCTAAAACACTACCCCCAGCACGACCCCCTACACTACCCAAACACCACTGCACTACCCTAAAACATGACCCCCTACACTACACAAACACCACTGCACTACCCTAAACCCTAAAACACTACCCCCAGCACGACCCCCTACACTACACAAGCACCACTGCACTACCCTAAACCCTAAAACACTACCTCCAGCATGACCCCCTACACTGCCCGAACACCACTGCACTGCCCTAAACCTTGAAACACCAGCCCCTGCACGACCCCCTACACTGCCCGAACAGCACTGCACTGCCCTAAACCCTGAAACACATACCCTAGCACGACTCCCTACACTGCCCGAACACCACTGCACTGCCCTAAACCCTGAAACACCACCCCCTTCACGACCCCCTACACTGCCCGAACACCACTGCACTGCCCTAAACTCTGAAACACCACCCCCAGCATGACCCCTACACTGCCCGAACACCACTGCACTGCCCTAAACCCTGAAACACTACCCCCAGCAAGACCCCCTACACTGCCCGAACACCACTGCCCTAAACCCTGAAACACCACCCCCAGCACGACCCCCTACACTACACAAACACCACTGCACTACCTTAAACCCTAAAACACTACGCCCAGCACGACCCCCTACACTACCCAAACACCACTGCACTAACCTAAATCCTAAAACACTACCCCCAGCACGACCCCCTACACTACCCAAACACCACTGCACTACCCTAAACCCTAAAACACTACCCCCAGCACGACCCCCTACACTACACCAGCACCACTGCACTACCCTAAACCCTAAAACACTACCCCCAGCACGACCCCCTACACTGCCCGAACACCACTGCACTGCCCTAAACCCTGAAACACCAGCCCATGCATGACCCCCTACACTGCCCGAACACCACTGCACTGCCCTAAACCCTGAAACACATACCCTAGCACGACCCCCTACACTGCCCGAACACCACTGCACTGCCCTAAACCCTGAAACACCACCCCCAGCATGACCCCCTACACTGCCCGAACACCACTGCACTAAACCCTGAAACACCACCCCCAGCATGACCCCTACACTGCCCGAACACCACTGCACTGCCCTAAACCCTGAAACACTACCCCCAGCAAGACGTCCTACACTGCCCGAACACCACTGCACTGCCCTAAACCCTGAAACATCACACCCAGCAAGACCCCTACACTGCCCGAACACCACTGCCCTAAACCCTGAAACACCACCCCCAGCACGACCCCCTACACTGCCCGAACACCACTGCACTGCCCTAAACCCTGAAACACTACCCCAGCACGACCCCAACACTGCCCGAACACCACTGCACTGCCCTAAACCCTGAAACACCACCCCCTGCACGACCCCCTACACTGCCCAAACACTACTGCACTGCCCTAAACCCTGAAACACCATCCCCAGCACGACCCCCTACACTGCACGAACACCACTGCACTGCCCTAAACCCTGAAACACTACCCCCAGCAAGACCCCCTACACTGCCCGAACACCACTGCACTGCCCTAAACCCTGAAACACCACCCCCAGCAAGACCCCCTACACTGCCTGAACACCACTGCCCTAAACCCTGAAACACCACCCCCAGCAAGACCCCCTACACTGCCCGAACACCACTGCACTGCCCTAAACCCTGAAACACCACCCCTGCACGACCCCCTACACTGCCCGAACACCACTGCACTGCCCTAAACCCTGAAACACCACCCCCAGCACGACCCCCTACACTGCCCGAACACCACTGCACTGCCCTAAACCCTGAAACACCACCCCCTGCACGATCCCCTACACTGCCTGAACACTACTGCACTGCCCTAAACCCTGAAACACCACCCCCAGCACGACCCCCTACACTACACGAACACCACTGCACTGCCCTAAACCCCAAAACACTACCCCCAGCAAGACCCCCTACACTGCCCGAACACCACTGCCCTAAACCCTGAAACACCACCCCCAGCAAGACCCGCTACACTGCCCGTACACCACTGCACTGCCCTAAACACTGAAACACCACCCCCAGCATGACCCCCTACACTGCCCGAACACCACTGCACTGCCCTAAACCCTGAAACACCACCCCCAGCACGACCCCCTACACTGCCCGAACACCACTGCACTGCCCTAAACCATGAAACACCAGCCCCAGCACGACCCCCTACACTGCCCGAACACCACTGTACTGCCCTAAACCCTGAAACACCACCCCCAGCACGACCCCCTACACTGACCGAACACCACTGCACTGCCCTAAACCCTGAAACACCACCCCCAGCATGACCCCCTACACTGCCCGAACACCACTGCACTGCCCTAAACCCTGAAACAGCAGCCCCAGCACAACCGCCTACACTGCCCGAAAACCACTGCACTGCCCTAAACCCTGAAACACCAGCCCCAGCACGACCCCCTACACTGCCCGAACACTACTGCACTACCCTAAACCCTCAAACACCAGCCCCAGCACGACCCCCTACACTGCCTGAACACCACTGCACTGCCCTAAACCCTGAAACACCAGCCCCAGCAAGACCCCCTACACTGCCCGAACACCACTGCACTGCCCTAAACCCTGAAACACCACCCCAGCAAGACCCCCTACACTGCCTGAACACCACTGCACTAAAGCCTGAAACACCACCCCCAGCAAGACCACCTACACTGGCCGAACACCACTGCACTGCCCTAAACCCTGAAACACCACCCCCTGCACGACCCCCTACACTGCCCAAACACCACTGCACTGCCCTAAACCCTGAAACACCACCCCCTGCATGACCCCCTACACTGCCCGAACACCACTGCACTGCCCTAAACCCTGAAACACCACCCCTCAGCACGACACCCTACACTGCCCGAACACCACTGCACTGCCCTAAACCCTGAAACACCACCCCAGCACGACCCCCTACACTGCCCGAACACCACTGCACTGCCCTAAACCCTGAAACACCACCCCCAGCACGACCCCCTACACTGCCCGAACACCACTGCACTGCCCTAAACCCTGAAACATCAACCCCAGCAAGACCCCCTACACTGCCTGAACACCACTGCCCTAAACCCTGAAACACCACCCCCTACACTGCACGAACACCACTGCACTGCCCTAAACCCTGAAACACCACCTCCAGCAAAACCCCCTACACTGCCTGAACACCATTGCTCTGCCCTAAATCCTGAAACACTAGCCCCAGCATGACCCCCTACACTGCCCGAACACCACTGCACTGCCCTAAACCCTGAAACACCAGCCCCAGCAAGACCCCTACACTGCCCGAACACCACTGCACTGCCCTAGACTCTGAAACACCAGCCCCAGCAAAGACCCCCTACACTGCCCGAACACCACTGCACTGCCCTAAACCCTGAAACACCAGACCCAGCATGACCCCCTACACTGCCCGAACACCACTGCACTAAACCCTGAAACACCAGCCCCAGCACGACCACCTACACTGCCCGAACACCACTGCACTGCCCTAAACCCTGAAACACCAGCCCCAGCACAACCCCCTACACTGCCCGAACACCACTGCACTGCCCTAAACCCTGAAACACCAGCCCCAGCACGACCCCCTACACTGACCGAACACCACTGTACTGCCCTAAACCCTGAAACACCAGACCGACCCCCTACACTGCCCGAACACCACTGCACTGCCCTAAACCCTGAAACACCACCCCCTGCATGACCCCCTACACTGCCCGAACACCACTGCACTGCCCTAAACCCTGAAACACCACCCCCTGCAGCACCCCCTACACTGCCCGAACACCACTGCACTGCCCTAAACCCTGAAACACCACCCCCTGCACCGCCCCCTACACTGCCCGAACACCACTGCACTGCCCTAAACCCTGAAACACCACCCCCAGCACGACCCCCTTTACTGCTCGAACACCACTGCACTGCCCCAAACCCTGAAACACCACCCCTGCACGACCCCCTACACTGCCCGAACACCACTGCACTGCCCTAAACCCTGAAACACCACCCCCTACACTGCCCGAACACCACTGCACTGCCCTAAACCCTGATACACCACCCCAGCACGACCCCCCACACTGCCCGAACACCAGTGCACTGCCCTAAACCCTAAAACACTACCCCAGCACGACCCCCTACACTACACAAGCACCACTGCACTATCCTAAACCCTAAAACACTACCCCAGCATGACCCCCTACACTACACAAACACCACTGCACTACCCTAAACCCTAAAACACTACCCCAACACCACTGCACTAACCTAAATCCTAAAACACTACCCCCAGCACGACCCCCTACACTACCCAAACACCACTGCACTACCCTAAACCCTAAAACACTACCCCCAGCACGACCCCCTACACTGCCCGAACACCACTGCACTGCCCTAAACCCTGAAACACCACCCCCAGCACGGCCCCCTACACTGCCCGAACACCAGTGCACTGCCCTAAACCCTAAAATACCACCCCCAGCATTACCCCCTACACTGCCCAAACACCACTGCACTGCCCTAAACCCTAGAACACTACCCCCAGCACGACCCCCTACACTACCCGAACACCACTGCACTACCCTAAACCCTAAAATACTACCCCCAGCACAACCCCCTACACTACCCGAACACGCCTGCACTGCCCTAAACCCTCAAACACTCCCCCCCAGCACGACCCCCTACACTACCCGAACACCACTGCACTGCCCTAAACCCTAAAACACTCCCCCCAGCACGACCCCCTACACTACCCGAACATCACTGCACTGCCCAAAACCACTCCCCCCAGCACGACCCCCTACACTACCCAAACACCACTGCACTGCCCTAAACCCTAAAACACTACCCCCGCATGACCCCCTACATTACCAAAACACCAATGCACTACCCTAATCCCTAAAACACTACCCCCGCATGACCCCCTACACTACCCTAAACCCTAAAACACTACCCCTGCATGACTCCCTACACTACCCAAAGACCACTGCACTACCCTAAACCCTAAAACACGACCTCCTACACTACACAAACACCACTGCACTACCCTAAACCCTAAAACACTACCCCCTACACTACACAAACACCACTGCACTACCCTAAACCCTAAAACACTACCACCAGCAGTACCCCTACACTACCCAAACACCACTGCACTAACCTAAACCCTAAAACACTACCGCCAGCAGTACCCCCTACACTACCCAAACACCACTGCACTACCCTAAATCACTACCCCCAGCATGACCCCCTACACTACTCAAACACCACTGCACTACCCTAAACCCTAAAACACTACCCCCAGCACGACCCCCTACACTACCCAAACACCACTGCACTACCCTAAACCCTAAAACACTCCCCCAGCACGACTCCCTACACTACCCAAACACCACTGCACTACCCTAAACCCTAAATCTACCCCCAGCATGACCCCCTACACTACACAAACACCACTGCACTACCCTAAACCCTAAAACACTACCCCCAGCACGACCCTCTTCACTACCTAAACACAACTGCACAATTTGTTACAGGCGTTGCAACGCAGGCCTGTGGTGCTTACTGGAAGTACCTAGTGGGCTAGTTGGGCCCCAGGGACCCTCAGGATTCAAGGTGACCTAATCCCCCAACTTAAAACTCACCACAGGGCGCGTTTGCACAGTGGTGAAGGGAGGGGGCGGGGCCTCAGGTGACATGTGCGCAAACACGCCCTGTGGTGCGTTTTAAGTTGGGGAATTAATTCCCTTTGAATCCTGAGGGACCCTGGGGACCAACTAGCCCACCAGGTACCTTCAGTAAGCACAACAGAGTTGCTTTGCAGAGAGGTGAAAAAGGTGCGTGGCCTCGGAACGCCTCTCTGCAACTCAGCTCTGTGGTCCTAACTGTAGGTACCTGGGGGCTAGTTGGGCCCCAGGGACCCTCAGAATTCAAGGGGACTTAATCCCGCAACTTAAAATGCGCCACGGGGTGCGTTTGCACACATGTCACCTCAGGCCCCCCTCCCTTCACCACTGTGCAAACGCGCCCTGTAGCGCGTTTTAAGAGGTAGTTTTAATTCCCCTGCCCTATTATGTACTAGGGACTTGCAGAGGAGGTCATGCTAATCACAGGGGTACCCCAACGCATAGTGTTCCCTAGTGTATGTAGGTGTTTTCACTGTATTCTAAGTGTCTTTTAGCATAGCACTGGCTCTGGTTAGTCAGTCAGTTACCACCAGTACCCGTCTGAAAAAGTTGTGGGCACAGGATGATTTTGCAACAAGGCCTCTTTCTGCTCCTCTGTTGGTTCTTTCTGCAAATCTTTTGCTTCTTTCTGTGCGTTTTTTCTTTTCTTCACATGTCCTACCTCTGTAGGCATAGTTAGAAACTAGCATTTAAAAAAACCTTTGAAATTCACTTAAAAAATCATAGGTTTCAGGCACGTTATAGTTAGAAATTAGCATTTAAAAAACCTTGGAAATTCACTGAAAAAACCATAGGTTTCAGACACGTTATAGTTAGAAATTAGCATTTAAAAAACCTTTGAAATTCACTGAAAAAACCATAGGTTTTAGGGACAGTTATAGTTAGTTGGACATTTCACTCGTACAAAACCATAGAAATTCCCCCGTTATAGTTAGTTCAGCTAACTATAACTCGCGCCCCGCAATGCACTGCTGATGACGTCACATATTACATCACTCATGACATGGTCAGTGACATCACTGATGACATCACTGATGACATCTCAAATGACATCACTGATGCCATCATCCATGTGATAATTTCATGCATCTTCTCACACCCTAATATAACTTTTGATACACCCACTCTAAATTACAGACTGCCATTCTCAAAACCATAGACACCAACACCAAAAACTACATACCCACTCACTGATTCTTAGGTCTACACACACATCCACTCACTCACCCGTACAGTCACTCATACTTAGTCACTCAGTACAGGACTATCATATGCACTCATACACCTATATAAACACTCACACACCGCCACTCATCCATAGAGGTACTCACACACCTAGTCAGTCATGCAAAAAACTTAATCACACACCCATTTACTCACCTATACAGTTATACACACACCAGCTCACTTACTCATACAAATACTAGCACATTCTTACGCTCTTATACAATCACTGATACAAGTACACACTCATCCATACAGCCACTCTCACAATCACACACTCTCACTTATAGCCATTTATATACTCCAACACACATATATACTGCCTTTCACATATGTAGTTACTCACACATGTACCACTGAGATATACATTCAATCACTAACACACCCATACACACACACACTCACCCACCCATACAGTCCATCACAGATGCACTCTTGAAACCATGCACCCAGTGAATCACCAACTCACACATCTATGCACAGAGTCACACACACCCCACCCACACAAACACTCAGGCACCCATACAGATACTCGGACAATCAATCAATAACCCATGTAGACACTCATGTAGCTATTCAGAAAGCCCATGCAGCCGCTTACAAACCAACAGACAGACGGATACAGACATTCACACAGTTTAGTCACTAACCCATGCATTCAGTAAGATACATTTAATCACTCACTTGTAGAGTCAGTCACTCACGTACTAAATCATCCATACAGACACTTATACACCGACTCATTCTTCAATACGCCTTTCCCTATATATATTAAACATGTTTAAACTTTACAGAAACACACAGTCACTGGATGATGTCATCAGTGATGTCATTTGAGATGTCATCAGTGATGTCATCAGTGATGTCACTGACCATGTCATGAGTGATGTAATATGTGACGTCATCAGCAGTGCATTGCGGGGCGCGAGTTATAGTTAGCTGAACTAACTATAACGGGGGAATTTCTATGGTTTTGTACGAGTGAAATGTCCAACTAACTATAACTGTCCCTAAAACCTATGGTTTTTTCAGTGAATTTCAAAGGTTTTTTAAATGCTAATTTCTAACTATAACGTGTCTGAAACCTATGGTTTTTTCAGTGAATATATATATATATATATGCATATGGGTTTTACTTACCTTGAATATACTTACCTTGAGTTGTAAAGGCATGTGTGGTAAAGGTATATGCATGGTAAATGTTTGGTGGTAACGGCAATGTGGGGTAAAGGCATTGCGTTGTCATAGATGCATGGTAAAGGCATGCATTGTAAACTCAAGCGTGGTAAAGTCTTACAACCATCCCCCAGTCAACATCACACTGGTTGATTTCCATCTACTTATCAGTGGCGGCCAGCACGGATCTGGGGTGTTGGGGCGAGGGGGTAAGGAGGTAGAATTATTAAAAAACAGAAAACGTCACTTACCTCCTTGCCACTCTGTCCCATGTCGTCTCTCCTCCACCGAACAGGAAGCAGCCAGGCTCCACTGAGCCAATCACAACTCTGCAATGCAGCGTTGTGATTGGCTCCCCTAAACCAATCACAACGCTGCGATGCAGAGCTGTGATTGGTCTAAGCATCGTGGTTCGGCGCTCAGACATGGACTGGGGGCCTGGGCAAGTTCTCCATGCAGGCTGTAATGCAGCCTTCATGGAAAATATGCTACAGTGCGCATGACTGTTTGGCCGGACCGAGTGGGCAGGTCAAAGCATCATGTGCACTGTAGTGTGCCCACCACTCCTCCCCTGCTCTGTCAGCAGAGCAACCCACCCTCATGCTGCCACAGCAGGAAAGAATAAAACGATAACAACGCGTTATTATTTTATTTTTCCCAGTGGCGCGATGCTCCTCCGCCTTAGCGGAGGAGCTGCAACTGCTCCTTATTTTGTTAAATTATAACCTTGTCCATTAATAAACATAAATACGCATCTGGCTACTTCATCTACCCAAAGTATTTACCACACTCTGTAAACTTAAATATAAACTGTGAATTGAAGAATTGATGTCCACACTTTGTGAAAACATTAACGTCCTACCCTTCCCTCACTTGAGAACCATGCTACTCTCATTGAAGTGACTCACGTAACCTATTTTAGACAAAGCTCCCAATGGCTTACCAAAGGTTCAGCACCTCAATCCCTGTCGTATTTTAATTAATGTTCTGTGCATCTACTTCCGACACTCACCGCCGTTGAGTGTCCCTGGAATCCAGAAAGGGAAAGATACTTTTGAATGGAAGGTGCACCAGAAATGTAGTCGGGATAACCAGTTTTAGTCCATCAATCTTCTTTATTTAAACCTGGTTTAAAAACAGCACTCAGCCAACGCGTTTCGTTCCTTTTTCATAAAGAACTTCATCAGGGCTGAAACAATCACATACAAACACAATATAAATTGTCACAAAAAGACACATGTATAAAGATATAACATAAAAAATTATTTACATATACACACCATATATGTATATATATGGATTACTCCGTTAGAACATAGAAATGACGCATAACTAAAATTCTTAAAAACATCACACTGGACATAATCAAGTCACTAGACAGCCCACATGACATATATATACAAATATATACAGTAAACATTGAGTAGACCAGAGGACATATATAAATAAAATCACACCTATATGTACATATATACAAAGATTCTATATAGCCAAAGTGCAGGTTCTATTAATGCATTTATTTGTCATTGTGATGCATAAGTTTATATTGGGGTGGGAAAAATAAAAATAAAAACATTTGTATATGGAATTCACCTTATTTCATTGCGAGGAAAGAATTGTACCTATCTACACAGGAAAGCTAAGCCCCATATTCATAACTTGATGCAATCTCACCTTGATATATAGTGTAGAATATTCCCAAATATCCTTATAGTTCGTAGTAGTATTGCCCGGGTATTCACCTCACAGTAAGGGTAAATCAAATCAGATCCAAGTGTGAAATCTATATGGATAACAGTTCTACTAGCCATGTCACAACAACGTATCATAATGAAATTCATCCAAAAGAGTCAAACCACCAGTATTATCAATCCATGATTTCGAAGGATATACATATCACATAAGAAAAAGGCAATCCATGCCCAGATTCCTGTCATTCAGCCACCAAACAAGAATCCTACCTGGGACCACAGATAATACAGATGCAAGAAGACACAATAGCCATATTAAGAAACATTCGAATTCCAAGCCTAACAAAATCATACCACGCAATGGGAGTAACCCATACAGCTAGTATACATAATAATACGTGATAAACCATGCCAAGTAGATCAATGTAATGCTGTGAGCTAAACATTATAACCACTATATGCGAGTATTAAGAACATATCTCACGTGGTTATCCTCAGAACTGTAAAGGTACTGCGGTTGTACTCGAAACATAATAATGAATTCTCGCTGGGGGCGCGTACACCTCCACTAACACATAGTTCCAGAGTGCATATAAACAAGCAATATAAAAACACGGTCTGCTATTCAGTATTGAAAATACACACACACACAGTATCACACATGGCCCCATAACAAGTTATGCCAAAACGCGGTCTGCTATTCAATAATGAAAAAATGAAAAAACCACACATTCTCGCTGGGGGCGCTTACACCTCCGCCAACGCATAGTTCCAGAGTGCATATAAACAAGCAATATAAAAATACGGTCCGCTATTCAGTATTGAAAAAACACACACACACAGTATCACACATGGCCCCCAAACAAGTTATACAAAAATGTGGTCTGCTACTCAATAATGAAAAAACCACACACACACAATAGCACACATGGCCCCGTGACAGGTAGACTCAAAAAGCATATAATTGGGTCATACAGAATAACGGTCTACTAATCAAGTATTGAAAAAACACTCACACATACTATCACACGTAGCCCCGTAACGGCACAAACAAATTCCCACGATGTTACGAGTAGACAAAGACGCCAAATCCCACATGTTAAACGGATACAAGTCGAGATGACTCGAGCATCAACACTCACCCTTAGGATCCAGTATCCTCGGTTACGGCATGGTTGCCAGCAGCAGAGTATAGAGCTGCTCGCCATGTTCAAACAAGATATACCGGAAGGAAAGGATGCGTAATCCACGTCATGACGCTACTCACATTATGGTTGCAGCTTGAAGGTTGTGCATCGGCGAGCCATCTTGGAATATTCTAAGGCAAGCTATGTCAATTCATTAGTTGAATTGCCCCGAATTTATTTCCATCGGCATTAAGTGCAGAATC
Source organism: Calotriton arnoldi (assembly GCA_963921515.1). Lineage (NCBI taxonomy): Eukaryota > Metazoa > Chordata > Amphibia > Caudata > Salamandridae > Calotriton > Calotriton arnoldi. The sequence goes on from CAWUFW010000794.1 coordinate 3,276,485, forward strand.
CCAAAATTGGTTAATTAATTATGATCAGCAAATCAAACCCGAAAATACCATAAGATACATAAACCGTACAATGAGAGTTGGCCAAAGATAAAAAAGGGCCCATATCTTCCATTGAAAAGCATGTGTTTATAGATGTTAAAACACTACCATATCTACATAGTTTATCTGGAGCCAACCACGTCCTGATGCTACTCGCATGAAGGTAGCGACGTGAGGGTTGTGAATCGGCACGCCATCTTGGAATATTCTAAGGCAAGCTGTGTCTACTTACTTTTTGAATTGTCCCGAATGTATTTCCATCGGCATTAAGTGCAGAATCCCAAAGTTTGTTAATTAAATATAATGAATAAATCAAACCCGAAAATACAGTAAAATACAAAAACCGTGTAATGAGAGTTGGCCAAAGATAATAAAAAATGGCCCATATCTTTCCTAGAAAAGCATGTGTGTTATTGAAGTTAATACACCGCCATATCTGCATAGTTTATCCAGAGCCAACCAGAATGTATTCAAGGCTCCATGATCATATAGACAAGTCATGTGATCGAATGTGCCGGCGTCAATGTCATATAATCAAAAGGGCATCCAAACAGAAAATTTGATAAAAATCATTAACTAGCTCCACATATTGGAATGCCAGAGCCAAGGGAAGAGACCAATCCGGAGCCAACCAGAATGTATTCTTAATCATAGAGACAAGCCATGTGATTGAATGTGCCGGCGTCAATGTCATATAATCAAAAAGGCCATCTAAACAAAAAATTTGATAAAAATCATTAAGTAGCTCCACATATTGAATGCCAGAGCCAGGGGAAGAGACCAATCCAGAAAGCAAATGACCGGGAGTACATTGTGTGAAATTATATGGCAGGTGAACCTAGTAATATCATGTGGAAAACCTATTAAGACACTGGTACTTTTTGGTCAATAGAGCCATTTTAAGTATCTCACTTGGTTTTAAATTTTGTCTTGTTGCTCCAAATAAAAATCTTTGGGAATAAAACAAAGACAATTTTAATCCACTTACACATTTTCTTCACATTATTCCAAAAAACCAGCTCCGCTGTACTTCAGGCATTGAAGCACACCCAAGTGGCATTCGGCTACTTGGGTGGACCCCGATGATGAAGCATGTCACCAACTAGGAGGGTGAGTGAGGGGGTTTCTTAAATAAAGAAAGAATTCTCTCTTTTTTTACTATTGCTCTCTATTCTCCAAAATAACTAGGACGTTGAGTCCTGGGGATACTCCCTCTTTGTTTTTTCGATATATTGACCTTAGGGGACTGGGAGTTTGTTCCCAACGAATTACCCTTACTCTCTCTTTGTTTAGTGAGGACACCTATTAAGATGCCAGAGCCAAATGGAAGAGACCAATCAGGAAAGCAAATTGCCGGAGATGCATTGTGTCAAATGGCATCATGTAGAACACTTATTGGATAGGAACAGAAAAGTACATAGCACACAATTCGCAAACATAACAGGTTATTGTCAAACCATTGTTTCATATGGTACACACGTATTAGATATATCTGGACAATCATAGCATGTGACACATTGCTTCAGACTTCATAGTACAGAAATTGGTGAAATCAAAACGATGTTCATCCCTGGAAATAATGCAGCTCCCCACCTGTATTATGACCCTTTAGGGTTGCCCTCAAACGACAAATCCATTTAGCCTCTTTTTGCTTACCTCTTTTTGCCTAAGCAGCAGTTCTCTGTTGCCACCCCTTTTTCCTACAGGGACGTGGTCAATACCATGAAACCAGAAAACAGTGTCATCAGGATGTGTTGTTTTATAGTCATCCATCATGGGGTATCTGCTGTACTTATTTAAAATTGCCCTGCGGTGTTCTTGTATTCGGTTTTTAAGGCAGCGTACCGTGCTACCCACATATATTATTCCACACTTGCATCCCAACACGTATATGACATGAGTAGTATTGAAATTGATGAAATGTTTAATACTGTGTGGCCGTGATGTATTATTTATGAAAGTCCTGGTCTTATTCTTACCATAGGGACAGATGTTACACATGCCACAGGTGAAGAAACCCTCAGGCGTCGATGGTAGCCATGTTTCTTTTCTTTCGACACTAGTGATGTAGCTTGGGCAAAGGGTGTTCCGCAGGGATACCCCCCTTCTATAGGTTATTGAAGGCGTACTTGTTAGAGAATTTTTTAAACCGGGGACCTCTGTGAGAAAGTGTCAATTTTTTCTCAGAATGTGAAATATTCTGTTGCTATGGGTAGTATATTGTGTCACAAATGTGACTGTGCTGTTAGTGGAAGCCTCTATGCTCCGCTTGGGTTTGTCCATTAGAGTGGCTTCCCTGTCTGTCTGTTGTATTCTAGATAGTGCTTTATGTCGAACTTTCTTGTCATATCCTCTTTTGAGGAATCTTTTTTTGGACTCCACAATGTGAGTTTGATAAGTCTCCTCCTCACTACAGTTTCTTCTGATGCGTGTCATCTCTCCTTAAGGGATGTTATTAATCACAGAGCGTGAGTGTGCACTCGAAGCATGCAATACCCCATTGCAAGCTGTTTCCTTTCTGTAAAGTGTACTTTGTATGGTTCCATTTTTTACATAGAATTGTATGTCCAGGAAGTTTATTCTCTCTTTATGAAATGTCATGGTGAGCTTGACATTATACTCATTTGCATTTAGAAAGGAGAAATATTGATGTAGTACTTCTTCAGACCCTGACCATAGACAGGCGATGTTGTCAATCTACCTCCCCCAAAATACAATGTATTCAGTACAAGGGGAGGCACATCTGTTCCAGGCATGCTCCCTCTCATACTACCCCATAGAGAGGCATGCATATGAGGGAGCTAACCTAGAACCCATAGCGGTCCCCTGTATTTGCTGTAACCAGCGGTTGTCATGAAGAAACAAGTTGTTTGTAAGAATAACGTCAATCATCTGAACAGCCATCTCATTGTACTCATATAAGTCAGCCCCATCCCTGTCTAGGAAGGACTGTACCGCCATGAGTCCAAAAGTTTTTGGGAATGCAGGTGTATAGACTTTCAACATCAAAAGTAACAAACATAAGTTCATCGGACCAATGAAAGTCCTTAAACTTGACCAGGGTGTCCTTACTATCCTTAATATAGGAAGGCAGGTTAAGATCATGTTTTTGGAGCCTGAGGTCGACAACCTCTGATAACCTTTCTGTGGGTGAGCCCACCCGAGATTATTGGACAGCCTGGAGGGAACTGCCCCCCCTTGTGAATCTTTGGCAGAATGTAAATACAAGGGAATTTAGGACAATCAACCCTTAGGTACCGAAACTCAGCCTCAGTAAGTAGGCAAGTGTCTTTCCATTCGCTCAATTTTATATTGATCAGTGTAGCTAGTTTCTGGATAGGATTGCCCTCAATTGCCTTGTAACATGACTCATTACTCAGTTGACGATTGATTTAATTCATGTAGTCACAATGATTCATGACTACAACAATTCCGCCTTTGTCGGCCTCTCTAATGACGGTGTCACTGTCCAGACTAAGCCTATTAAGTGCCTGTCTTTCCTTGGGGGAGATGTTATGACAAAAGGACGGTGCAAATTTGCTGGGCATTTCCAAGTTGTATAAGTCTTCAGTCACTTTTTTATAGAAGGGATCAATGTTGTGGTGGTAAGCAGTTGTGGGCACAAATTTGGATTTGGGCCTCAATCGACTGTCCAAGTTGGGATTTTGGAGAATGTTAAATTCTTCCAACAAGGACGGCATGTCGTACACCCCATCTTCACCAAAGGAAAGCAGGCACTGTACATTTCGTATGTCTGTGATCGTATGGGTCACAGGGCTTGGTCTAACAGAAGGCTCAATGGGCTGGGAAATCCGGTCTGCGAAATAATTTCTAAGTTTAAGTGCGCTAACAGATTTATACAGGTCAATATGGACATTGGTGATATCGCCACTCTGAGTGGGGCAAAAGTTTAAACCCAAACTCAACACCTTTAACTCATCTTTATCCAAGATTTTATTCGAAAGGTTCACAATTTTCAAATCACTGTTATCATCATCCATACCATTAGAACACATGATATTACATGTCACATTATTTAAGTCTTCTTGGACCGTGTCACCACATTCGCCTTGTCTACTGTCCCTCCTCTTGAACCTCCCCTTGGACCTCCTCCCTCCCCTCCGGGTTTTGGTTGGTCCTTTTTTTGTTGCAACTTGTTGCTTATGCGCAACTTGCTAGTTCTTTCTGTAAGGAGGAGGCAACTTTCTCCTGTGGTGTAGTACTGGAAGCTATACTGCTCTGCGATGAGGCTGAGATGCTACTAACTGAGCGTGTGTCGTCACCCTCATCTCTCTCATCTCTATTTCTCTATTTCTCCTCAACTCCCTGGACATTGTCAAACGTTTTTGTGAAAGTGTATACACAACCATTCCGGTAGTCCCTGTCGTCTCTTTTGATTTTTCTTAATTTTTTCTCCTTCAGATACAATTGGTGGTTTTCACTTTTTTAAGGATGGCATAGTTTTTTTCAATAAGATCTTTTTGATCCATTTCATTTATCTCTTTCTCAATGGCTTCTATTTCTCCCTGGAGTTTCTCCCCCTTCTCTCTGGCATGTCTTACCAAAATTTGCATCATAACCTGGGATGCTCCCTCAAGGTTATTTTCCCATTCTCTCAATAATTCATCGCTAAGATCTTCGAAAGTTGGGAATATTAAAATCCTTAACCATCTAGGTATTTTTCTGTTGTCCATATATTGCTGGAGCGTCACCCCGTCCCACCAGGAGGCTAGCACCTTGCCTTAGAATATTCCAAGATGGCGCGCCGATTCACAACCCTCACGTCGCCACCTTCATGCGAGTAGCATCAGGACGTGGTTGGCTCCAGATAAATTATGTAGATATGGTAGTGTTTTAACATCTATAAACACATGCTTTTCAATGGAAGATATGGGACCTTTTTTATCTTTGGCCAACTCTCATTGTACAGTTTATGTATCTTACGGTATTTTCGGCTTTGATTTACTGATTATAATTAATTGACCAATTTTGGGATTCTGCACTTAATGCCGATGGAAATACATTCGGGGTAATTCAACTAATGAATTGACATAGCTTGCCTTAGAATATTCCAAGATGGCGCGCCGATGCACAACCTTCACGCTGCCACCTTAATATGAGTAGCGTCATGATGTGGCTTACGCGTCCTTGCCTTCCGGTATATCTTGTTTGAATATGGCGTGCAGCTCTATACTCTGCTGCTGGCAACCATGCCGTAACCGGAGATACTGGGTCCTAAGGGTGAGTGTTGATGCTCGAGTCATCCATTTAACATGTGGGATTTGGCATCTTTGTCTACTCGTAACATCGTGGGAACTTGTTTGTGCCGTTACGGGGCTACGTGTGATAGTATGTGTGAGTGTTTTTTCAATACTTGATTAGTAGACCGTTATTCTGTATAACCCAATTATATGCTTTTTGAGTCTACCTGTCACGGGGCCTTGTGTGCGTGTGGTTTTTTCAGTATTGAGTAGCAGACCGCGTTTTTGTATAACTCGTTTGGGGGCCATGTGTGATACTGTGTGTGTGCGTTTTTTCAATACTGAATAGCGGACCGTGTTTTTATATTGCTTGTATATATACACTTTGGAACTATGTGTTGGCGGAGGTGTACGCGCCCTCAGGGAGAATGTGTTTTTTTTTCTTTTTTTCATTATTGAATAGGAGACAGCGTTTTGGTATAACTTGTTATGGGGCCATGTGTGATACTGTGTGTGTGTATTTTCAATACTGAATAGCAGATCGTGTTTTTATATTGCTTGTTTATATGCACTCTGGAAGTATGCATTGGTGGAGATGTACGCGCCCCCAGCGAGAATTCATTATTATGTTTCGAGTACAACCGCAGTACCTTTACAGTTTTGAGGATAACCACGTGAGATATAGTGGTTATAATGTTTAGCTCACAGCATTACATTGATCTACTTGGCATGGTTTATCACGTATTATTATGTATACTAGCTGTATGGGTTACTCCCATTGCGTGGTACGATTTTGTTAGGCTTGGAATTTGAATGGTTCTTAATATGGCTATTGTGTCTTCTTGCATCTGTATTATCTGTGGTCCCAGGTAGGATTCTTGTTTGGTGGCTGTATGATAGGAATCTGGGCATGGATTGCCTTTTTCTTATGTGATATGTATATCCTTCGAAATCATGGATTATTTAAGAGAAGCAGAAAACTGCGAGATGACCTGGTACACTCTGAAATCACACGGGAGGAAGAGGATAATCAGTCTACCCTCTGGAGCCAACCAAAGCCAGTCGGTCATTTCCCATGTGGTAACTGTGTATGCTGCCAGTTTACCGCCACCACCAAAGAAGTGGATATCGGCACAAACAGACCCTGGAGATTAAAAAACTTCAGTAACTGCAACACTGAAAACGTGATATACATGCTTAGTTGCCCATGCAACTTGAAGTACATTGGGAGGACTACAAGGAAGGTGAAAACACGAATTAATGAACACCGTAGTACAATTCGGTGCAAAAAATCTAACACCAGATTGACCAAGCATTTTCTAGAAAAGAATCACACAGAATCAGATCTCAGATGGGTGGTCATGGAGGTAATGAGGAAACAGAAAACAGATATAAGCCAACAACTACATGTCAGGGAGCAACGCTGGGCTTACCGGTTGCGCTCATGGGTTACAGGGCTCAATGACGAAATACCATGGCTACAACTATCCTGCTGAACTAACAATACATATACTGTTTACCATTAGTCAGTCGCTGTAGAGGTGTGTTCCTTTTCCCCTTTTCCCCCTTTTTCCCCCTCCTCTTCCCCCTTTTCCCCCCTAAAATAAGCAAGAATTGCTATAGTAAGTGGAACATTTAATTTCACCTTGGTCATAGTATTACAGAGTCAAACCAACTGTTCTAACTCTGCGAAAAAGATATATGTACTATTTTTTGACCCTAAAACATCAATATAACATAACCACTCTTAAATCAATTGTTCCCTCTTATGGCCTGCCGTTAAAATAGGAGGTGATTAGTAATGACTTCGTGTATTGAGACACGACCACAATATCTGGCAACTGATCAACCTAAAGTGATTTATTGTGAGGCACTATGAACGGTGCATTTTTACAATTCTTATCTTATGAACGTGTGCTCACTGCAAACACACAGAAGGGTCTGCATCATTTTATGCGATCCGTCTTTCTCCTGGCATTTGACAGTATTATCGCTTAGAAACGATCAGATTTTATCAATACGCATGCTCAAAAAGCATACAATACGAACCGCTATTTCCAAGCGGATTCTTGTTTTTACCATGATGTAGTGTTCTCCTGGCATTTGACAGTATTATCCCCTAGAAATGATTTGATTTTATCAACACGCATGCGCAATAAGTAAATAATACGAACCGCTATACACAAGCGGATTCGTGTTTTTCACTTGCGCACTCTTAAATACCACGTGTCTCTCACCCAAGGGGAGGAGAGCGGTGTACCGTGGTTAGCGCCCGCGCCCTTCAGTGTTATGGGCATGCCACCAGATAGAGTCCACCCACTAGATCTTTTTCGCCCAAGAACAGGCAACCAGGCAGTTAACCAGACGTAAACCGGAACCCGCACAGGCGGTAACAATTATCTTTCAATTAGTTACGAAAGAGCCAGCGCGCATGAGTATAAAAACTCACTCCCCACATACCATCATTTACCGGCGGGGAGGCGAAGCGGACGATCGTAGATGAGACTGCTGGAAGCGCTGAAAATGACAGTAAGAGTATGAGTGTCATGGATAAATGTAGAAGCGTATTGTTAACGCTCAATGTGCATGTACTCAGTACAAGGCATGCACGTGTATGAATGTTTGTATGTATGTTTTATAAGTTTTTAAATGGGCCACAATCTAAGTAGCCTATGTTTCCGTGTATTGTGTTTTTTCAGAAAAAGCCACAGTAGGCCCTTCCACCCTTGACCTCCCATGGATTAAGTAGGATAATGTCTTTGGGTAAGCAGTAGAAATAAGTGTTTTTTAAGAAGTGTGAACACGTATGACTGACACGTGTTTCACTTAGACCCCACCACGCGAAGCACAATGTGTGGTGTTATACGTATAGCATAGTGTGCATTTACTATACTTACACATCCGGTTTGTTTGTTTTTTTGTTTCCTATTTACCTACAGATACTCTCATTTTTTAATATGGCACTATACGGGGAGTAGTTATCTTCACCCCCGGTTTTTAGAGTGGTAACTCTTTCATACACATTGTGTAGAAAGGTGGAGCCCATTATTCATCCTGGTCCTGACGAATGCTATGTACCCATCTGGGACGCAGAGCAGAAACATGTTGACCATTTTTTACGGTAAACGGATAATGAATTCCCATATTACCGTTCACTTCTTTTAATACCATACATTTGCCCCTTAATTAAATTACTTGGGGACAAGTTTAATGGTTTTTAAATCACACTTTCACTAATTCACGGGCCACCACTTAGTTTTAGAAGTGCATCCCTGTCTTCAGGTGTATGCCCGCCCTCTATCAAACGGAGTTTTTAGGGGGCGAGGACGGCCTATGATGAAGCATGACACCAGGTTGTGTGTGAGGCCAGTCCTTCACTTTTTGTGAGATGCCCCCATTGGACTTGCATCTCTAGAGACTCTGTAGGAACCTGTAGGAATCCCAACTAGGGACAGCCCCATTTGTGTTTAAATGCTATATAGGAGGCTGGCTTGTCCCTAGGCCCTGTGCCTCTAGTTCCCTTCCCTAGTTTAATACTAGGGCTAGTGTGTGTGGATCCATATAGATTTCACACTTGGATCTGACTTGATTTACCCTTACTGTGAGGTGAATACCCGGGCAATACTATTACAAACTATAAGGATATTTGGGAATACTCTACACTATATATCAAGGTGAGATTCCATCAAGTTATGAATATGGGGCTTAGCTTTCCTGTGTATATAGGTACAATTCTTTCCTCGCAATGAAATAAGGTGAATTCCATATACAATTGTTTTTCTTTTTCCCTCCCCAATATAAACTTATGCATCACAATGACAAATAAATGCATTAATAGAACCTGCACTTTGGCTATATAGAATCTTTGTATATATGTACATATAGGTGTGATTTTATTTATATATGTCCTCTGGTCTACTCAATGTTTACTTACTGTATATATTTGTATATATATGTTATGTGGGCTGTCTAGCGACTTGATTATGTCCAGTGTGATGTTTTTAAGAATTTCAGTTATGCGTCATTTCTATGTTCTAACGGAGTAATCCATATATATACATATATGGTGTGTATATGTATATAATTTTTTATGTTATGTCTTTATACATGTGTCTTTTTGTGACAATTTATATTGTGTTTTATGTGATTGTTTCAGCCCTGATGAAGTTCCTTATGAAAAAGGAACGAAACGCATTGGCTGAGTGCTGTTTTTAAACCAAGTTTAAATAAAGAAGATTGATGGACTAAAACTGGTTATCCCGACTACATTTCTGGTGCACCTTCCATTCAAAAGTACCTGACTCACGTAACCTCATTGCTGGGACAATTGTTTTCTCCAGTCCATCAAAACGAAAATGCACAACTCTGTGCTCCTACTAGAACCCTACAGACCAAATTTGCTGGCACCATTTGCAGGCAACCTAGTTCAAAACATTGAACAAAAAAAGCCTAAATCAAACAAGTCCAACCGACTTCAGACTTTAAACTTCAAGGTAAGAGTAATACAAATGTTATTAGTAAAAAGAGAACAATAAATACGTTTAGCAAACACATACTTTCTGGCTCTTTTTCTCTGGCTGTCCTTCTCTCTCTCTCTCTCTCTCTCTTTCTCTCTTTTCCTCTGTCTCTGTCTCTCTTGCTCTCTATATCTCTGTTCCTTTCTGTCCCACACTGTTTCACCCTCTTCACAGAGTGTGTGTGTGTTTGTTTTTGTCTCTGTGTGTGTGCTTGTGTGTGTGTGTGCCTGCATGCCTGTGTGAGTGTGCTTGTGTGAGAGAGAGAGAAAAACAGAGGGGGAGAGAAAGAGTTGGTCGATTTATATATGAAAATAAACTTACCAAACAGCTAGATTTAGATTTAGACAGGTGTCAGGGTAAGAGATCTCAGGCACTATATCATTAGAAGACCCAAGGCTACCATTATGCATTATTCCATTAATGCAAACTCCACACAGCCACTTTGAAGTATTACATGGCAAACAAAATTGTTCTAGAACCGAATACAGCTCGACCATAATAATCATGCCCACAGTACAATGTTCCTATTTTAAATGCTGCTCCACACAGATAAGTATATCCAATTTTGTATCTGTAATATCTTTATATTGATGTCTTTCTTTTAGTTATTTTATACAGGTTTCCAATTTACAGAAACCTTCCCCTTATTCATGGCCATAGTGTCTTTAATTTCCAATTATTAACTGTAAAAGCTTAGCACTAGGTTATTTTAATGCTGGGCAAAGTTTACATGGTCCTCCAAACAGTTTTTCTGGTTTGGTTAAGTGCTTTAACCAGTCACCAGTAGGTAGTTACAGTTAGGACCTATTATCCATAGGAAAAGCGTTTTTCGATTTGCCAATATCTTTGGCGCCGGTTGATGAATCTTCGCAAAATTTTCCAAACTAATGGTTCACTCAGGTCAGCTCCTGTCTTGAAAGTTTCGGGGTGATTCGTCAAGCGGGGGCCGAGAATGTTAATTTCCATAGGAATTTTTGGAACAGGCTACAGCCCGAACTGCTGAACGGAATTACAAAAAATTTGGCTCTTGGTTCAGAAAGCGACCTTTTTTTTAAATGGTGTAAATCCGTTCAGTAGTTCCTGAGAAATTCAACAAATAAAAATATTGATATCTGAGCACTGAGGAGGATTCGCGAATCCTTCCGATCACGAGCTTAATTCTGATTGGCTGCAATACTTCAAACCAGAAAGTGTTGGCAGCCATCTTGTGACTCGGTAACCGAGTCACACGAAAAAGGAAAACAAAACTTATAAATGAAGAAAAGGGGGCAGGGGAGAACCACCCTGACCCGCTAGGCCTGCTCAGGGGGTCCCACAGGGACCAACAGGCCCAAAATAAGCATTTTTTTTTTATTTTCGGCTGGAGTCGCGCTAGGTGCGCGAATCCGGAAGAAAATTAAAATAACGAAGTGCGGTCTCCCGTTTTCTTAAAGCCCCCGGGTGGGCCAGGACCCGGGGGCAATATTTAATAATGGTGTGGGGGCCTGTTGGGCCCCGGGGACTGCCACCTCCCCGGGCGATTCTTATTCAAATACGGGGGCTCGCGGCCCCCCGGCAGCCCCGGGGACCGCCACCTCCCAGGGCTTTATTTAAAAAAAAAAAAAAAAAGCGTGGGGGGCTCTTGCCCCCCCACGCAGCCCCAGGGACCGCCACCTCCCCGAGGCTTTGATTTAATAGAGGCGGGGGACCTTGTGGGCCCCCCCAAGCCCAGGGGACGGCCACCTCCCCAGAGCTCCAATCTAATTAAAGGAGTGTGGGGGGCTCCTGCCCCCCCACACTGCCCTGGGGACCACCACCTCCCTGGGACACTAATTATTTAAATTCGGGGGTCCATTGCGGACCCCCGGGCCCCAGAGACCACCACCTCCGCAGGGCTTTAAAGAGTTGGGAGGGGGGCCACGCGGCCCACCTCCTAGAGCCCTCAATGGCCCTGGGGACTGCCACCACCCAGGGCCGGCTCCTGCAATGTCCCGGGGTGCCCAATAAATTAAGTCTGTCCAGGCCCGGGGGATGGGGTCCCCGGGGCCAGAAGTGGCCTAGGGAAGGGGGGCCACGTGGCCCCCCTCCCATAATTAAATAAAAAAGGAGGCCAGTCCCTGGGGGATGGGGTCTTCGGGGCCAATAGTGGCCCAGGGAAGGGGGGCCACGCGGCCCCCCTTCTGTATTAATAATAAAAAAAATTAAGATATGAGGCAATGCCCCGGGGGATGGAGTTCCCGGGGGCGAAATCGGCCTCGGGAGGGGGGCCACGTGGCCCCTTTCCCTTTTTCTTTTTTTTAAGTAAGGGTCAAGCCCTGGGGGATGGGCTCCCCAGGGCCCTCAAAATATTAAGAGAAGGGGGGCCACTCAGCCCTCCTTCTAATAAAAAAAAGAAAAGTCGCATCTCCCCGGAGGCCCCGCACCCTCCCTGTACCACTCTGCAAACGTGCCTCCTGGCGCATTCTAAGTTGGGGGATTAAGTCCCCTTGAATCCTGAGAGTCCCTGGGGGCCAACTAGCCCACCAGGTACCTCCAGTAAGCCCCACACAGTGGGATTGCTGAGAGGTGGTCCGAGGACACGCCCCTTTTTACACCACTCTGCAAACGCGACTCTTGGCTATTGATTTTGGGGCAATGAGGTCCTCTTGTGTCCTGAGGACCTCAGGACTAAAGTGGACTTCATCCCCCGAGCAGCAGTGCGCCAGGAGCCGCATTTGAAGAGTGGTGTTAAAAGGGGGCGTGGCCTTTGAGCACTCTCAGCAAACCTGCTGTATGGGGCTTACTGGAGGTAATAGGAGGGCTAGTTGGCCCCCAGGGACCCTCAGGAGGAAAGGGGACTTCATCCCCTAACCAAGAGCGCACCAGGAGGCGCTTTTGCAGAGTGGTGGAGAAAGAGTGCATGGCCTGTGTCCACCTCTCAGCAATCCCACTGTGTGGGGCTTACTGGAGGTAAGAGGTAGGCTAGTTGGCCCCTAACCACCCCCAGCAGCGAAAGGGACTTCAATCCCCATCAAAGAGCACGCCAGGGAGCGTGTTTGCAGAGTGGTGGGCAAAGGGGGCATGGCCTGCTATGAGAACTTAGCAATCCTGCTGTGTGGGACTTACTGGAGGTAATAGGAGGGGTAGTTGGCCCCCAAGGATGTCCTTGGGGGCCAACTACCCCTCTTGTTACCTCCAGTAAATACCACACAGTGGGATTGCCAAGACGTCTTCAGAGACCATGCCCCCTTTCTCCACCACTCTCCTGACGCGTCTCCTGGCAGACTACGGGATGGGGGATAAAGTCCACTTTACTCCTGAGGGACTTTGGGGGCTAAGAAGCCCTCCTGGTACCTCCTGTAAGTCCTACGCAGCAGAATTCCTGAGCGCTGGTCGGAGGCCCAGCACCCTTTCTCCACCACTCTGCAAATGCGACTACTAGTTAAAGAAGCATTTGCAATGTAATAGGTTTCGCCTTTGCGAGAGTTAGAGCTATTGGTGTTGTAAATGTAAAAGTGTTTTAATAATGTTTCTTGGAGTGGAGTGGATGTAGGTTGTGTGTAGTGAAATTATGTGGATAGAAAGTATGTGGTATTTAGTGTGTAGGAATTATATAGAGTGGGATTATGTGTTATGGAGAGTAATTGTGTGGTATGATAGTCTGTGTTGTGGAGTTGTAACCTCAGGTTTAGTCTTCCTCGTTTCCATAGAAGCTAAACTATGAACTCAATGAGACAAAAAAAGAAGAAACCACTGAGGAGCACTTCTGGACCTAGTCAGAGGTATGAGCAGGGCCACTGGAATTATGTAACTGTTTGGCTGCACCGACTTTTGCACAATTATACATTTACCGCATTTGCCACATAATCCATCATCTGCTGCATAATCTGCAGATTTGAACAAAAAAACATTGTTTCTAGCTCAAACGGCTCAAACGTTAACAAAAATGCAGCAACAAGTGTTACAGCGTGGTGGAAGGCCCTGTGCAAACCTAGAATGGTCACCTCTTACTTATTGCTAAATGTGGGTATTAAATTGGTACTAATGGTGTGTAAACCACTCTTGCTTCTTTCTGCGCCTCTCTTGCCTCTTTCTGAATTTCTGTTGCTTCTTTCTGCAACCCTCATGCCTCTTTCACACCACTCTTCCCTCTTTCTGCACCCCTCTTCCCTCTTTCTGCACCTCTCTTGTTTCTTTCTGTATCCCTCTTGCCTCTTGCCTCCTTCTCCACCCCACTTCCCCCTTACTACATCTCTGTTGCTTCTTTATGCACTTCTCGTACTTGTTTCTGCACCTCTCTTGCGTCTTTCTGCACCTCAGTTGAGTCTTTCTGTACCTCTGTTGGTTCTTTCTGCACTTCTCTTGCTCTTTCTGCACCCTTCGCACCTCTTTTAGCACCTCTGTTGCTTCTTTCTGCACTTCTCGTCCTTCTTTCTGCACCCTTCCTGCCTCTTTCAGTACATCTCTTGCCTCTTTGTGCACCTCTTCTACCATTTTCTGTGCAGCTCTTGCTTCTTTTTGCACCTCTGTTGGTTCTTTCTGCACTGCTCTTGCTTCTTTCTGCACCTCACTTGTCTCTTTCTGCACTTCTCTTGCTTCTTTCTACACCTCTGTTTCTTCTTTCAGCAATTCTATTGCCTCTTTCTGCACTTCTCTTGCTGGTTTCTGCACCTCTCTTCTGTCTTTATGCACCTCACTTGCTTCTTTCTGCACCTCTCTTGCCTCTTTCTGCACCCCTCTCCCCTCTTTCTGCACCCCTGTTTTCTCTTTCTGCACCTCCAGCGAGGACGTGACGGCGCTGGATACTGCTCGTACACAGAGCTCCTTTTTCTCAAATACTCTTTGACTCTACTACGGATCAGCTCAACAGAGGCGGATACTTGTATCCTCTTAACTATTGGACTACCTCTGCTTTGAACTTGAGAGGTCGATTCCTCTTACATCAGTTGTCCCGACACAGACTTGATTAGAATTCGGACAAGAACTTTACCCCCTGGTGAACTGACTACTTTATGCTATCGCCCTGAAGAAGCCCATGCCTGGGCGAAACGCGTTGGCTGTCTACTTATTAAAACCGAGTGCATCTTGAATAAAGACACCTTAAGATCATAAACAACAACGTGGAATTCCCTTTTTTTGCTTTCTGTACATACTTTATGTTTTACTTTGTATATATATTGCCTCTCATACCCTTTTGAATTAATGTTGAACTTTGTGGTCATGTGGCAGCTGACCATCTGAGGTGGGCAATGTCCTATTACCGCTGTGACTAGTCCTGGCAGTGCAATCCTCTTTAACCCGGCTGCCTTTTTCGAATATTACCTCTGTTGCTTCTTTGAGCAATTCTCTTTCCTCTTTCTGCACTTCTCTTCCTTCTTTCTGCACCCCTCCTGCCTCTTTTTGTACCTCTCTTGCCTCTTTGTGCACCTCTCCTACCTCTTTCTGCACCCCTCTTGCCTCTTTTTGCACCTATGTTGGTTCTTTCTGCACTGCTCTTGCTTCTTTCTGCACCTCACTTGCCTCTTTATGCACTTCTCTTGATTCTTTCTACACCTCTGTTGCTTCTTTCAGCAATTCTCTTGCCTCTTTCTGCACTACTCTTGCTTGTTTCTGCACCTCTCTTGCATCTTTCTGCACCTCTGTTGCCTCTTTCTGCACCTCACTTGCTTCTTTCTGCACCACTCCTGCCTCTTTCTGCACTTCTCTTGCTTCTTTCTACACCTCTCTTGCCTCTTTCTGCTCCTCTCTTGCCTGTTTGTGCATTTCTCTTGTGTTTTTCTGCACCTCTGTTGCTTCTTTCTGCACTTCTCTTCCTTCTTTCTGCATCCCTCCTGCCTCTTTCTGTACCTCTCTTGCCTCTTTGTGCACCTATTCTACCTTTTTCTGTACCGCTCTTGCTTCTTTTTGTACCTCTTTCCACACTTCACTTGCTTCCACCCACCCACACAGACACTCAGGCACCCATACAGATACTCAGACAACCAATCAATAACCCATATAGACACTCATGTAGCTACTCACCAACCCATGCAGCCGCTTACACACCAACAGACAGACTGATACAGACATTCACACAGTTTAGTCACTAACCCATGCATTCAGTAAGAAACGTTTAATCACTCACTTATACAGTCAGTCATGCACCTACTAAATCATCCATTCGGACAGTCATACACCCACTCATTCTTCAATACACCTTGGCCTATATATATATATAAAACATATTTAAACTTTACAGAAACACACAGTCACTGGATGATGTCATCAGTGATGTCATTTGAGATGTCATCAGTGATGTCACTGACCATGTCATGAGTGATGTAATATGTGATGTCATCAGCAGTACATTGCGGGGGCGCAAGTTAAAGTTACCTCAACTAACTATAACGGCTGAATTTCTCTGGTTTTGTATGAGTGAAATGTCCAACTAACTATAACGTCCCTGAAACCTGTGGTTTTTTCAGTGATATATATATATATATATTCACTGAAAAAACCACAGATTTCAGGGACGTTATAGTTAGTTGGACATTTCACTCGTACAAAACCAGAGAAATTCTGCCGTTATAGTTAGTTGAGCTAACTTTAACTCACGCCCCCGCAATTGTATTCCTCTTAGGGTGTCCGTATATAGGTTTTCCTGTATCATGTCCTTATATAGGCACAATTCGCCCTGCCCTTATATAGGCATAAAATCCCAGTCCTTATTTAGGCATTAAACCGTGCACTCCAAATACAGGCATGGTCTCCGACATCCGTCCACCCTAACGTCACAACGAGTTCTTGAAGAACAGACCCTTAGGCTTCGGGAGTTTCCCTAGCACAGGACTATTGATTTCTTCAAGGACTCATCTATTATGCATGAACCGTTATACCTTAGGGGTTCATTCATGACGTCTTCCGCTGTCTGATTCACGTCAATGCTAACATTCTGGGGTACCTCTCAGGTATAAATATACCTTCCCTAGCCCTTGTAAACTAGAGGAGACCTCGACTTCAGAGAGCCCGTTTCCCGGCCTGACGCACTGAGAAGACGCTGTCATCCCTGCACGCAGAGAGTCCAACTTCCAGTGATCTTACTTCCCTTGCGGGGTGTTGGAGTTCGGGTCTGGCAAGAGATTCCTACCTCTCTCATTCTTCAGGTATGGAGCTGACTAAGAACTTAGAGGGACTCTTGGCATACTAGGCATACTAGGCATACTAGGCGTAACATACTCTTAGTGTACCATAGTAAGGAATACTTCACCTACTTCATACCTCTCCCTACACCTAGGTTAGGTTACGTACATTGGGGTAGAACTAGCTTAGAAACGCATCGTATGAGTACTCACATTTTTAGTCTGTGTTATTTATGTAAATGAATATCTACTAAAGATCATGCTAACGCAGTATTATTTATTTCTACTGCTTACTCTGTACATTATTTATCTTGCATACTGTCTTGTGATCATAACAGCACATCTTACTTACACGAGAAACAAGACTGTTCAATAAACCTTTTATTGAAACGCCCGTCTATTCTTTCTGTGTAACTTTGAGGAAAACTAAGCATGCACGATTGAGCTGAGTGAAACGGTTATCTATTGTTTCCACGACTCTGGGACACGTTCTGATTCTAAAGGGAAACAAAGTGGTCATGTTTTGCGGCTGCCAGAAACTACTCCCTTCTTGTTTGTCAAGGAGTTTCTAGTGGCCTCTGAGCTAGCTGGCACAAGTAATTAAGTTTAATATACTCGATAGGGACATACCGACCTCAGTCCTATGTCAAGCCTATAGGGTATATTATTCCAATGCGCAGAGCCTATTAGGGAAATAGGAGCCCAACGTTTGGTAAGGCGGTAATTTAACGCTAGATACTGAGTAACTCAGCTGTGCTTTTTCTCTCAGAGACCCCTACCCATATACTCCAAAAGACGTCTGGAGTGGGCAGGGTTAAGTATCCACCACGGCTACATAGGGAAACACCCTATATCTTAGGTGTTTGGTTTGCTCAACGTTGAAGGATACAGTGTTCCAAAATATTGTGCACCTTATCTTTTGTTTCCTTGCAACTTGTTCTACATTTTTCAAAAAACAAATGTCCATACACGGGGACGATGCCACCGGAAACGGTGGAGCTACGGCTGATCCAGCCCTAGCAGCAGCTTTTAACATTACAGGTTTAAATGAAACCGAGGACGGTGTTATAAACATCCCTCCAAACTTAAGAAGAGCCATCACTCTAAAACTCATAAAACACGGCCTACCACCAAGAGGCGGTAGAGCAGTTTTCGTGATAGAGGCACACGAATCCTTTCAGACAGAGGTATTCTATTCATGGGTAATATTTCCTGAATGCAATCCAGTAACACACATGTTTCACTTCTACAAAGAAGATGATCCACCAGAGGAATATATTCCTTTCAAGGATATTGAAATTCCACTAACATACCAGGAGCATCAGCTCTGGTTTAAAAGCGCCCTAAAACATCACAAAAACATTACCAGGCTCAGTCCACTAAGTAGACCAGGAGCAACATGGCCGATTCTAGCCGGCTACACACCTCATCCTGACTTTGAGGAAATGTCAGACGAGGAATTACTTACTCAACTTACAGAGTTAATAAAAATCTACAGACAATTGGTCCAATATGTCATGCGGACTTTCACAGTCCAACCACCATTAACCATTCCAAATCAGACCCCTCAATCGGGGACTGCACTAAAAATTACACCACAGACTCTAAACACAGTCATGGGTAAAATGCCCACAAAACGTGAGCAAATTCCATTCTGGATAGCTCAAAAAATTACTCAAATCGAAGCAGTATTTCCAAATACTAGCCCGTATGAGAAACACAGAATCCTAACCATCTGTTTACCAATGGGGATCACACCACAACTGGAAGACTGTACCACTTGGGGCTCAGTCTTTGCTGCCATCTATACTAAAACACATGGTATTCCATCAATTGCGGTAATACCAGATGTCCTGAAACAAATTCAAAATGAATACGGGGCAGAGCCTGCTCTGAATTTATGTATGAAATTACTGAAAAATTTCGACCAGGTGTCAACAATAATATTATCTAATATTAAAGGGGAGGCAGCAGCAGTGGCGATCTGCCAACGATTAAGGGAATTCGATGTTACAGAACATCAAACTGAGCTACCCAGAATAATTGAACAATCATATGCAGAATTAGGCAGAGATAGTTTGGGTGGAAGACCAGTGAAACCAAAACTATCTGAAAGTCCTGAGAAGGACTCTATTAAACAAATTCCTACATCTTCTAAAAAGAAGTGGGAAACTAATAAACAAACTTCAAACGAGAAACTTTCTCAATCCCGAGGTAGGTCTCCTCAAAAGGAGCCCTCTGAAAGGAGGTATAACCTCAGGAATAGGGATAATTTGAGAAAACCTGACAGGTATCAAGATACTGATACACGTTCCTCTCGTACCTTTCAGATCTCGTCACGGACTTCGGAAAGAAGAGGACGATCAGAAACTACAGAAGAACGCGTGAAATCCAAAGAAGATAAACACGCTCAAAAAAATTAAACAAAACCTCAATTCTCCAAAAAGAAAGTAGCAGGTCTGAAGATCAGACATGCCGAGAATACTGAGAACACAACTCAAGAACGGAGAATGGGCTCAGACAATGCTGGACAGTGCAGCAGAAGTCACAATAGTTAGCCAGAACCTGAAGGAACTTCTGGAGATAGTGGACTTGAATGAGTACATTACAATTGAGACTGTAGACACCAGGGTTAGTACTCCACAAAGGTTATATGAAATAACACTCCGAATGGAGGGAGACATACCTAGACAGGTGAAAGCACTCTTTGGGAAAAACTTTCAAGGGGCTATGACATACTTCTAGCAGAAAAAGACTGGCCACCACAATTTGTCAGGGAGTGCCCACATGGTGAGGACATTATTATGCCTGCCTTCTCTAACCATATTCCAATTCATCTAAAATATACTTATGCCAGGAAATGGGCAGTAGCCCAGGCCCCAGCATTATATAAAAATCATGTAGGATGGGATGAGGACTCAACTCACCATAAAATACATCTGAAACATGAACCAACTGCACAAAGGCAGTATCCAATAAAGCAAGAAGCTAAGAAACAGGTCAGGGAGATCTTAGATCAACTTGAATACCAAGGGGTGATTGAAACATGCACCTCCTCAATGAACAATCCTTTGTTTCCTGTCTCCAAACCAGACAACACCTATCGTCTAGTTTTGGATTACAGACATTTAAACACTTGTTCTAAAACATTTGCAGTGCAAAATGCACATAGTACAGCATTAATGAATGTGCGTAAAAAATATAAAACCACATTAGACATCTCAAATGGTTTCTTTTGTCAAAACAGCACCTGAAAGCAGGTACTTAACAGCATTCTCCATAATGGGGACCCAGCGTCAATTCTGTCGACTCCCACAAGGGTTCAAGAACAGCCCGGGGTTATTCTCAGTGAGAGTAACAGAGTTACTACAAATTTATGACAATGAGGCATTGTCCTATGTCGATGACATCTATCTGACGGACGATGACCTGGACAAACACTTGAACAGGGTAAGCACCATTATACTGGGCTTCGTCTCTGAGGGCTACAAGTTCAACTTTAAAAAGTCCAGAATTGCCCATCTCAATGTTCTATTTCTAGGATATGAGCTTTCAAGTGAAGGCAAGAGCTTGGCAGCTAACTTTTTAGAAAAGTGTGCGCTGCTCCAACCTCCAAAAACGCAAAAAAACTTACAATCCATCCTGGGTTTCCTAGATTTTGGAAGAACATACATTCTAAATTATGCGGAAAGGGTTAAACATCTCTACGCACTAATCAAACCTGATTTTTCAATCAAAAATTGGACACAAGAACACACAGAAATCTTGCGTTCACTACAGGCTAACATGTTAGCAACAAATAACTTACAAACACGCGTAAGTCAACGCAATTTAGTGATCCGAATAATTTCGGGCCAATGCGGATTCACCTACTTAACCTTCAATGAGGGTGAGAAAATACCAATCGCATACAAATCTCATTTGTACACACAAGCGGAAATGCGCTTCACTTCAACTGAAAAAATTCTGACAGCAGTTCAAACCGCTGTAGCAAAAGAAAGAGCCCTAGCACAAGGGAAACGCATTATTGTCGTAACCCCAGTACCAGCTTTAGAAGCGGTCACAAAAGCAAGCATTTTGAATGCTAAAGCATTACATCCAAGATGGATACAGTGGGTTAATTCTCTTGCTGCAACAGATGTTGAATATGTTTTTGATCCTGATTTAAAAACACAAGCATTCCTGCAATATGAACAAGAATGTCCTCTGCCCACTGAAATTCTGCCTCTCGATCAGTACGAATTCATAATTTACACTGACGGATCCGCACAACCCGCAACAGGGGGTAAGCAAGCTTACAGTGCAGCGTGTGCAATCGTTAAAGGTCGCATGCGAGATGGTATCTTCAGACCTATGGTCACAAAAACTCAATCTCTAGGAGATTGTACAGCTCAGCGAGCTGAACTACAAGCATTCAAACTGGCACTTGAAAGTACAGATAGAGAATTCCCCACACTAATTGTGTGCGATTCCTTTTACTGTGTTCAGTCGTATAATGAATATATACAAAACTGGCTTGAAAATGGATTCAAAGATGCGAAAGGTGGCACAATAAAGCATAAAACGCTTTGGGAACAAGTAGTTCAGTTAAAAAACGAATTACCAAAGGCTCACGTGATTCACACACTGAGTCATCAACGTGATGGCGTTCACGTTGCAGGGAATTCATTGGCTGACGAAGCCGCAAAGGGGGCTGTTCAGACGGCTTCCGTAGCTGCGATCGCTCGTTCAAAAACAAAAATAGACAGTGAGATAATGTTGGCTGTCAATGCTACAAGCAAAGGCAGTGGTGCAGCGTTACCAAAAAGTTTCCACTCAAGTACTCTTATGTAATTGATGTGAACAACGTTCCTTTTGCTTGAATCCCTGGAGTGGGGGATAGGGTCATTCCAAACAAGGAACGTAGATTAGGACTAATCCTAGCAGCACACAAAGGGATAGCTTCTGCCCATGCAGGTGTTTCTGCAACAGTATCTTTACTCAAGCAAAGATATTGGTGGCCTGGCATTAGAAAACAAACAAAGAACTATGTTTTAGAATGTGATATATGCCAACAGATGAAAGTCTCCACGGTAAGACGCCCTGCGCAGACACCCCTGTTAATTTCAGACAAACCATTAGCTTGTGTTTACCTGGACCACTAACTATAAATATATCATGGTTGCAGTGGATTCATGCTCTAGGTTCCTATGGATATGGCCTCAGCGCTCGGCTGACGCTCGAACTGTTATAAAAGATCTGCGAGTCTTTATCGGCACATACGCAATAGGCACGCTACATTCTGACCAGGGCTCTGCGTTTAGCTCTCGGGCTTACAAAGAAGCCATGGCCAGTCTGGGCATTGCATTGCGGTACTCCTCTCCATTCCATCCTGATGGAAATTCGGTGGTGGAAAGGAAAAACCGGGACATAAAGCAGTCTATAACAGCTAGGGTATTAGGTTCGGGTGATGGGTGGGTCAAACATCTATATGGGGTCCAACGCTCATTAAATAACTTGCCAAGAAGTTCTCTAGGGGGGGTCACTCCATATGAGGTCCTATTTGGGACAAGAATGTGGGTACCAGACCTCGATCACGTAGGCACAGTGGTGGAAAATAAGCCGTTTGATATCAAAGATCGTTTGGCTGTTTTACAGGAACTCAATGAACTAAGATCGAAACAAAGCAACGTGTTCCAGCAGCCAACTACCACTGGGGATCAACCGGCTGTCCCAGCAAGGCCTGTCTGGATTCCAAAAGTTGGGGATCTGGTCAGAGAAAAGATTGCGGTCAAGAAGGAATCGGGACCTTCTTACAGACAACCAGTACCTGTCCTAGCTGTTCAAGGAACAAGAACAGTACTACTGCCGCCCCTTGCTGGAAAAAAGGAGAAAAGATTTGTGTCCATCGACCTCATTCAAACCACAGTATGTGGCCAATACTAAATAGTAGGCCTCGTGGACTCCGACCTAGTAGCAGACACACTCCTCTCGCTACTATCCAAGAGGTTCAGACTGAAAGACTGATAACAATCGCGACTTCAGCAGTAACAGATGAAGGACTAAGCAATAATGCAATGGAACTCATCCCTCTTGAAAATCAAGTAACAGTTCATCCAAATACACCTGTCTACACCAACGTAGCAAGTGATCAACTGGTTCCAGCGATTTCTACAAATCCTGATGCAATTTCAACAATTGACAGAACTGCTTCTGGCTATTTCATTAACTTTGATACGTTCTCAGAAGATCCGAGTCAACATGAAACGACGCCAGCATCATTAACATTCAAGCAGCAAGTACAAGACTTTCTTCACTTTCTGAAAAAACTTATCTGGTTTCACCATGGATTGAACTATGGATTATTTCTGGAATATTTGTTTTCCTGCTTTGGCTAGCTTTGGTTATGACTATGAGCGTGCTTATAAATGGCAGATAAATCCATGTGAACACTGAAAGAAAAGACGTGAACTTTCTTTTGAAACCTCATAAATCTTCCCATCGTGAAACAAGAGACTTGTCAACAGTGAACATCACAGCCGTTCCTATACAGGATGGTATAGTGTGGGACACAACAGATTTTGATATCTTTGGCCCGACGGAACAATTGAACATTCCACATTTGTTTAAAATTTCACTAAGTGATCTCATTTCGTCCAGTACCTATTCAGATGATTGGGACTTTGAGACTGTTAATGACATGATGTTTGACCTAGAAAAATCTGCTGCATTTTCTAAAAATGAATATTTAGAGGGTTCATCAGACTATGAACAGCTGTATTGCTATAACCACTATGGTCATCATTATTTGCATAAATCTGCATACCCTAGAAATGTGTTTATGTTTAACCAATGGGAGCATTGTCCTACACCACCAAAAGGTAGTTCAAAAACATTTGTTAATAAGTTTCCATATTTTTCAGGTTACAATACATCTGATCCAGAAACGTTTTACTATAAAAATGTAAACAAAACAGGACTGAAAATTATGTTAACAAATACAAAACAGATTTATTCCGCAGCATTTATTGCCCAACTGTCTAGACAGGGTTTCGACTTTTGGAAAGACACAATAGACACAAAAACTGTCTGGGGTACTAAAGATTGGCAAGTGCAGGGGATAGAAGCTTTATTTAGAGCCTGCATCAGTGCCAAGTGGATGGAACTCTCATGCCTTAAACTTAATGGGGACAAGACGGAGCTTATGCTTTTGGGCAACGCCCCCTCTTTCAACTCTGCCTCACTCTGGCCTAACTGCCTCGGACCTGCCCCAGTTCCGAAAGACCAGATAAAAAGTCTCGGCATCTGGATGGACCGCTCCTCACCTTTAACTACCAAGTAGTTAAACTTGCGGCCACCTGTTTTGGACTACTCAGGATGCTGCGCAAGATCCTTTCCTTCTCCCCTTCCCAGCGAGACGGATCATGGTCCAGGCTTTAATCCTCTCCCGCCTGGACTATGGCAACGTCCTCTATCTGGGTGCCCCCCAATATACCATCAACAAGCTTCAGACCATCCAAAATTGCGCTGCTCGCCTGCTTTTACAGCTCCCCCGCCGACAGTCCACCAAACCTGCCCTTGTGTCCTTGCACTGGCTGGCAATAAGAGAAAGGATTCAGTTTAAGGCCATGTGCGTGGCCCACAAAGCCTACTGGAATAAGGGTCCAGCCATAATTCAATCCTTGATTACCCCCCACCAGTCTAGAAGAAACCTTCGCTCATCTACTGCCTTTCTTTCCTCACCCCCTAAAATTTTTAGAGCCAGATGTGGTGGACGGTCCTTCGCCCACAACGCTGCCATACTTTGGAATGCCCTCCCACTTCAAGTTCGCAGTCAGCCCAATTTGCAGGCTTTTCGAAAATTTCTAAAAACATACCTCTTCAAGAATGATGTCTAACTGTGCCTGCTTGGTCTTTTGCTGTTTCCGTCCGTAGCGCTGGGAGGCCTCAGGGTAGCCATCGCGCTTTATAAATATCATTTCATTCATTCATTCATCCCTGAACAAATAATGTTTTTGAATGAAACTATCCAACAAACATCTTGTCTTGGTCTAGCCAAGATCAAAGAGATGAAAACACCTTCTGTACCCACGCCTGCAAGTGATAACAATACACAGGCAGCGGTTACAGTTGACAAAATACTACAACTCAACAGATCTAATCCTGATTGGAAAAAATGGTTGATCTGGCCCACAGACACGAACAACTGTCAGGAAAGATTCCTGAATAAAACTCAGGGCTTTATTATTCATAGGCCAGACCCAAGATACATCCAAAGACAGCATCCGGGGTAGTAACAACATACAGTGTAGGTAAATTATGCCTCGATTGGCTGCAGAAATCTACACTACAGGATGTGAAACAACACTTATCCTTACTTAAAGAAGACGCAGACCTTAGGGAATTCTTGCTTGGACCAAGAAAATCGCGTCAAAAACGTTTCATATATGCCGGCATTTATGCTGCCAATAATGAAGCATGGAAAGTGTCACAGATGGAGGCCGCAGAACGAATACGTGAACTTGATCGTATTAATTTAAAGAAAACTCTCTCTGTGGTCGACAATGGGTTAACAACTTTGTCCTCCACAATATATTCACTGGACGGCATTGTATCCTCTGCTATCGACATACTGGAACAAGATTTGGCGATGTTACAACAAGGCCAATCTCAATTACGTTCTATTGTGTTATTAAGCTGGACGCTGCAATCTTTGCGAGCGGGCTATGTGCCTTGGCATTTTATCAACACGTCAATTCTGTTTGCAGAATACAATCTAACTGATAAACAGATCGAACTGGCACAAAGAGGAGCAAAGTATACAGTGCTGGGCATTGAAAAACTGGAAAAGTTACCATTCACAGTGGCAGAAAAACGAGCTACAGAATGGCTTATTCATGGCAAAATAACACTACCTGTGACTACATTTCAGTTTCATTATTGCCTCAAACAAATGTAAGCAGGCAAATATGAAAGGTTGGGTAAGGAATACATTAAGACATCTTGGAATTTACCATACACATATAGATGTTGGAGTGGGGATCGTGAAGTGTTTCTGAGCGGTACACACTGTAAAAATGCACTGAGCGGTTCACTAATATGTCAGGACATTTCTTTACACGGGGCTTGTAATGGTTCTGTGGCAAATTTGTCTTGCCACCAGCAGGGTACACCAGCTGCTGTGATTAATCCAACGTTTGGACAACTTTCTAATGGGAGTTACCTCATGTTGAATGATCAGAGTTGCTGCGGCATGTTGCCAGGCATCCCATATCTAGTAACGGTGAACTCCAGGGTCCCTTGCTGTATGCAAGTATTGTTTGCCCCAATAGACACAGTCAGGGAGTCGCCTTTGTGGCCTTCGCTGAACGTCTCTTTTATAAGATTTGATACTTTAAGCAGAATGAAAGCCATGCTTTTACAACAAACAGTGCCTTTGACCTCGGCCAAAGAAACCTATGATCTACAAATCGCAAGGACTTTGGCTGAGATACAGACGTTAATACGTACAAACTGCCCTATACATTTCGTGGAAATGATAGGACGTATCTTAAACATGTCTGATACAAGCGGAATTGTACATGTATTTAAGAGCATCTGTTCCGGTCTGTTAACACCTTTCCAGGCAATACTCGGAATAATCCCAAACTTTGCACATTCGGTGTTTGGTGGCATACCATTAATTCTAGCACTTGTTGCCGGAATTCTATTTTTCTTCCTGCTATTTCGCTATGGCCAGCCTATTCGCAGACATCACTCCGAGCGAAGTGGAGAAAGCTCTCCTTGAACGAAAGTGCCGTGAGCGAATAGTACAGCTTTTGGGCATGACTCGTCTACGGGAACTTAATACCACGTGGTTCCTGTCGTTCAGACCAATCTGGCAAGATTGCATCTTACCTGTTCTACGATGCCTGCTATGCGGTGAAGAATGCGTGTTGGACACCTGTCTAACATTTCCATCAGCTACGCCAACGGATATCGATACTCTGCTGGACCCGATAACGGCCCATGCTCTGTGTTGTCCCCAGAGGCTACCAATCCTGATGATGGCATTCATTGAGATCTCACAGACGCTTCCGGCTGCTGCTGAGGTACGAGATGGCTCTACAGGACACAGGTAACAACGGACGTGAACATTGCTGCGGCATCCTATGCTGAAAGCGATGCTTCACATCTCTGTGCAATTAATCTACTACACGAGGTGTTCAGAATGTCACCAACTACAGTGGACGATATTTTGTCTACAGAAATAGATGATCTCATGTTTACACCAGACCCGTACACTGACTCTGATTCAGCGCACAGTGTTCCAGAAATGCAGTAACAATTTGGCCTTCATATTTCAAAAACTTGGAACTCTTCCCAAATTGAACTTTTTTCCGTTTTTTTTTCAAACCAAATGGCACAACAATCTGCTTGAAGTAGAACTATTCTTATAGTATGGACTTTGCGGTACTTCCTCAGACACTTTATCATCGTGTTAGTCTAAAAATTCATTAATTTCCATGACATGAAATGACTTTGATTTTGACCAACTTATCGATCATTTTTTTGTCACATGTAATTATTACTGCTTATTTCATTCCAATTGCATTTTTATTTTCAAATATATGCCTGAAATGAGAAGCAATGCTTAAAATGTACAGTACTTTTTGCATTCTAATAGGTTTTTTAAATGTCTTTTAATGCTTTTAAGAAATATTTTAGCAATATGCGGTACTCCATTTTTATGTTTAGCATTTTAACTGTTTAGCATTTATATTATTATCGTACACACGAAAGTGGATTGGGTGTTGTATTCCTCTTAGGGTGTCCGTATATAGGTTTTCCTGTATCATGTCCTTATATAGGCTCAATTCGCCCTGCCCTTATATAGGCATAAAATCCCAGTCCTTATTTAGGCATTAAACCGTGCACTCCAAATACAGGCATGGTCTCCGACATCCGTCCACCCTAACGTCACAACGAGTTCTTGAAGAACAGACCCTTAGGCTTCGGGAGTTTCCCTAGCACAGGACTATTGATTTCTTCAAGGACTCATCTATTAAGCATGAACCGTTATACCTTAGGGGTTCATTCATGACGTCTTCCGCTGTCCGATTCACGTCAATGCTAACATTCTGAGGTACCTCTCAGGTATAAATATACCTTCCCTAGCCCTTGTAAACTAGAGGAGACCTCGACTTCAGAGGAGCTCGTTTCCCGGCCTGACGCACTGAGAAGACGCTGTCATCCCTGCACGCAGAGAGTCCAGCTTCCAGTGATCTGACTTCTCTTGCGGGGTGTTGGAGTTTGAGTCTGGCAAGAGATTCCTACCTCTCTCATTCTTCAGGTATGGAGCTGACTAAGAACCTAGAGGGACTCTTGGCATACTAGGCATACTAGGCATACTAGGCATACTAGGCGTAACATACTCTTAGTGTACCATAGTAAGGAATACTTCACCTACTTCATACCTCTCCCTACACCTAGGTTAGGTTAGGTACATTGGGGTAGAACTAGCTTAGAAACGCATCGTATGAGTACTCGCATTTTTAGTCTGTGTTATTTATGTAAATGAATATCTACTAAAGATCATGCTAACGCAGTATTATTTATTTCTACTGCTTACTCTGTACATTATTTATCTTGCATACTGTCTTGTGATCATAACAGCTGCTGGGCGTAGTTCGCGAAGTAGTGCTTCGCGAAGCTACGCAAAGTGCAGTTCGCACTACGCGGGCTTCGAGTAGCACTACGCGAACTGCGTAGTGCGTGTTCGCAATGATTGCACAGTGCCGGATGCTTGTCCGCACTGTGCAATCATTGAAAACGGCAACTTGCACAGTGCGAGCTGTCTTTTACTGCCGCTCGAGTAGATTTTTACTCGAGCGGCAGCTTCTCAACGCGGACTGGTAGTTTCTCATCGCGAGCGGTCGCGAGCATACGCGACCACTCGCAATGAGAAACCTGACCTCCCCGCGTTGAGAATCTCGCCGGGAGGTTTATTTTCCACGCTCGCGATCGGCAACTTGATGTTGCTGATCGCGAACAAGAAAAAGTCTCGCCGGATGTCATTTTGCTTGCTCGCGGTCGCCAACTTGACGTTGAGGACCGTGAGCAAGCAAAATGACAGCGGCACTACGCTACGCGTGTTTGCACTGTGCTACGTGCAATTCGCGTTGTGCGAAGTAGCGCAAACTTCGCAAACTACGCGAGCGTAGCGTAGCACTTCGCCCAGGGTTAATAACAGCACATCTTACTTACACGAGAAACATGACTGTTCAATAAACCTTTTATTGAAACGCCCGTCTATTCTTTCTGTGTAACTTTGAGGAAAACTAAGCATGCACGATTGAGCTGAGTGAAACGGTTATCTATTGTTTCCACAACTCTGGGACACGTTCTGATTCTAAAGGGAAACAAAGTGGTCATGTTTTGCGGCTGCCAGAAACTACTCCCTTCTTGTTTGTCAAGGAGTTTCTAGTGGCCTCTGAGCTAGCTGGCACAAGTAATTAAGTTTAATATACTCGATAGGGACATACCGACCTCAGTCCTATGTCAAGCCTATAAGGTATATTATTCCAATGCGCAGAGCCTATTAGGGAAATAGGAGCTACACTACAATGAGTGATGTAATATGTGATGTCATCAGCAGTACATTGCGGGGGCGCAAGTTATAGTTACCTCAACTAACTATAACGACTGAATTTCTCTGGTTTTGTATGAGTGAAATGTCCAACTAACTATAACGTCCCAGAAACCTGTGTTTTTTTTAGTGATATATATATATATATATTCACTGAAAAAACCACAGGTTTCAGGGACGTTATAGTTAGTTGGACATTTCACTCGTACAAAACCAGAGAAATTCTGCCGTTATAGTTAGTTGAGCTAACTATAACTCACGCCCCGCAATGCACTGCTGATGACGTCACATATTACATCATTCATGACATGGTCATTGACATCACTGATGACATCACTGATGACATCTCAAATGACATCACTGATGACATAATCCAGTGACTGTGTTTCTGTAAAGTTTAAATATGTTTTATATATATATATATATATATGCCAAGGTGTATTGAAGATTGAGTGGGTGTATAAGTGTCTGAATGGATGATTTAGTAGGTACGTGACTGACTGTATAAGTGAGTGATTAAACGTGTCTTACTGAATGCATGGGTTAGTGACTAATCTGTGTGAATGTCTGTATCAGTTTGTCAGTTGGTGTGTAAGCGGCTGCATGGGTTGGTGAGTAGCTACATAAGTGTCTATATGGGTTATTGATCGGTTGGCTGAGTATCTGTATGGGTGCCTGAGTGTCTGTGTGGGTGGGAGGGGGATGTGTGCTCTGTGCATAGATGTGTGAGTGGGTGATTCACTGGGTGTATGGGTTCAAGAGTGCATCTGTGAAGGGCTGTATGGGTGGGTGAGTGTGTGTATGGGTGTGTTGGTGAGTGAATGGATTTCTCAGTGGTACATGTGTGAGTAACTACATATGTAAAAGGCAGTATATGTGAGTGTTGAAGTATATAAATGACTATATGTGAGAGTGAGTGATTGTGAGAGTGGCTGCATGGATGTGTATGTGCTTGTATCAGTGATTGTATAAGAGAGTAAGTATGTGTTAGTATCTGTATGAATAAGTGAGGTGGTGTGTGTATAACTGTATAGGTGAGTAAATGGGAGTGTGATTGATTCTTTGCATGACTGACTAGGTGTGTGAGTAACTCTATGGATAAGTGGCAGTGTGTGAGTGTCTGTAAAGGTGTATGAGTGTATATGATAGTGCTGTATTGATGAGTGACTGCATGTATGAGTGACTG
The DNA here is from genome assembly GCA_963921515.1 of Calotriton arnoldi. Taxonomy (NCBI): domain Eukaryota; kingdom Metazoa; phylum Chordata; class Amphibia; order Caudata; family Salamandridae; genus Calotriton; species Calotriton arnoldi. The sequence goes on from CAWUFW010000794.1 coordinate 3,307,111, forward strand.
TATGGGTGAATGAGTGGATGTGTGTGTAGACCTAGGAATCAGTGAGTGGGTATGTAGTAACTGGTATTGGTGTGTCTATGGTTTCGAAAATGGTACTCTGTATTTTAGAGTGGGTGTATCAAAGGTTATATTAGGTTATGAGGAGGTGCATCAGATTATCACATGGATGATGTCATCAGTGATGTCATCAGTGATGTCATTTGAGATGTCATCAGTGATGTCATCAGTGATGGCAATGACCATGTCATGAATGAAGTAATATGTGATGTCCTCAGCAGTGCATTGCAGGGGCGCGAGTTATAGTTAGCTCAACTATCTATAACGGCTGAATTTCTCTGGTTTTGTACGAGTGAAATGTCCAACTAAATATAACGTCCCTGAAACCTGTGTTTTTTTCAGTGCATTTTTAAGGTTTTTGCAATGCTAGTTTCTAACTATAACGTCCCTGAAACCTGTGGTTTTTCAGTGAATTTCTAAGGTTTTTAAATGCTAATTTCTAACTATAACGTCCCTGAAAGCTATGGTTTTTTCAGTGAATAAAAATATACACTGAAATTCTTGTTGAACACCCGTACTGTGATACAACTGGGATATATGAATAAGTGGCACACACACTTGGATAGAACCGTTTCCAAGGAGAACAGTGAAACAGATTCTGTAATTTACAATTACTATCTATATTAAAAGTTATGTAGTCTGCAGACAAAGCTCTGAGATGTTCTATTTTATAATAATACTTCTTTTTAGCAGGGAGAGGGACGTTACACAAGATAGTCTTTTCTCTATTCTCTTTTTATGATGACATCTCCCTTTATCAAATATCGATTCACTGCTATACTGATTATAATTCTATCATACAATTTATTTTTGTTCTGGCACATATACTGCACATTACGCCATGTTATTTAAAATAAATGTTTTTAAATGTTTCATGTCTGTGTCAGATGTTACAAATACAATAGTGACAGTTAAAGGGTGTGTCTTGTTAACAGAATTCCTGACACATGTGGGAATGTTGTGGTCTGGTTTGTCTAATCATTTATCTCTCTGTAACGGATTAGGACAGCAAATAATACAATATAACAATTTGTTCCGGGCCTTATGGGGACTTAGGTAATAGGATGACTCAGTTGCTACCTAGTAAGGTCCCATAATTGTACACATACTTGTCATCTTACCCAGAATCCCTGCAACAGCCTCAGTGAATGGATTACTCCATAGGTACTGTCTGACTGAATGCCTGAATGCAACACTAGTGCCTTGTTCATTGTATGAGAACATGTGTACTCTGTTGGTGATTGCATAAGTGCAGGAGTACTGTGTGGGTGATGCTATCAGTGCATAGGTTGTGCCTCTGCAAATGGAAAAACGAAAATCTAATGTCTGGATTATTGGTTTAAATGTTAACGTTGTGCTACAGAGATACATGAGAGCATACATATTGTCAGTATAAAAGAAAAACTACCTAACAGATTAGATCAGCTATATGACCAAAGTTACCCAATACTATAAAGGATCACAGTTTTTTAAATTTCAAACAAATAACATATAAATGTTGTTCAAACATTCTTTTACGTTATGATACATATTATGTTATGTAATCTTATCTGTTTAGGTAATTTAGAAACATGACTCTCTTCAACTATTTCAAAGTACTATTGTGCTATTCATCATTAAAACTCTTTTCAAAGTTTACCACTACTTACAATGAAAGAAACCAAAAAACTGTTATGTAATGTATTACACAAATCATACTATTACTTTTTAAGAACACAACATAATTTAAGATTTACATAACATTTCATTTTCCCTTTTTTGCTGTTCTCAGATTCCACTTAACTTCACTATACACAGTGATGTCAATGTAGTATCATCATGAAACAGCGGGGTAAAAAAACAATCAACTAGATTGTTAAAAAAAAAAAAAAACAGCGTACAACATTATTTTAAATATGTGTACCTATATGTGTTCCTCATTACAATTTTTTCATTACATCCTTATTCTACAGGATGTCTTTCATTTATCTCAAGAACATTTTCAAAATGTACACTCATTTACATCTCCTACAATATACAGAACAAATATGTAAACTATTTACTTTTCAATGCAATTTTTCCAAATGCAATACCAATCAGCACAAATAATAGTCCAAACACTAGTTATAATTAGTAATTGTTTCCAGTGCTCTCTACTTTCTGTTCACATCTTCCCAATAGGCCGAATAATGTATTCAAAACTTTGGGTTGCAAAATATCCAATATGAATTCGTTAAAGCGTGTTTACATCTTCCCAATAGGCTGAATGATGTATTCAAAACTTTGGATTAAAAAAAATCAAATACGAATTTGGTAATTCGTAAGGCAATCTGGGTTTTATTTCCAAGTGTGCATCATTGCAATGTGTCCAACCTTTATTACACTTTAAATACACAGTATAGTGTCCAGATGTTGTAGTAGGTCCAGCATGGAAAATAATAGCCACTGTTGTAAAAGTTCTTCCAGAAATAGATATTTGACTGGCAAAAACATTTTTAATTTTGGTTTCCAGTTTTCTTCCATTTGCTCTACAACGTTGTAGCATTAAAATCAGATATTTTCCATATCTTTCTATGTGTAATGTAGATAACATCTCTGTTTCACAATGAGAACATTTTATATCATGATTTGCCGCTTTTACTAATTTGTTAAAAAGTACAGATTTGCAGTCTGGTATTGTTAAGTATATGAATCGTTCTGTGTTTACTTCAGTGCTTGAAGTTAATGAACACTCTTCACATTTATGATCCCATTTGTAACTTAGTCCAAATAAGTTTTCAATCTGTATTCCTTTATCTTCTAATACTCCAAGCATAAGCATTAGAAATTCTTGTGCATCTTGTTGTATATTAAGACTGAAGGTCAAAGAACCAGTACATATATCCAAGAGATGGCGAATACCACAAGCAGTATGGATTTTACTTCTGTCAGTTGTCAATTGTTCAAATCCATAATGTAGTGCAGAACATAATCTTTTTCATGATTTCCCATGATTTCATGATGAAGATCTTGTAGATAAAATAAAACATTCAGAATCACATTTGCGTAACAGTTGATACCTGAACTATTTTCCAATTGGTATCCCACAACGTCATCAACACTTTCCATTTTCTGTTTCTTTACGCCTTTTCCTTTCTCTTCAATTTTTTTATTTTTTTCAACCACACTTGATTCTTGAACATATTTTCATTTTGAACACACAACACGTTTCTCATAAATGGGATATTCACCTAAATTTGGTGTATAAAGTCTTCTTAAATAATTATATTCTCTTACACAATTTACATCAGCACTAATCTTTTTGTTTTCGAAATCAATCAAATACAAACCAGACAATGTTCTTACTCGAGATAATGCAACATATGCCATTCCCTCTTTGAACACTGTACTTCCAATATTTACCAAAGCCCTGTCTATACTTAAACCTTGAGATTTATGAATAGTTACTGGATATGCTAAAGACAGAGGAAACTGTTTTCTGCGAACATACAAGTCTTTTACAAGCAAAAAACATACAGCACAATGCCCAATCTGTCTTACCTTTGTAATCTGATCAAATTTTATTTTCAAGAATTCTATTCCATCTCTGTTCTGATATTTTACAAACTCAACAACTTTCCCCATTGCTCCATTTACTAAACCTTCTTCTACATTCAAATTACGCCGCAAAATTACCCGACAGTTTATACATACATCTAAAGTTTTTTCTAAGCCAGCAGTTTTAGATACAGACTTTTCCAAAGAGTGCAATTTAGTCTGTAGTTTCTCTGAAAGAAGAATGGTCAATCCCTGGTGCTCAATTTTATCAATAGCTTGAATGTGAACTGTTTCTTGTTTTTCCAATTTCAGAAGCTCTTGCTTAAATGTACAACACTCTTGCAGTGTAGGCATAAGGCAAACTATAGACTTCTTTTCTCCAATCTTCTTGTACATTACTTCAGCTGCTGTGTTTTCAGTTGTAAACAAATTCCTTAGTAGCTGACTTTCTAAAGCTTGTTTACCATGTTTCGTTAGGACACCAATTCTTATATCTTTGAGAATATTTCCATAATCTTCATCACTTGCTTGTCGCATATTCTTTATAAGTTCTTTATATTCAAAATTTAACCACATGTTCACATTTCCAATACTTTCCAAAGATTTCCTAGTGTATTCATGCACAAGTGTTTTAAAAACTGGTTGTCCTTTAACAGGAGTTAGTTGTAGTAGATCTCCAAATACAATTAAATGTTTTCCTCCAAACAGAACATCGTAATCTGTTTTTAAAACCTGTTGCATTCTCAAGTGTACAAAGGCAAGCATTAAGTTTGAGACCATGCTCACCTCATCAATGAGTAAAAGTTTCATTTTCTTCAGCACTCTTGACACTTCATAACAAGCATCTCCAGACAGCTTCTGATATTCCAATTTATTATCATGTTCAACTGGTAGCATAAGTAATCTATGTAAAGTAATTCCTTTAATATTGTGCGCTGCTAATCCAGTTGGAGCTGTTACAACACAAGATAAATGTGAATCTGTAGTTTTCTGTAGATAACTGGTCAAAACTTTAATTAAAAACTTTTACCTGTTCCAGCTTGACCACTGATGTACATAAGAATAGGTTTAAATGATGAACATAGACATTATTTTTTTTCATGCAACAAACCATGTTGTATCTGTTCTGTCACTTGTAGATATATTTCTTTCTGTTCAATATTTAGTTGTTCTTCTAAGTTTTCCAACGTAGTATTCTCCTGTTGTGCTTGCTGCATTGCAATTTCTACTTCATTCATGGCTATTGCTACTTCATTTTTGATTATTGGTTGTCCCAGTGGATCTTGACTAGGTGGACCAGAACTTTGACTATCTTGAGAACTGTCCTTAGCTATTTCAGCTGCAATAGTGTTTTCTTCGTCAATTTCATCATTTAACATTTGTAGATATGTAGGGAAAATTGTGCATGCAATGCTATCTTTACATGCATTAAAAGAATCTTCATAGCAGTCAAAATCTCTAAGTAATTCTGTTTCACTACGCCAAGGCTTGAACAGTTGCAGAAGTGCTAAATAGAAAAATTCTCTGTTATCTGGACTTTCGCAACGGATTTTTCTGTGGTTAATAAGAATTCCTTTGGCATGTTTTACTAAACAACCGTCACATCTAATTACTGCATATTTTCCTTGTTTTATATTTGGTGTAACATTTCTTTTAAAGCTGTAATGTTGAAGTATTTCATGCAGACATAGCTCTTCCAGATGTGGACTCCTTTTGGGATAGTATGTATCCAACATATTAGTTTTAAGAATTTCTGTACTTTCTGGTTCATTCAGTGCTAAGTATTCAATTTCTTCTAATGTTTTCAACCCTCTATTTCATGTGCAGGCAAGACCTAAACTTACCCAAATGATTCCTCGTGACTTTGAATATAAACTGGAAGAGCACAAGCGATCCGAACATTCATAGGATCCAATTTCTCTGTGGGAAAGCATTTTCAAGCTAAAGCTGTACAATTTTTGCTAAGGCTCTTCTCTTGTGAAATTTCTTCCCACATTTCTTTCATCTCTGTCTTTTCTGATTTCGTTATATATGATGTAACATAGCGTGCAACGGCAATTGAGTTATCTGCAACATATTGAATGTCCATGTTTGCATTCCACATTTTCAAAATAACTGGATTGTAGTCATTAATATACTTTGACTGTTCTGTTCTTTTTAACCTCTTCCGTGCGTCGGACAGCCACGGCCGTCTGACGTCACGGTGGGCGTGTGCGGAGGACGGCCGGGGGCCGTCCGAACGGCGCATGCGTCAAATTCCTCAGCACCGCGGGGGAATTTCGGCCGCAGTGAAGCGGTTAAGTTGTACCTATTCTTGGGAGATTTCCAAGTTATTGTATGCCTTACAGCAGACAAAAAAGAATTTACTCTTCCTTTAGAAATTACTGGACGTGGGAATCCAAACCGACACTTGGTATAAAATTTTCCTTTAGACTTGTATTTTTGTCGACAGTACTTTCCACAACGGTGACTTTGGAAACGTAAAACTTGTTGTCTCAAGCTTTTTTCTCATCCTTCTCTTTGAATGTCACAGGTAACCTACTGTTCGATGAAAGACAATACTGTTTCATCAGTATCTGTTCCAAATTTCGGAGCATTCCTTATCCATAATAGCATGTGTATATGCGGAGCACCACTCGCTTGGTACTCTTTTCACACAAAAAAATTAATAACTTCTCCAAGAGAACAATTATTTTTATTGCAGATAAAAGACATCATAGTTTGAAACCTATGATTAAAATACCTGCACATATTTACAGGATCCAATGAACACAGTTCTCCAGGTGTCTTCATTTCAATATTTTTTATATTGGAATTTGCTTCTCGTAGAAATTCAAGTAAATCTTGCCATGCATACTCAGCACAGCTAAGGGGTCGATTCCGATCTCGGCCGGTAGGGCTCCGAATCGGATTCGGCTTTACCGGATCCGATTCGGAGCCCTGTTTCCCGACCGATCCGTACGCGGCGTCCGGACGAGCGAGTACGATGCGAAATCGCCGACCGACTCATCCGGGCATCCCGACCGCTCCGACCGACTCGTTCCCGGCTCGAACCGCACCGACCGACTCGCTCGGACTCCGACTCGCACCGCGCAATGGAGACGTTTCCCGACCGGGTGAGTACGATGCGCGCCGCGAGCAGTCCGACCGAGCCGCACACTCCGGCTCAGAAGAGCTGTCGGAGCCGTACTTCGGGGTCCGTGTCGGACCCCTGAACGCGTAGCCACGCGAGTCACACACAGGGGGACCCATGGGTCCCCCTACCTGTGCGTGTACGGGGCGAATCGCTTCGCCGCGTACGCGCTGTGGGGGCGCCTTGTCCGCATCGCACCCATTGAGTCAATGGGAGCCCGTGTACGCGTCGTACAACAGGCTCCCATTGACTTCAATGGGAGTCCGACCGAATCGAGTCCGACAGCATACGGATGCATCGTACTCGTTCGGTCGGGCTGCACGGGTCCGATTCGGTCGGAAATCTCTCCGGGTCCGGCTCGGTCGGAGAGATTTCCGGCCCAAATCGGAATCGGCCCCTAAGTGTTACAAACCATGTTGGTGTACCTACGTTTCTTAACATACACTTAAGTTCACCATGACGACGAAACCAATACTCATTGGTTCCACGTTGACATGCCATCAAATTAATTAACTGTGCTTCTAAATTTTCATCTATTTGTTGATTTTTGTTCATGAATTCTTTGGCTGAAACATGTGATTGATGAACTCCGTTTTAAGTATGTGGTTCACTGCATACGAAAGAAAAGACAAATCACTTTCAAACAAAAGGTGAAATATATATGGAAAGCACTGTCGAAATCTAGGATCTTCAGAGTATAATATTGTTGAGCGATATTCTGAAGCTGGAAACCGTACAGGTCGCTCATCAAATCGTCCACCTTGTCCAGTGGGGAACAGCTGTGGAAAACAACGAGCTTACAAGCTTTTCTCCCACACACTCATTGGAGTTTCCTTTGCTTTTTTCATTTGAAATAATTCAATGTTGTTTCCTATTACTTCTTTTGAATGTAGAGGACATATTGTGTAATGTTCATAAATCTCTTCACTCCTCGACTTGTCCACTTTCTCTATTTGACCACTTGAAATTTCTGATTCATCTTCTAAACATATTACATGTTCATCAACATTTACAGTTTTATAATAAATATTGTTCTCTACAAGATATAACGTAGCCTTTTGAAGTTTATTAACATCTACAAACTCTTGCCATATTTTCTGACTCTTTGTTGGTACACCGTTTACTAGAATAACTACTGGCTCTTTTTCCTCTTTGTCTCCACCAACAGTTTCAATATTTTTCTTAAAATCTAAAGGTAAGTACACAACTCTTCCTTTCAGACCTCTTTGTAAATCTGTTGGTGGCAGTTTACCTGTTTTAGGCTCCATACGAATTATAGCTTGAAATGGGTGAACAGATTGAATAAGAACTGACTCATATGTATTCAAATCTGCCATTTCCTCTGGAATAGCTACTAACTCTAACTTGTTATATACTCCTCTAGCTGGCATTTTGTTCTCTTCTAATTTGTTGTAACAATATTTACAAATACGTTGATCAGTACCCAACTCAAATTGACCTTCCACCAACAAGTAAGCTCCAAATTGCTGCCACCTATCATTGTTTTCCTTTTCACTTTTTAAATATAAATTAACATTCCTAGTTTGACTTCTATAATGAGTACGTTGACTACAAATACAAACATAGTTTGGTTTTTCAGAAGACACTGTCTTAAACTTTCTAATTTTTTCTACAAACTGATCAATGCTAATCTCTTTGCCATGTTCTTTAACATCTGCACTTGTCAAGCTCTCACTTTCTACACACTGCTGTTCTGAACCAAAAAAACAAAACTCAATTTCATCACACATTTTTTCTACATCTGATAAACAACCGTGTAAAAGAGCTGTGCTCAGTTCACTTAAACATAATGCAGGAGTTTTTACATAGTACACTTTCCTTACAAACTTCCGCATTCCTGAGTGGTGTACTGCTAACATTCTTAAGTACTTTTACACACTTTTTTTAAAACAAGCCAGAGAATGTCCGTGCAACTTAGTATATTGTCTTACATTACATGGATCTAGTCCTTGTAACAACCTAATCTTCTGTTTAACACTTTTGTTTGCATATTCTCGTAAACAATTTCGCATTATGTCAATAGATTCCTGTCGAATACTGCAAATACTGCTGCAATCCCACTTATATACAGGAGCTTGTGTGCGATTCCCTTGCACTTCTTCAGCCATTACTTCTTCTGCACTCCTAACAACCATTTCTTCTTTTGGAATGGGACAACCGTTTTTAACTTCGTAGCATCAACCACTAGTATCAACTGAAAACGCTAATGTGTTTTGTTGAAAGTAGCTTTCTTCATTAAAGAAAGGCTCACTAGTAGAAGTGTGTTTCCATTCACCAGTGAAACTTTTACAAAAGTTACTTCTATTAACAAGTCTTTTTCTTTTGCTTTTGTCTTTCAGAAACTTCATTATTTTATCCAATGTTTTCATTTTCTTCAAAATTAAAATAAATAATTTTTGTTTCAAATCAAAAGCAGTATCTACTACAGTTTCAATCTGCTGCTTCTGTTTATATGCTAGTAATCTTCTTTTATACTTCTTACAATCTTTCAATAAATTCAGAATTACTCTACTTCGAAAGAGTCATTGTCGAATCTGTTGAAATTGTTTTTGTCTTCGTGTAACATGTGTTGTTTTCCCAAAAACTATTTTTTTTTACCATTTGAAGTGTCATTCTCCTTCTCTTTAGTTGAAAAACTCTTCTTTTTCCTTTCATTCCTATTCTGTTTGTGTAATTTCTCGACAACTCTTTTAAGAAAGTTTTTAGTGCTCTTACCTAAACAAACGTTATCCTTAGTAACATTATCATTTGCTTGTAACGCAGTTTTTTTACTTTTCTTTAACCCCTTCGGTGCTAGGCCTTTTCCCCCCCTGTGCTAAGCCTTTTTTTTGCTATTTGGGGTAGTTCGCGCTTAGGCCCCTGTAACCTTTTGACAACATAAGGTATCCACACCAAATTTGCATCCTTTTCTTCCAAAATCATGGAGATTCTAAAGGTACCCAGGGTTTGTGGATTCCCCTGGAGGGGACCCAGAAATTAGCCAAAATACAGCTACATTTTTTTTTTTTTTAGAAAAATAGGAAAAAGTGCTGCAAATAAAAGCATCTGGTTTTTTCCCTGCAAATGGTATCAACAAAGGGTTTGTGGGGATGAAATCACCATTTTCCCAGCCTTTAGGGACTGACAGACTTTTTTCAGAAAACCAACATTTTTTACATAGTTTTGGCATTTTACTGGGACATATCCTATTTTTGCTATTTTTTGTGCTTTCAACCTTCTTCCAGTTAATGGTAGAAATGGGTATGAAAGCAATAATGGATCCTGGAGAGATATACATTTTAGAAAAGTAGACAAAATTCTAAATTCAGCAAGGGGTAATTTGTGTAGATCCTTCAAGGTTTCATTATAGAAACTAACAGTTGAATATAGGAAAAATTGAATATGAGTTGAAAAAAAACCAGCCATTTGTGCCAACGTTTTCACCTGTAACTTCTTCTAATTATGACAGCTGTTTCAAAGCAATATACCGTTACATCGACTGGACCTTTCTGGTTGTGGGGATACAAAGGACTGGTAGGTTCACCAAGAACCCGACGAACGCAGAGCCAATAACTGAGCAGCGTCTTGAAATGTTTTTTTATTGTGTACCGGGTATATAGCAATTAATTTGGGAAAATATACACAGGGAAAAATTGGTATGAAAGACACCTATGTATTTCTGAAATTGGAACAAAATATAGAGTTTAGAAACAGTAGCTATTTGCACATTTCCGAAATTGTGAGTACCCATACTAGCATGAGAATTATAGGACATTTTTCAAAGTGACTTCTTTTTTACACATTGTCTTTCATTTGGAAGGCAGAAATGCCTCGAAAGTCAATAGATAATAACAGTTTCTCTACAATTATGTATTACCCTAAGTCTCCCGATAAAAATGGTACCTCACTTGTGTGGGTAGGCCTAGAGCCCACGACAGGAAACGGCTCAAAACGCAACGTGGACATATTTTATTTTTACAGTGAAAACTGACCCTTTTTTTGCAAAGCGCCTAGCTGTAGATTTTGAACACTAGCTCTGCCGGCACCTAGGGAAACCTAGCAAACCTATACATTTTTGAAAACTAGACACCCAGGGGAATCCAGGATCGGGTGACTTGAATGGCTCTCACCAGGTTCTGTTACCCAGAATCCCTTGCAAACCTCAAACTTTGTAAAAAAAAACACATTTTCCTCACATTTCTGTGGTGGAAAGTTCTGGAATCTGCGTGGATCCACAAAATTCCACCCGCCCCGCATTCTCCAAAGTCTTCCAAGAAAAATGGTACCTCACTTCTGTGGGTAGGCCTAGTGCCCGCGACAGGAAACGGCACAAAACGCAACGTGGACACACCACATTTTCACAGTGAAAACTGACCCTTTTTTTGCAAAGTGCCTAGCTGTGGATTTTGAACACTAGCTCTGCCGGCACCTAGGGAAACCTAGCAAACCTATACATTTTTGAAAACTAGACACCCAGGGAATTTCAGGATGGGGTGACTTGACTAGCTCTCACCTGGTTCTGTTACCCAGAATCCCTTGCAAACCTCAAACTTTGTAAATAAAACACATTTTCACCCCACATTTCTGTGGTGGAAAGTTCTGGAATCTGCGTGGATCAACAAAATTCTACCCACCCAGCTTTCCACAAAGTCTTCTGAGAAAAATGATACCTCACTTGTGTGGGTAGGCCTGGTGCCCGCGACAGCAAACGGCCCAAAACGCAACGTGGACACACCCCATTTTCACAGTGAAAACTGACCCTTTTTTTGCAAAGTGCCTAGCTGTAGATTTTAAACCCTAGCTCTGCCGGCACGTAGGGAAACCTAGCAAACCTATACATTTTTTTAAACTAGACACCCAGGGAAATCCAGGATGGGGTGACTTGTCTGGCTCTCACCAGGTTCTGATACCCAGAATCCCTTGCAAACCTCAAACTTTGTAAAAAAAACCACATTTTCCTCACATTTCTGTGTTGAAAAGTTCTGGAATCTGCGTGGATCCACAAAATTCCACCCACCCAGCATTCCCCAAGTCTTCCAAAAAAAATGGTACCTCACTTGTGTGGGTAGGGCTTGTGCCCGCGACAGGAAACGGACCAAAACGCAACGTGGACATACCACATTTTCACAGTGAAAACTGACCCTTTTTTTCCAAAGTGCCTAGCTGTAGATTTTGAACCCTAGCTCTGCCGGCACCTAGGGAAACCTAGAAAACCTATACATTTTTTAAAACTAGACACCCAGGGGAATCCAGGATGGGGTGACTTGTCTGGCTCTCACCAGGTTCTGTTACCCAGAATCCCTTGCAAACCTCAAACTTTGTAAAAAAACACATTTTCCTCACATTTCTGTGGTGGAAAGTTCTGGAATCTGCGTAGATACACAAATTTCCTACCACCAAGCGTTCCCCCAGATCTCCCAATAAAAATGGTGCCTCACTCATGTGGGTGCGCCAAGTACCCGCGATAGGCAAGGGCCCAAAACGTATTGAGGAGACATCAAAATGACCTATCACAAAACAACCTGGTTTTGCAATGGGAGTCACCTGAGTTTTTGGCCCAGGCTCGGCGGCCATCTTGGGAAATCTCCCAAACCCACACATTTCTGAAAACTAGACACCCGGGTGAGTCCAGCAAGGTATGGCTTGCGTGGGTCCCCCAATGTTTTCCTACCCAGAATCCCCTGCAAACCTGAAATTTATCTGAACAAATCACTTTTTTCTCAAATTTCTGTGTGGGAAAGTTCTGGAATCTGCTTGGATCCACAAATTTACTACCACCCAGCGTTCCCCCACGTCTCCCAATAAAAATGGTACCTCACTCGCATGGGTGGGTCAAGTACCCGCGACAGGCAAGGGCCCAAAACTTATTGAGGAGACATCAAAATTACATAACACAAAACAATCTGGTTTTGCAATGGGAGTCACCTGGCATTTTGGCCCCGGGCTCGGCGGCCATCTTTGGAAACTATGAAACCCACACATTTCTAAAAACTAGACAACCGGGTGAGTCCAGCAAGGTATGGCTTGTGTGGATCCCCGAACGTTTTCCTACCCAGAATCCCCTGCAAACCTCAAATTTAGCTGAAAAAAACCAAATTTTCCACATATTTTTGTGTGGAATCACCGTGCCGGCACAAATGTCCTACCCCACAGCGTTCTCCTTAGTGTCCCGAGTAAAATGATACCTCACTTGTGTGGGTGTCCAATGCAGAATTGGCTAAAAATGTATTTTTAAATCCCTATGTTTTGGGCTCTTCCCAGTCACTGGCCCTTGCCCCACCCACACAAGTGAGGTATCATTTTACTCTGGAGACTGAGGGGAACGCTGTGGGGTAGGACATTTGTGCCGGCATGGTGATTCCACACAAAAATATGTGGAAAATTTGTTTTTTTCAGCTAAATTTGAGGTTTGCAGGGCATTCTGGGTAGGAAAACGTTGGGGGATCCACACAATCCATACCTTGCTGGACTCCCCGGGTGTCTAGTTTTCAGAAATGTGTGGGTTTGGTAGGTTTCCCAAGATGGCCGCTGAGCCCGGGCCAAAACCCAGGTGACCCCTTGCAAACCAGGTTGTTTTGTGATAGGTAATTTTGATGTCTCCTCAATACGTTTTGGGCCCTTGCCTGTTGCGGGTACTTGGCCCACCCACGCGAGTGAGATATCATTTTTATTGGGAGACATGGGGGAACGCTGGGTGGTAGGAAATTTGTGGATCCACATAGATTCCAGAACTTTCCCACACAGAAATTTGAGAAAAAAGTGATTTTTTCAGCAAAATTTGAGGTTTGCAGGGGATTCTGGGTGGGAAAACGTTGGGGGACCCATGCAAGCCATACCTCGCTGGACTTCCCCGGGTGTCTAGTTTTCAGAAATGTGTGGGTTTGGTAGGTTTCCCAAGATGGCCACCGAGCCTGGGGCCAAAAACCCAGGTGACTCCCCTTGCAAAACCAGGTTGTTTTGTGATAGGTCATTTTGATGTCTCCTCAATACGTTTTGGGCCCTTGCCTGTCGCGGGTACTTGACCCACCCATGAGAGTGAGGTACCATTTTTATCAGGAGACCAGTGGGAACGCTGGGTGGTAGGAAATTTGAGAAAAAAGTGATTTGTTCAGCTAAATTTGAGGTTTGCAGGCGATTCTGGGTAGGAAAACTTTGGGGGACCCATGCAAGCCATACCTCGCTGGACTCCCCCGGGTGTCTAGTTTTCAGAAATGTGTGAATTTGGTATGTTTCCCAAGATGGCCGCCGAGCCTGGGGCCAAAAACCCAGGTGACCCTCCCTTGGAAAACCAGGTTGTTTTGTGATAGGTCATTTTGAAGTCTCCTCAAAACGTTTTGTGCCCTTGTCTGTCGCGGGTACTTGACCCACCCACGGGAGTGACATAGCATTTTTATCGAGAGACCTGGGGGAATGCTGGGTGGTAGGAAATTTGTGGATCTGAGAAATCTGAGAAAAAAGTGATTTTTTTCAGCTAAATTTGAGGTTTGCGGGGGATTCTGGGTAAGAAAACGTTGGGGGACCCACGCAAGCCATACCTTGATGGATGCCCCCGTTATCTAGTTTTCAGAAATGTGTGGGTTTAGTATATTTCCCATGATGGCCGCCGAGCCTGGGGCCATAAACCCAGGTGACTCCCCTTGCAAAACTAGGTTGTTTTGTGATAGGTCATTTTGATGTCTCCTCAATATGTTTTGGGCCCTTGCCTATCGTGGGTACTTGGGGCACCCACATGAGTGAGGTTCCATTTTTATCGGGAGACCTGGGGGAACGCTGGGTGGTAGGAAATTTGTGGATCTATGCAGATTCCCGAACTTTCCACCACAGAAATGTGAGGAAAATGTGAGGAAACGTTTGAGGTTTGCAAGGGATTCTGGGTAACAGAACCTGGTGAGAGCCAGACAAGTTACCCCATCCTGGATTCCCCTGGGTGTCTAGTTTTCAAAAATGTATAGGTTTGCTAGGTTTCCCTAGGTGCCAGCAGAGCTAGGGTTCAAAATCTACAGCTAGGCACTTTGGAAAAAAAGGGTCAGTTTTCACTGTGAAAATGTGGTGTGTCCACGTTGCGTTTTGGGCCATTTCCTGTCGCGGGCACTAGGCCTACCCACAGAAGTGAGGTACCTTCTTTCTCAGAAGACTTTGGGGAATGCGGGGTGTGTGGAATTTTCTGGATCCACGTAGATTCCAGAACTTTCCACCACAGAAATGTGAGGAAAATGTCTTTTTTTTTACAAAGTTTGAGGTTTGCATGGGATTCTGGGTAAAAGAACCTGGTGAGAGCCAGACAAGTTACCCCATCCTGGATTCCCCTGCATGTCTAGTTTTCAAAAATGTATAGTTTTGCTAGGTTTCCCTAGGTGCCGGCAGAGGTAGGGTTCAAAATCTACAGCTAGGCACTTTGCAAAAAAAGGGTCAGTTTTCACTGTGAAAATGTGGTGTGTCCACGTTGCGTTTTGGGCCATTTCCTGTCACGGGCACTAGGCCAAGCCACATAAGTGAGGTACCATTTTTCTCAGAAGACTTTGGAGGATGCGGGGTGGGTGGAATTTTGTGGATCCACACAGATTCCAGAACTTTCCACCACAGAAATGTGAGGAAAATGTGTTTTATTTTACAAAGTTTGAGGTTTGCAAGGGATTCTGGGTAACAAAACCTGGTGAGAGCCAGAGAAGTTACCCCATCCTGGATTCCCCTGGGTGTCTAGTTTTCAAAAATGTATAGGTTTTCTAGGTTTCCCTAGGTGCCGGCAGAGCTAGGGTTCAAAATCTACAGCTAGGCACTTTGCAAAAAAAGGGTCAGTTTTCACTGTGAAAATGTTGTGTGTCCACGTTGCGTTTTGGGCCGTTTCCTGTCGAGGGCACTAGGCCTACCCACAGAAGTGAGGTACCATTTTTCTTGCAAGACTTTGGGGAATGCGGGGTGTGTGGATTTTTGTGGATCCACGCAGATTCCAGAACTTTCCACCACAGAAATGTGAGGAAAATGTGTTTTTTTTTTACAAAGTTTGAGGTTTGTAAGGGATTCTGGGTAACAAAACCTGGTGAGAGCTAGACAAGTTACCCCATCCTGGATTCCCATGGGTGTCTAGTTTTCAAAAATGTATAGGTTTGCTTGGTTTCCCTAGGTGCCGGCAGAGCTAGGTTCAAAATCTACAGCTAGGCACTTTGCAAAAAAAGGGTCAGTTTTCACTGTGAAAATGTTGTGTGTCCACGTTGCGTTTTGGGCCGTTTCCTGTCGAGGGCACTACTAGGCCTACCTACAGAAGTGAGGTACCATTTTTCTTGCAAGACTTTGGGGAATGCGGGGTGTGTGGATTTTTGTGGATCCACACAGATTCCAGAACTTTCCACCACAGAAATGTGAGGAAAATGTGGTTTTTTTTACAAAGTTTGAGGTTTGCAAGGGATTCTGGGTGGCAGAACCTGGTGAGAGCCAGACAAGTCACCCCATCCTGTATTCCCCTGGGTGTCTAGTTTTCAAAAATGTATAGGTTTCCTAGGTTACCCTAGGTGCCGGCAGAGCTAGGGTTCAAAATCTACAGCTAGGCACTTTGCAAAAAAAGGGTCAATTTTCACTGTGAAAATGTGGTGTGTCCATGTTTCTTTTTGGGCCGTTTCCTGTTGCGGGCACTAGGCCTACCCACAAAAGTGAGGTACCATTTTTCTTGGAAGACTTTGGGGAATGCGGGGTGGGTGGAATTTTGTGGATCCACGCAGATTCCAGAACTTTCCACCACAGAAATATGAGGAAAATATGTTTTTTTGACAAAGTTTGAGGTTTGCAAGGGATTCAGGGTAACAGAACCTGGTGAGAGCCAGACAAGTTACCCCATCCTGGATTCCCCTGGGTGTCTAGTTTTCAAAAATGTATAGGTTTGCTAGGTTTCCCTAGGTGTCGGCAGAGCTAGGGTTCAAAATCTACAGCTAGGCTCTTTGCAAAAAAAGGATCAGTTTTCACTGTGAAAATGTGGTGTGTCCACTTTGCGTTTTGGGCCAATTCCTGTAACGGGATCTAGGCCTACCCACAGAAGTGAGGTACCATTTTTCTCGGAAGACTTTGGGGAATGCGGGGTGGGTGGAATTTTGTGGATCCACGCAGATTCCAGAACTTTCCATCACAGAAATGTGAGGAAAATGTGTTTTTTTTTTACAAAGTTTCAGGTTTGCAAGGGATTCTGGGTAACAGAACCTGGTGAGAGTCAGACAAGTTACCCCATCCTGGATTCCCCTGGGTGTCTAGTTTTGAAAAATGTATAGGTTTGCTAGGTTTCCCTAGGTGGCGGCAGAGCTATGGTTCAAAATCTACAGCTAGGCACTTTGCAAACAAAGGGTCAGTTTTCACTGTAAAGATGTGGTGTGTCCACTTTGTGGTTTGGGCCGTTTCCTGTCACGTGCACTATGCCTACCCACACAAGTGAGGTATCATTTTTATCGGAAGACTTTGGGAAATGCGGGGTGGTTGGAAATTTGTGGATCCACGCAGATTCCAGAACTTTCCATCACAGAAATGTGAGGGAAAAAGTGTTGTTTTTCTTACAAAGTTTGAGGTTTGCAAGGGATTTTGGGTAACAGAACCAAGTGAGAGCCACACAAGTCACCACATCCTGGATTCCCCTGGGTGTCTAGTTTTAAAAAATGTATAGGTTTGCTACGTTTCCTTGGGTGCCAGCTGGGCTAGGACCCAAAATCCAGAGGTAGGCACATTCCGCAAAAAAGTCTGTGCCTAGTGGGCTTTCTGCCACCCTGTCGAGGGGGGAAATTGGGGGCTATTGCCCTGATATGCCCCCAGGGGGGTATAAAGACTGTGGCTATTTTGTTTGGGTGGGTGGGGACATTGGGGTTCCCATTCTGGGCAGCCCCCACCCCTATGTATAAAAAAAGCCAGCATAATCGCTGGTGCCTCGTGGGCTCTCTGCCCCCCCGGGGGCAGATCAGGGGCTACTGCCCCCATCTGCCTCCTGGGGGGACAGAAAGACAGTGGCATCTTTTTTTGGGGGGTGGGAGCATTGGCATTCCCATTCTGGGCAGCCCCCACCCCTACATATAAAAAAAACAAATCCCTATGGCCTAGTGGGCTTTCTGCCCCCCGGGGGACAGATCAGGGGCTACTGTCCCCATCTGCCTCCTGAGGGGGGGCAGAAAGACTAGCATTTTTTGGGGGTGGTGGGGGCATTGGCATGCCCATTCTGGGCAGCCCCCGCCCGAACTATGGAAAAATAAAAATCCCTGGTGCGTAGTGGACTTTCTGCCCCCCCCCCGGGGGGGCAGATAAGGGGCTTTTGCCTCATCTGCCTCCCAGGAGGGGCAGAAAGACTGTAGCATTTTTTTTTGAGTGGGGGTATTTGCATGCCCATTCTGGGCAGCCCCCACCCCTACGTATATATATAAAAAAATCCCTGTGGCCTAGTGGGCTTTTTGCCCCCCCCGGGGGGGCATATCAGGGGCTATTGCCCCCATCTGCCTCCTGGGAGGGCAGAAAGTCTTATTCCTTCTTTGGGGGTAGGGTGGGGGCTTTGGCATGCCCATTCTGGGTAGCCCCCACCCCTGGCATATAAAATAAAAATCCCTGACGTCTAGGCTGCTTTCTGCCCCCCCGGGGGGCAGATTGGGGGCTGCTGCCCCCATCTGCCCCCCGGGGCAGAAAGGCTGTCTGGGAAAATTAAATGGGGGAGCAAAGGCCCTTGCCCAAGGGGCCGCTCCCCCCTCCCTGGTGGCTAGTGGGTGGATCCCTGCTTGGGGATCGCCCTCCTGGGGCGATCCCCAAGCAGGGATCGACTAGGGAAGGGTACCATTGGAAAGGGGAGATTCTCCCCTTTCCAATGATACCTCTCACAAGTGTTTCGGTGCTCGGGGGGCTGAGATAGCCCCACGAGCCCTGAAACATTGAAACTGAAAACTAAGTTTCAGTTTCGTTTTCAATGTAATGGCAACAGCGCGCCATGCGCGCGATCGTCATTAGATTGAAAATGAGTGAAGGGCCTCGGAAGGTTGGGGAAGCTCTTCCCCGCCTCCCGAGGCCCCCCAAAAAAATGGAAATCCCTCTGCTGTTTGCAGCAGAGGGATTTCGTGCCCCTGTCCTCATGACGGAATGGTTCCGTCATGAGCACAGGAGCACTGGTGCTCATGACGGTACCATTCCGTCATGAGCACCGAAGGGGTTAAGTAGATCTGTTTTTTTTTCCTTCTCTTTTCCTCTTTTCTTGCCATCTTGAATTTGTGATCCAAACAAAATAATTTTCTGAAAAACAAAGAACAGTTTCAATAGTTTCTTACATCTATTCAATATTTTAAAATAATTACATATGATTACTAATATTAACTACCAAGCAATTATTTACATTGCTATTTTCTTTATCCCAAATATCAAAACACTACTCATTCCACTTAAATATATAGTGCGTACTTCAACAATACCTTCCCAAACACTCATACAAAGTACCATAATCACTAATTCCTTTGCCGCCATATCTTTAACCTCATTTGCCTTCACTACTCAGCAACTACTAACAATGTTGCGCCTACCCAAATGCAAACCACAAACCCTTTCCATGTCACAGTTGAAAGTCTCACCATATTACTGAAAGGATGCATGCATCTCTCTGTGCCTTTTCCTAGTGGCATCATACTTAAAAGAAACATACAAATAGATCTATACCTGTGTTTTATAGGTATCGGATCTTCCGATACATAACTCGTGTCAAAAAATACATGTTGAAGCATAGACATACCTCAGCAAAGTTAAACTGTTAAGGTCAATCGTCGAGCAATGTAAATTGGGACGATATGTAACTTGCAACTGTGTGTGGCTTTTTTGTATGGCATACCACTCTATTACGCCTTTCTCTGTGCTCGTCAGATGCCGCCAAAAGCCCAGTGATGGTCTAAGTGGTATTTTTTCAACGCAGATGGCCCTCTGTTACCTTCCTTTTACAAATGAGGGGAGAGGAACCGTTAGAGAGCAGGAGGAAGGGGGGGCGTCAAGGGATGTCTTATTCCCAGTCTCTCGATCTGCCGGCCCTGTCATGTAGGCAGCTTCAGCACGAGCAGTAAGCCTGACAATTACCTTGACTTATATTCACGTGTGCTTCATGAGTGTGAGCAAACCCGTGCACCAAGTGAGCAGGCAACATTTCATTTTTTTCATCTCCCTGAAGTTAATAAAGCATGTCCCTTGTAAAGCCCCCCTCGGTAATCTCCGACAAGGTACAATCTGCAGAAGGCCATTTCTTTTACGTTTCCCGGGCCGATTTTCGACCCCAATTCATCCCCGTACCATAGTCATAAGACCATGTAGTCCTTGCAACATGACACACTGCACTCGTGTAGCATTGAAACCGTTTACGACTTTCTCTGTGCTGTACATATGCCACCAACAGGCCAATGAAGGTCGAAGTGGTATTTTTCATGGTAGATGGGCCTCTGTTACTTTCCTTTTAGAAAGAGGAGAGGGAAGAAGCATTGGGGGGGAGAGAATGGGGGGGGAGTCAAGGTACGTGTCATTCCCAAACTCACCATCTGCCGGCCCTCTAATATACGCAGATTCAGCATAGGGAGAGAGCCTGACAATTACCTTCACTTATATTCACATGTACTTCACCAGTGTGAAGAAATCCGTACACAAAATGTGCAGGGAACATTTCCTTTTCTTTTTTATCTCCCACACATTCATAAAACATATCTCTTGTAAAGAAACCCCCCCACCCCTGTATTTTCCGACAAGGCACAAACGTGGCCATTTCTCTTAAGTTGACTGAGCCGATTTTGGATCTTAGTTCAACCCTGTACCTCAGTCACAACACCATGCAGTCCTTTCAACATAAGAGACTGCACTCCTCATTTCACGAACACACTTAAATAATACAGCGCACTTCAACTATACCGTCCCAAAAACTCATACGAACTACCATAATCACTAATCCCTTTGCCAGCATGTCTTTGACCTCATTTCTCTTTTGCACCTTCACTACTCAGCAACTACTAACAGTGTTGTGCCTACCCAAATACAAAGCAGAAACCCTTTCCATGTCACACTTGAAAGTCTCACCATATTACTGAAAGCATGCATGCATCTCTCTGTGCCTTTTCCTAGTGGCATCATACTTAAAAGAAACATACAAATAGATGTATACCTGTGTTTTATAGGTATCAGATCTTCCGATGCATAACACGTGTGAAAATACATGTAGAAGCATCGACATACCTCAGCAAAGTCAAAATGTTAAAACGAACACTAGAGCAATATACAATGGGCCACTATGTAACTTGCAACGGTGTGCAGCTTTTATGTATACCATTGAAACCGATTCAGACTTTTCTGTGCTGGTCAGATGCCGCCAACAGCCCAGTGGGGGTCTAAGTGGTATTTTTGAACACAAATGGACCTCTGTTACCTTCCTTTTACAAACGGGAGGAGAGAAAGCGTTAGGAAGGAGAAGGAGAGGGGATCGTGGGGGGGGGGGTTAAGGGACATATCATTCCCAGTCTCTCGATCTGCCGGCCCTGTAATATACGCAGATTCACCACGAGCAGGAAGCCTCACAACTACCTTCACTTATATTCACGTGCGCTTCATGAGTGTCAGCAAACCCGTGTACCAAGTGTCCTGGCAACATTTCATTTTTTTCAATCTCCCTGAAATTAATAAAACATGTGGCTTCTAAACCCCCCCCCCACTTCCCCCCAAGTATTTTCCGACAAGGAACAATCAGCAAACGTGGGCCATTTCCTTTACGTTCCCCGAACCGATTTTGGACCCCAATTCATCCCAGTACCTCATACACAAGACCATGTAGTTCTTTCAACATGACACACTACACTCATGTATCATTGAAACTTGTATTTGTTAAAATTTACAAATGAAAAACAAATTTAAGAAAAAAATGTTTAACGTATTTTTTACTATTATTTGATACATCCAACTGTCCATAATTACTTTTAAAAGTATGAAAGGCGGGTGAGGCGTTATTGAGTGATTGCATATGCTCTTTTGTACTACTCTAAGGTATTCTCTGAATATAACTAAACTGTGTTGCAGATTACATAAATACATGCATACTCCTGTTGTGAAAAAATGACTGTAACAGTACTGCCTCACAGTTTCTATGAGTCCCAGTGTATTGCAAGAATAATTGGAGAAATGCTTCCATTGTACCTCACTGAATGAATAAGTGCATAGATTGTACTTCAAGAAATTCATCTCTGCATACATAGTGCCTGAGTGAATGATTGAGTGCAAAACTACTCCCTCGCTCATTGCATGACTGCATAAGTAATACATGATTGATTTAATTTGTGTGGTAGCAGTGCCTACTTGATTCTATGAGTGCATGGCTACTGCCTAAGTGACTATATCAGTGAAAAGATAATACCTACCTGTTTACAACACTGAATGGAAACTGCCTGAGTAAAAAGATGACTTCAAGAGTAATTTCTGGGTCATTGTGGGAATGCATGGGTAGTACCTGAGGGAATCGATGAGTGCTTTGGTACTGCCTGAGTCATTAATTAAGTGCAAGAATAGAAACGGGGGATTGCATAATTGTGTTTGTAATGTCTGATTGATTGGATGTGTGTATAGCACTGCCTCCTTGATTGCATAAAACATTACCCCGTTCATACATTTAACTACCTTGAAACTACTTTTATTCATGAATTGGATTCGTTGGTTTTGCATTTTGCTGTCAGAATGAAGATAAGTAAGTTTTCCTAACAGAGAACCACAGTGTTTGTTCCGTTGAATAGTCTTTAGTTTGTACACAAGTTAAATTAAACGAAGATTGTAACTTTCCGCCCGTAATTTAGAATTTTTTTTTAAAAAAACTCCAATAGCTGCTGTTATTCCCACGCTCAGTGTGCTTTTCAAAAGCAGTTATCTTATTCCAAATTACCAACTCTTTCACAACGTGTTACATGTTGCACCAATGTCTTCTGTCCTCCCCCACATGCGTTTGCAGATAGTTTGGTCTGGCCTTCCATTCCTACTTTGAAAACAGATTTTAATAGCGTACACTAACTCAAAGCGCTATTGTTTCAATAAGAAGTGGCTCTCACATCACCTCGTGAGACCTTCAAATAGCTGGTGGCTAAACCATCAAGTGACTTTGACTCACTGCTCTATACCAATCTCCCACTACATTTTGCACAATTTATACGCCAAATATTTATTCAGTCTGAAACTGAAGGTCTACCGCATTTTTTTAAACTAGCCGACTCCCGCCTTGTTATTTCTTTACAGACTATTTTTATAGTAATACCAGATATTATTCATTCTAATTTTGCAAGCGCATTTGGCGGGTTCCCTTGCTGCTCTTGCTGGTTTGTGCAGTGCTCGTTCTTCAGCTCCTACTACAAAATGGCTGTCCGTCCTGTGCTTCAACCCCATCCAGGACAATTGCGGCTGTACCGTGAATGGATGCTACAACTTTTTGAATGCTTGCCATTGGCAATTTTTGGCATCAGCTATAGGCTGAATTTCCGCTACGTGTATTTCACCTGTGTGCAACCTGTGTTCTACTGTCTCCGGTGCCCCTTTGAATGCGACCTGCATGTCTGCCTCTCTACTACTTCACGCTGTCGCCTGGATTATGAACTGTTGCTGCGACCATTGCTGGCTCATGACCAGGACTGTTCCGGAGACACACGCTTGATGGATGCGTTTAATAATGCAATAAGGGGGAGATGGAGTACATGCGCTCATGCGCAGCGCCTCTTGCAGCAGACTATCATCGAATATCACCCAAGTTGCCCTGACATGCTCCTGCTTGCAGAAGATTACTAATTGCTGAATTGGATTGCGACCCTCTTTGCCTGGAGAGGTGCAGATGACCTTTTGGAGCTGATTGCATATCACGGTGCTTCTGAGTTCTTGAACTTCGATGGATCTCCATAAGTGCGCATGGTAACTCGATTTGACGGCCTCTTATTTCTACACTTCAAAAACACTGTTTTTTTTTCTTTTTCTCATTTCGCTTTTCGTTCTTTTTTGGATTTTCAGATATTGACTTTCTTTACGAATTCCCCTTTACAGACTTGGTTACGCTCTCTTTATGTTGGCGCTCTGTTTGCCTGGGTGTTACAGAGCTGGCTGACGAAACGGGCAACTTGGCCGTTGGGGACATTATCGACTTCACTAAGTTATGATCAACCGTGCATCTATTATCCAGCTTTTACGCACGATAACACAAACGTATTTTTTTACTAAATAACTTGTTCGTACTTTTCACATGAGAACTATCTGCTGTGTTTGTTTTGAGCATTTTTTGACACTTTAAATTGAACATTGTAGGCAAAGTCAATAAACAGTGTCCCTTGTTATTTTGTTGTGGTTAGGGCCTAGCACTTGTATAAAAATATACACTGAAATTCTTGTTGAACACCCGTACTGTGATACAATTGGAATATACCAATAAGTGGCACACACACTTGGATAGAACCGTTTCCAAGGAGAACAGCGAAACAGATTCTGTAATTTAAAATTACTATCTATATTAAAAGTGATCTAGTCTGCAGACAAACCTCTGAGATGTTCTATTTTATAATAATACTTCTTTTTAGCAGGGAGAGGGACGTTACGCAAGATAGTCTTTTCTCTATTCTCTTTTATGATGACATATCTCTTTATCAGATATCGATTCACTACTATACTGATTATAATTCTATCATACAATTTTATTTTTGTTGTGGCACATATACTGCACATTACGCCATGTTATTTAAAATATTTTTTTAAATGATTCATGTCTGTGTCAGATGTTACAAATACAATAGTGACAGTTAATTCCTTTGCCAACATCTCTTTAACCTCATTTGCCTGTTGCATCTTCACTACTCAGCAACTACTAACAATGTTGGGCCTACCCAAATGCAAAGCAGAAACCCTTTCCATGTCACACTTGAAAGTCTCACCATATTACATCTGGCTGTGCCTTTTCCTAGTAGCACATACTTAAAAGAAACATACAAATCGATATATACCTGTATTTTATAGGTATCGGATCTTCCGATGCATAACACATGTGAAAATACATGTAGAAATATACACATACCTTAACAAAGTCACACTGCTAAGACAAACACTCAGACAATGTACAATGGGCCGGTATGTAAGTTGCAAATGTGTGCCGCTTTTTTTGTGTAGCATGGAAGGCGATTGGAAGTTTCTCTCTCCTGTTCAGGTAGTACCAGCAGCCCAGTGAGGGTTAAACTAATATTTGTCGAAGCACATAGGCCTCTCTTACCTTCCTTTAACAAATGGGTAAGAAGGAAGCGTTGAAGGGGTGTAAGAGGAGAGAGGTGTGTCAAAGGACGTATCATTCCTAGTCTCTCGATCTGTAGGACCCTCTACTGTGCACAGATTCTGCACGGCCATGGAGCCTGAAATTCACGTATAGTTCACCAGTATAAACAAATCTGTGCACACGGCCAATGTACAATATGCCGGGATATATGTTGAAACTGTGTGCTGCTTTTTTCTGTAGCATAAAAGGCGATTGGGACTTTCTCTCTGTTGTTCAGGTGGTACCAGCAGCCCAGTGAGGGTCCAAGTAATATTTTTCAAAGCAAATACGCCTCTGTTACCTTCCTTTTACAAACGGGGAGGTGGAGGAAGCGTGGGGAGGGGGGAGGGGGTCAAGGGACGTGTCATTCTTAGTCTCTCGATCTGCCGGCCTTCTAATGTCTGCAGATTCTGCACGGGCAGGGAGTGTGACAGTTACCTTCACTTATATTCAAATATAGCTCACCAGTGTGAAAAGACCGAGCACGTCTGCACGCAACATTTCCATTTTTGTTTCATCTCCCTCAAGTTAATAAAACATGCCTCTTCTAACCCCCCCCCCCCCAGTATTTTTCGACAAGGCACAATCTGTAAACGTGCGCCATTTCCTTTATGTTGCCCGGGTCGATTTTGGAACCCAAATCAACCCTGTACCTCACTTTCAAAACCATGCACTCCTTTCAACATGACAAACTGCACTCCTTCTTTCTCGAAGGCACCTAAATATATATGGGGTACTTGTTCAGCAACTACTCACACTCTATGCACATTTTGTAACAAATGTGAAACAGCACACTTCTGTAATACTATGCTATTTAAAAAAAATATATATTTTCAAACTTTAAAATATCACCCCAAAGACAACCACTACTACACAATATATAACACACTTTATTAATTTGTAACTCACCTCTGTAGTTGGTATGCAGATTTCATATTTCACAAACGCATGCAATATTTTCTTTCTCACACAATAAATGTAATTCAAGACTCTCATCAAGGATAAAACCAGTAATGGCAAACTTTCCCTCTCTTTCCACACAGATATAGATGTATATAATAAATCAAAATCGTTCCTTCATTATTTCAAATTGCAAAACACATTTCTATTGGTTATTCATATTAACCCTCTCTAACTCTCTTTTAAAACGCCCCAAACTGGTTCTCTTATTTTGTGGATTGGACACTCCCCCACACTGCCGCATCGCCATACAGCCCCGAACCCTTACGACAATTCAGAAGCCTATTTCCAATAATACTACTGCAAATTTTGAACAACACACTTCTTCTAGACATACTACTCATTTTGAAAAAACTAACTTTAATAGCTTATCAGTTGTAATTAATTTTGCATTCCATATTTTAATACCACAGATATTTCTACTCCTTCCCCAATCACCTTATTGCCAGTTTCCATACCAACACTTTCTGCAACATTCAATGGCAGGTGCGGGTCACAAGTTCACCATATTTCATCCCAACAGTTTCTGCAACATTCAAGGGCAGGTGCGGGTCACAGGTTCACCATATTTCATCCCAACAGTTTCTGCAACATTCAACGGCAGGTGCAGGTCACAAGTTCACCATTTTTTTAAGTTCAGAATAGTACCTTCCAAATGCAAGTAGCAGGTGTGGTTGACTTCTGCACGTCTGATCGTATCCTATGTAGTGTACGTTTCAAACATTTTTTCTTAACCAATCAGAAACATACTTTTTCACGAAAGTAACATGCACCCTAGTTTTCACTGCACAATGTTCTTCATCAGCCAATCAGTTATCGTTTAAAAAAAAAAAAAAAGCTTCTTCTCCACCTTTTAACATATCTCTCATTCTACCAACGGACTACATGAGCTACAGACATCTTTTGATTCCTTCCAGCCATACCTTCAAAATGCTAGTGTGGATCGTAGGACACAGCTATGTTTTTTGGTGCAAAAGGTATGCTGAACACAGACATATTGACAAAGACCTAGGTTTACAAAATGTGGACATTAAATGGCTTGCATAGAGAGAAGATTTAAGTGGCACCAATTGTTGCCTTTGGTTAAAACCTCTTTGCATCTCCAACCCCCTGACCTCATGATTATGCACTGTGGTGGCAATGACCTAAGCACATTGACTGGGGTAGGTCTGGAAATGCTAATAAAGGATACCTTTGCACAATTGATGTTGCTTTTGCCTCAAACTGTCTTTGTATACTCCAATATATGCCAAAGACAAAAGTGGAAATGGGCAAATCAATTCTGTCCTCAGATTGAGAAAGCTAGGAAGAATGTCAATAAAGCTGTTTCTGCATACCTCAGAGATCATAGAATGGGGTCCATCTACAACAACAAGCTACGTTTTGATATGGATGACATATACAGAAGTGATGGAGTTCATTTCAAGATCAAGGAAACAGAGTTTTTCTCAACAACCTGAAGTTGTGCATCCGCACTTACATGTAGCTCCAACAAACTCATAATGAAAACAAGGGCTCTTTTTAGTGCCACCCTATAACTCAGAACTCAGCCGGGCCATTTTAGGCCCCGGGAACCGCATCCCCCCGGGCCTGGCCACAATGTTTGAGAACCGCGCAAGGAGCCCCAATGCCCCCGCAGCCCCTGCCAGCTCCCCGCCTCCTACGGCAGCCAGGAATCCTTTTGAACAAAGCCAGCTGCTCCATGCAAGCTCCCTTTGCCCAAAAGCAAATCTGCTTCGCTTCATGGAAGCGAGAGCAAATTTCCTCCTCTCTCTTCCATGAAGCGAAGCAGAAGTTTGCTATGACAGAGCGGGAACTCTGCAGAGATCCCGCCCTGCCATAGCAAACTACAATGTCCCAGGGGAAGGCACCACAGGCCATTGTTGGAACCGGCCCTCAGAGATGACGATACCCAGGGCCATGGAAAGCTCCTCAAGGGAAATTGGACGATACGCCTCCATCCAATTTAAAGGCCCGGGAACATCATGCTCCCCGGGGCAGGCAGTCCGCAATTGACCCCTGCATTTTAATTCATGAATGCCCCGGGGAAGTAGTGCCCCCGGGACAGTGTTGGGGAGGCTTCACCCCTCCACACTTAAATTTTACATATAGCTCCGGGGAAGTGCTGCTTTTTGGGGCGGAGGGGGAGGGAGATGCTTGCCCCCCCATATCATTATATTTCCCCCTGGGAACTGTGTGCCCATTACAAAAGTAGCCCCTGCATTTTAATTGTAAATGTCCAGAGGAAGTAGTGGTCCCCGGGACAGTGTGGGGGAGCCTTAATCCCTCCAGACTTCTATTTTACGTATACCTCCAAGGACATGCTGCTCTTCGGGGCAGAGGGGGAGGGAAGACGCGTAGCCCCCCCATATCATTATATTTGCTCCGAGGAAGTGGCGGTCCCCGTGACAGAAGTAAACCCCGCATCATAACTAAACATTGCTCCCAGGAACTGGCCCACCCGGGGGCTTAATCAAACAAAGCGCGCAACACCGCGCTTTGTTTGTCTTTTTCCCTCTGTGATTTCCAGGCCCTACGCGAATCCCACCAAAGACATATTAAAACATTGTTTTTTTAACCTTCGGGCTCCCTGTTGCTCCCCCTCAGCCCCCTAGGGGGGTCACAGTGTTCCTACCCTGCCCTCTTCTACTTTTTTCCCCTTTTTCCCCCTACTCGTTTCAACTGAGTCACAAGATGGCTGCCAACGCTTCCTAGTTTGAAGTGTTGGCAGCCAATCAGAGGCAAGCTCGTGCTCGGGACGGCTCAGCCAATCAGATCTCACAATTCTCAAATATCGATATCTGTAAATCTTTAAATATCTCAAAAACTACTGAACGGATTTACACCATTTAAAGAAAAGCTTGCTTTCTGGTCAAAGAGCTATCTCTCTTCCAAATTTGATGTAATTCCGTTCAGCAGTTCGGGCTGTAGCCGTGTCTAAAGTTTCCTATGGAAATTAACATGGAGAAAACACGTTTTGGGCCCCCCTTTTTTCTCGGCCGCCACTTGACGAAACACCCCGAAACCTTCAAGACAGGAGCTGATCTGAGTGAACAATTAGTTTTGAAAATTTTGCGGAGATTTGTCAAGCGACGCCAAAGATATTGGCAAAAGAAAAAACGCTTTCCCTATGGAAACTAGGTCCTAACTATAACTACCTACTGGCGACTGCTAGTAGGTTTTATATATATATATATATATATATATATATATATATATATATATATATATCTTCTGCTACTGTTTATCTTAAAAGAACTGGTACATTATGTCTGATGCTGAAACTGATGGCCCTGATGCCCCAAATCCTAATATTAATGAAAAATTACTTTAAAAAAATACAACAGGATATGCGCACTTGTGCGCGCGAAACCTTACAAGTCAAGTCTAATGAGAGGTCCCTAATCTCTGATGAGGATTATGACTTAGAAACCGCCTCAGGGGGAAAGTCTGATTGCAGTAAGAAAGGGGGCAAACAGCAGCGGCCGTGTAGGTAAGAGCGGTGGGGTGGTGGGGTCAGGTTGTGGGGGGATTCAACATATAACCACGAGAGAAAATTAAATAAATATTAGATTTTCCCTTGTTGTCGTCTGTCGAAATACCCCCCCTCGGGCCCTATCCCACTGCCCCAACGCTGTTACCTGAACCGGCCGCTGCTGGGGGCAAACGACTAAAAAAGTTAATGATATTGAAGGGGCAGCTTCCATGAGCATATTGGGAGGTCCAAGCACTTTAATTCATACTTGAGATCTAATCACCTCAACGCATAATGGAGGTATAAGCACTTCAAACAGATCAGGAGGTCAAAGCACCTCAAAAGTCTTGGGTGTCCTTCGCGTCACAACTTATAAAGGTGTCCAAAGCGGCACACATATCTTTAGTGCTCAGAGTACAGCAGAAGATACTGCCATGGAAGTTTAAAGGAATCAGAGTGAAGAATTACTCGATGAATACATCCTTGACCTGGATCAGGATGATATGGACATTGAAGGCCTCTTCACAGAGGAGGAATGTCTGTCATCCTCTAAGGGGATAATAATGGATTCTGGTGGTCAGGAGATGTTTCCCACATTACATTAGGCACCCAAGAAGTGCCGAATGGTGTCCTCAAGATCATGTGGAGAAATGTATTAGAAGGTAGATAGGAAATCCCCGAGAAAAAGAGGCATATAACATCTTGAGAGCCGAGTGCTCTAGACCAGTGATCCAAGAAAAAGTTTGCCTAACACCAAAGGATCCTGAATTTTTCACCTTTTTATTGAAGCTGTGGAGAGACCCCTGAAAAGGCATTGAAAGATCCCTTAAGGCCTACCAAGATCTCCTTCGCGACATCCTAGGCCCCCTAGCTAGAATAATAAACATGGTAGAGGAGGCCCATATTAATGGGACCCCTGTAGATATTAACCTACTTAGGGGCTGGAGCAAGAGAGCTGTGATTCTCCTAGGAAATGCCCAATGCAGGGCTGAATGCCGAATGGCATAGGGTTGTCCTAAGCAAGATCATCCCAAAATTAGGAGACATGGCGGATAAAGAACCCTCCGAACACCCCAAAGGCCTCCTGTTCAGAGAGGATATGATTAAAACAATTAGGAAAATATGTGGCTATGTTCATGGCCTTGGACAAAGCACAGACAAAGATGAGAAGGGTTTTTAATCCTAGTGTTTTTGGTCAGGCCAGAAGGGGCCTTTCTGCTGGCCGGAGTACTCAAATGCCCAACTTCAGACAAATAGGTTTTGGTAGAGGTTACCAGCCAGGCATCTCACAGCCCTTGCACCCCCAATGAGGACTAACTACTCATACCAGAGACTTCAGATCCCATGGACAAGGATCCAGTTTTCAGAGTGAGTAAGAAACCCTTCACACATTTGTTTTTCCCCGGTAAAAGTGGGGGGGTCTACTCAAAGTTCCCGGTCCAATCCTCTCTCCCAAGAGAATTGAAGCTTACCTTAAAGCAACAGAAGGTGGTAGAAGAAATGATACAAAAAGATGCAATCGTAGCGGTTCCTTGGAAATGCCAGGTTTTTGCAAGTACACTCTTCCTTGTGGAGACCAGTTATAAATCTCAGGGTCCTGAACAGATTTCTAGTCTATAGACATTTCAAGATGGAGGGAGTCCATCTCTTGAGAGACATTCTACTAGAAAAAGACTGGCTCATGAAGTTGGACCTGAAGGATGTCTACTTCACCATTCCAATAGCCATGGAGTTTCAAGGTTACCGCCAGTTCATATGGAATCACAGTCTTTTTCAGTTTCAGGCACTTCCCTTCGGCCTATCCTTAGCTCCTTCAGAGAGATACGGTTAATTGTTTATCTAGATGATATCCTAATAATGTCGCAATATCATTCTCAGATTTTAAAGGATATAGAATTGGTGCTAAAGCTTCTAGAGAGTTTGGGTTTCATAATAAACAAGGAGAAGTGCATTCTGGTTGCTTCCAGGTCCCTTGAATTATTGGGTTTTACGATAGACACAATAAGGACCCTTCTTCTGTTGCCAGGGAAGAAAATTACCACGATTCGAAAGGAGATAAGATTTGTGTTGAGACAGGACTCTATAACCTTGAGGAGCTATGGCTAGCCGATCCTTCTGGAAAGGTGGAAGACTGGAGGAGATCCTTAGTGCTGCTGATTGGTCAAACTCTAATACCTTCACAAAACATTACTGTAAATCGATCAAGCACATGTCGGATGTGGTTTTGCAGGACTGTCAACATGCATAATGGAAGCCTCCGGTCTTGTAATGAAATAGCGATTCTCCTAATTAAATGCCAAGAGAATCTGGATTTCATTAAAGACACGGAGGCTAACATTATCCCACCCTCCCATCCCTGGATTTGGATAATAACATAAATAATAAAAAACAAAATTTAAAAAAAAATACAAAACTAAAGGAGGTTAATAAAATGTAAAATTGTAATAATTCGAGATTGTTATATACTTGCATTTGTTTATGTTCTATTTATTTAGAATGTCTTAGACCTATAGAGGATATTCTAATATTCCTCTTCAATTTCAGAGCATTTCCAGCAGTTCGTATCTACGTGTCTCCATCACCTGGAAACCTCTATGAACTGGGTGCCTTCTTTCCTTTTTCTGCAACGCAAGTTCTTTGTTTGAGAAGTTACTTCATTTCCTGTTGTGCCATATCATTTTTGGACTTTTCGTAATACATGATGGAGAATTTCTAACCGCATTTCAAAGAGGCAGATTGTACTGTGGGCATGCCTATTATGGTCTAGCTGTATTCTGTTCCAAAACAATTTTGTTTGTGATGTAATACTGTGATGTAATAATAGTGGCTGTGTGGAGTTTGCATTAAAGGAATAATGCATAATGTTAGCCTCTGTGTCTTTAATAAAATCCAGATTCTCTTGGCATTTAATTAGGAGAATCTCTTTTCTCAACCAAAGATAGTACATCTGCATTCATAGTGTATTCTTATGATTAGGTGCACATTTACTACTTTTGAGAAGTCACAAACACGTCCAGCAGTACACGTAGAACCAGTAGCGGCTCGCAGAGCGAGTGCTTCGGGGCGGTGGGGCGGGGGAGGGGCAGGGTGGGGGGTAGTGGACTCGGACATACGACGGAACGGAGTAAAGTAAGTAAATAAATAAAACAATTTACCTTGCGCGCGCTGCATCAACGAGTTGGCGATGCAGCGCGCGCAAGGTAAATTGTTTTATTTATTCATTTACTTACTTTACTCCGTTCCATCGTATGTCCGAGTCCACTACCCCCCCACCCTGCCCCTCTCCACCCCGCCCCACCACCCCGCAGCACTCCCTCTGCGAGCCGCCACTGCGTAGAACCTGGTGTCCCTATTCCCATAACATATTTCTCAAGCTCCCATTTTTCCATTTTCCTGATGTGGTATCGTATCTAGACTACAAATATGCACTGGTGAAATTCAACCCGATTTGCATCTACACTTTTAATTTATTTTCAAGGGGGAAATATATTTCCTAATGGAGAAACCCTTCTCCCTTCATCCCTCCAGGTTTGGAGGTCATCTGTTCCAATTCCTGACCTGGAAAGGGAGTTACTTCAGCCATTTGCTGGAGTAAAACTGCTACCATTTCCAGATTGGGAAAGGTTTCTACTCACTCGCCACCCTCTGCTTGGAATTTGCTACCATATAATTCTATGTACTCTTGGCAGAGAATTACACAGTTATGAACTCATTTAAGTTTATGAGGAATTTTTCCGTTAATTCGTGACAGGCGCAAATAAAGCCATTTTCGGCTGAAAATGCCATTGTGAATTAGACCCATTGTCTTGAAGAGGAGGAAGCCCATCTCTAATTCTGGCCTTAACCCATCTATTTGGCTTGTAACAGCTCTCTTTTTGTGGAACGTAATGTACTAACTTACATGTGAATCTGCTTCCTGTTGTCTTGCTTCTAAGGGTTTTTTGTATAAGATTCTTCTCTCCCTAAAACGTATCATCTTGTTAGCTTGCACATCAATCTAACAATTTAAAGTGAAATTTGTAATTCTTTGCAGCTATTTAATGCAAAGAAGGCATTAGAAATCTACACTGTAACAGTCAGAGAAGTACACTTTAGACATTAGAGTGTATTATTAGATAGCAACGAAAATGGCTTACCAGAATCCCTCAGGTCATTACTGCTATTTATTCATTTTCTTTCATCTAAATGAAATAGATAAGTGTGCATTTTCATTCCCTTGGAACTAACAGTATAAACCAAATGTGATAAAATAATAGTCAATAATTGTCTTTATTTTAAAATTTTGAAGATTCAATACATTTTACTATGGCAGTGATGGATGCAAAGCCTTCATTGTTACTTTTTTTACATGCATCGTGTATAATGATGGCAGAATAGAAATAGTTTTGCGCTGTGTTTTTGAGATTTGAAATGTAATAAGGAAATTTTCACACAGGTGTGCACACACACACACATGCTCATGCACACATGCACACACACACGCACACACACACACACTCACAGTAGCTTAGCAAAGATGCCATGGGCCCTAATGCAAATACAGGAAAATGGAAACTTTCACTGGTGTTGAGGTCATAAAATATAGCAATAATCAGTGTTCAATGGGCTCTCCAGGGCTCTGGGTCCTGGTGATCTTCACCTTCCGCACCAATGGCGCCTATGCCCTTGCACGCGCGAACGCGCGCGCACTCACGCATGCACACGCACACACACACACACACACACAATATAATTCTTGTGTCAGTGGCTTAACTGGGGTACCAAGGTCTCCAGTTCAAACTAGGAAATGGGAACATGCCAATCTGCTGTGTAGATCAAACCAGCTATAATTAAATGGCGGTTCCTTCAAACCCCCTTGATGCCACTGAGCCAGCTGCACAGGGCCAAAGTTATCAGTGGTGCAGTAGGTGTAGTGGCAGAGGGGCTCAAAGCAGGGCTTATTTGAGCTGGTGGTTTCCGGTGCTCGGCACGTCACTTATTTGTGAACACCAGCACTGGTGACAGTCTGCCACATGGTGGTGCTGTCTCTGTAATTTAGACATGAGCAGAACAACAGTTGTTTATTAATTCAAAATACATTCAAAGCGACTAATACCTGCCGTCCAAGCCATTCTTATCGCTTTGGGGGCCTGGAATAGTCTGAATTGTCACACTTGCTGGAATTCTACGGTTAGTAAATGTGTAGGTACTATCGCTGGTAGGGGTAATGGGTGGCTCAAGCTGCAGTGGCCTCGTAATGAGGGCCCTGGCACTTATGTGAATACAAATTAAGCACTGTCTCAAAGCATTGTATGCTGTCTTGTGGTAGGCTGGAACTCCTACACAGCATTGGCTGCATTTCGATAAAAAGCTTTCCACACAGATTTCTTTCTTCGTCCCTGCCTTTATGTTTACTATCAAAGCTTAGGAGAGGAACAAAAGCACAGAGGTATTGGGGAGAAAAAAAGAGATAGAGGAGAAAGCAAACAAAAGACTGGAGGATAACAGTTAGGAGAAGGGGGGAAAGGGAAAGGAATAGAAGGAGAGAGGAGGTAAGCGAAGGTAAAGCAGGAGATAGCAGAGGAAATAGGGATTAAGGAAGGGGAGAAAAAGGACACTATAGAAAGAGGAAAAATGATAAGAGAAAGAAGAGCCGAGAGATACATAAGAAAATGGAATAAGGTGATTTGTGTAAAGTAGCAAGAAACAGAGGTAGAGAGAGGAGAAGGAGAAGTGGAGAGATACAAGTGGGAATGGGGCGAGAATGAAAGGCGAAAAGTAGCAAGATACACATGAGATGAGCGCAGGAATGAATAGAGACATACAAGGAAGCATGTAGAGGTGGGTGGAGAATTTAGGAGAGTAGGAGAGAGTGACAGGATAAGGGGACAGGCTAATGGGGCCTGATTCTAAATGGTGAACTTGCACTTTTGTGAAAGTTTACTATTTTTGGTATTCACAAACTACAAGTTTAAGTTTACTAATAGAAATTTTACAACTGTGAGACTGTGTAGTTCGGGTGGAAAACTCCACACATAAAAAGGTAAGACGGGCCTATCTGTTTATGTACAGTGTTTTCGTCATGAGTGCAGAGTCTCCACAGCAGTGAAGTTACTATTAGTAAATTTAAGCTTGCAGTTTGTGAATACCCAAAACAATAGTAAACTTACAAAAAGTATAAGTTCAACTTTATGAGTAAGGTCCCTAATAAGACAATGGAGTTGCAAGAGGAAAAGGAAAGAAGGGAACATTAGAATGTAAACATCAGTGAAGAATGAAAGTGCTAGAGGATTATGTAGAGATATAAAGGGGGTGGGAAGAGTGAAAGGTAGCATGACAGCTAGGAAAAGGAAGAGAGCGAAGGACTTGTATATTCAGATAATGATGCAGAAACACTGGTAAGTAAAGAGGTAGGAGAGAGCAGGAGAATAGCTATAGTTAATGCAGGAGGTGCAGGTGCATCAGTGGCCTGAGGTGTTTGGGGCCAACAGCATCGCAATTTGCCTTTTCATTTTTTTACTCCATAAGCACATGAATAGGGGTGCATTTCCTAACTTGCATTTGGGCCTATTAAAACCTTGCTATGCCACTGCTGCTGCACTAATTAAATCAACGCCTTTGTCTTGTGTGCATATGTTGTGCTATGCACAGGTATCGTCACTGTGTGATGTGTCCTGATCCTATTGTGCCAGATCAATTTGCTAGCACTTACAGGGTTGATCTTCGATGATGTTGCTTATCCAGAATGTTTCCAACAGGGTTTCAAGAACCACTCAAAACTATCATTCTCATTTCCCCTCACAATCCTAGCATTCAACCAAATAAAATTTTACCCATGCAAAAAATATGTGCTGATGTGCATTACAAATGACACCTACATGCGTAGGTTTAAAAAAATATGTGTGATCTTATTTATTTTTCATATTCATACAGTCATAATCCTTCTAAAAATTAATTATCTCTATCATCAAAACTAAGCAAAAATTCATTAACAATTGATAATAATCGCCAAATCACACTATTTTGATCACTTTATACATTAATATTCTTCGCATGGATATAATTGAGATAAAAACTAACAAGACCCAACTGTCAAGACTTTTTCCATGGAAAAAGAATTGGATACTTTTTAAGCAAAATACATTTTTGCTTTTTCCTTTATTTGTTTTTACCTTTCATGGAACATTTATTGTTTGTTCCCTATTTTTGCTGGTTTAGTATAGATTTCTTAAATTATTCAATTATTATTCAATATTGGATGCTCTATTTTCTCTGTACTGTAGAGCAGTTAGAAAGGTGGGCAATCAGGGAATTAGAAATTAATGGTGATTTATTATGGCAAACGGTGCAAATTTTATATATCATTTTTATGGTGTTACTACATTTTTCGATGATAGATAAGTGTGTGTTTAGTTAAAATAATGTTGGTTATTTTGCACTGTTTATTTATATATTTTTAAATATTTATTATAATTAAGATTAAGTAGCAATCTAAATTTTGGGCTTTTGAATTATTTTTGTATTCAGTTTGGTATTGTAAATTTGCATTCATATTTATATTATATGTTAATATTTTATAAGTGTTCTTTGGTAGGAATTGTGCCAAACTTCCACTGCATTATTTTCTTTTCTTCTTTGGCTTCTTGGGACATAGTGCTCTTTCACTATGGATTTATGATACTTGGGTTGGAAACTGTGGCCCTGAGTGGTGACACAACTAACTAACATCAGTATGCTCAAAACAGTCCATTAGTGGATGCAGCTTTTAGTTCATGTTGTTGGGAGTTGGGGGTATTAAGTAGCATATCATAATGTGTATTGACTTCTGTTACAGGGATGTATGATAAAAGCTGTTAGCTTTTTAAATTTCATGGAACATTTATTGTTTGTTCCCTATTTTTACTGGTTTAGGATAGATTCCTTAAATTATTCAACTTGTATTGGATGCTTTATTTTCTCTGTACTGTAGAGCAGTAAGAAAGGTGGGTAATCAGGGGATTAGAAATTAATGGTGGTTTATTATGGCAAACGGTGCACATTGTATATATCATTTTTATGGTGTTAATACATTTTTAGGTGATAGATAAGTGTTTGTTTAGTTAAAATATTATTGGTTATTTTGCACTGTTGATTTATATATTTTTAAATATTTATTATAATTAAGATTAAATAGCAATCTAAATTTTGGGCTTTTGAATTATTTTTGTATTGTTTGGCATTTTAAATTTGCATAATTAATATTGATATTATATGTTAATATTTTATAAGTGTTCTTTGGTAGGATTTGTGCCAAACTTCCACTGCATTATTTTCTTTTCTTCTTTGGCTTCTTTGGCTTTTTGGGACATGGTGCTGTCTCACCATGGATTATGATACTTGGGTTGGAAACTGTGGCCCTGATTAATGAGTATGCTCAAAACAGTCCATTAGTGGATGCAGCTTTTATTTCATGTTGTTGGGAGTTGGGGGTATTAAGTAGCATATCATAATGTTTATTGACTTCTGTTACAGGGATGTATGATAAAAGCTATTAGCTTTTTTAATTTCATATGGAAATTCTAGGCTAATTTAATATTCTATGTTCTGCTTGTTTTTTTAAGGAATCTGCATTTGCTCTGTTTAAAGTGATAGTAGGACCCTATATTGCAATATGTGGGTACATTTTAAGTATGGTTAAAAGTATTGCCTTTCAAAATTATTTTTTGTGGGTTGCAATTGTTAGTTTGTTATTTTTTATTGTTAGCATTTCACTCTAAGTGACACTTTGTTTAGGTAACAGTGCATACATTAATCAGATATACATGTTTTGACATTGACCATGTATTGGTTATGTTTGACTGAATTCTGGAGGGCATGACTTATGAGTGCCATCCTTCATCCATGATTTACACTGTGTTACTGTCAGTAAATTGTTATTGGCAACATAATTTCTTTTATTGTTATTGTGGTTGTCATATAGTATTAAGATGTGTTTTTATGTGTGATTATTAAGTGTTAGGGTATGTCTAAATATTCACATTTTTTAGGTGCTACAGCTTTTTCCTTAGTTGTTTTACATGTGTTGACAAATAATCTTTTTAGGGTTTTTGTGGGAGGAAGTTAACCTGTTGCTTGTTCAGGAATGTTTGCATAATATTTTTAGGCATCATCCCTGTTGGCTCTGGTGAGCTCTTTTAGGTCCTGAAAATTATTTCTGACCTCTATTTTAGTAATATTATCGAGATGTTTATGTTCCCTAATACATTAAACTATTTCACTTTCTGTAGTAGCCCTGGTATATTATGCTTTTGAGTAATATCTGGTGCATTTTCAGTGTGTTTTGTCACTGGCTGTGCTCTACTTATAATCAGGATATCCTCTATGGAGTCGTCCTACAGATGCAGGTTAGCTTCGCAACTATGCGTTTACGCAGCAGTAGTCCTAATATGGCACCAAACCCTAGCGTTTATCATATTATATGGGGTCCCTGATGTTTGCTCACTACTGTGAATGAACTGTGATGTGGACATATTATGTTTATCACAATATCCTGTGTGCACTGTATGTCCTTGCATTATCCACTGTCTGCAGCATTACCTGTCATTTGTTCTGAAACTGTAAATGTGTAAACGGAAAAACTATAATATACAGATTCAAACAAAAAAAGAAGTTTATCCTCTATAAATTGATAACACTTTCCATTTTTGAGATTTGGTGTATTTTGCTGTTTATAACATATTATCTGTGGGCTTTAGAGAGAAGAAAAAAACAAACAAAAAAAACAACATGTGATGTATTTATTTTAACATTTTTACATTGTAGGTGCACATTTTAACTTACATTCTGGATGTCATCTTTATTTCATTTTAGTTGTAGAAGTTTGCTTTGCAGTTCTGTTTGGCGTTGTCCTTGGCACAGTTTTATTTTGTTGCAGTCTGTTAAAAGGAATTTTTTTTAGTTATATCAGTCTAATTTTTTATCTAAAATTTCATTAGGGGTTTGTTTCATTTTATTTTTCAAATATGTTAAAGTGTTGTCATTTAATTTTAGTTTTGTGTTTTTTTACTCTACTTTCTTTTGAGTTGGGCTTTTTTGAATTCGGTTAATTGGGTGATTGTGCCTCTATTTTATTTTCCTTTTAGAGTTTCTTTCTTCTTGTAGAGTATGCATCTGTACTTTGGAGATCTAAACATGTAATATAGTTTTAGGTATTTTATTATTTTAACATACTTTTAATTATTTATTAATTTTGTTTGCTTTATTTATTGTCTGACTTACATTGAAGTATGTGGTGGTTTTTTGAAGTGTTGCATTCTTCTTTTGTAGGTTTGCAATCCGGCAGAGGGATACTATCCTGCTGCGATTCAGTTTTTAGGAAGCATTTTCTTGTGCATTTTCATAGCTAGTTTCATTAGTTTTTGCACCATTTATGATTAATGCTAATTAGCATTTTACTTATTTCATTAATGTATATTAATTTTCTTTTAACATATTTTTGTGTGAAAAAATGTAAGGTAATATTGTGCGCTTTATTTGGAATTATGTTGATGTTCCATTGTTCGATACTTTGGTATGCATGTTTGTTGTTATGTTTCCTTAGTTTTAATGTGTAAGTGATAGTTGTTATTTCTTTATTATTTACAATATTGTTGTATTGTAGAGAGGATTCCCATTATATTTTTGTCAGCAATATTTTTGTGTTTACTCTTTAATTATGGGGTTGTGGTGATGTATGTCAATATTGTTTTTCTCATTTGTGTTGTTTCTATTAGAAATAAGTCTAGTTTTGATTGCTTTCCATATTTTGCTACATTTTTAGATACTAGTCAACAAATATGCAGATACTTTTGGAGGTTAAATAGTAGGGCAGAATATTTATCTATGCAGATCGTTGTTAAAAACAATATTATACTTTTCACCTATTTCTACCGGCACTGGGAAATCTAGTACTTTTGCAATTAAGAAGTTCAGGGATGTAAGATTCTCAATATTTGCCCTTAAAATCAAGCACAGATAAATGCTGTTTGGCTGTTCTTAACTTTGGCCAAAGCCCACCAACTAGTGTCATTCATCCTAAATTGAAAAATTTCTGCTACACAGTTCTGCCGAATCAAAATTGTTACTCTATTTGAATATTATGATTGGTGCATGCATACCACCTGTTGTATCCACATTTTGTTTTTAAACAGTGCCTCTTATCCTGTACTGGTTAAATGTGCTTCTTGAAGAATTATTTTTTGAGCTTTACAGATTTGCATACACTCCAACACCATTTTTGTTGTCTATTTATTCTTAAGCTGTTTATACTCCATGTTATAAATGATGATCATTTGGTCTGTCTGTTACCTATCTTATTCATTCTGTAATTTAACTTGTGTCTTGTCCTTCATGATACTATTCCTGGTGAAATGAGAACAGTCAATTTTATGTAATGTTTTCCCATATGCTTTTCACCTAGTGTTTTCTTTCCCTGAGAGACCAGCCAAAAATGCTGGCACTATTTGTCTGAGTGGCTTTGGAGCCTCTCTGACTCGACTCCCAAAAAAATGAATGAGTATCTCTTTCAATCCATTTTGTAATTTATATTTTTTTACTTTTAATGCTGTTCATCAGCTCATCTACCTTTAAGCATATAATTCATTTTGTTTTTGCTGTGTTTCTTAGCATTGCTGAAAACTTCATCTGTACTTTTGCTACTAGTTGTTGAAGCTATTCCATCCGTACCTAGTCCCAACTGCCTCTCTTCAGTTGCATGACATACATCGGATCCTATTATAAAATATATGTCTTTTGCCTCTACTAATTTAGATGTCACTGAAATCTCTAATATTTGCTCGTAATCATGTAGGTATGAAACTTTATCAGAATTCTTCTCAGTCTCAGTTTTTTTGGTTTCAATCTATAGGGGTCTTACTGGCTCTTTGTATCTGTTTTTTGACATCCACAGTTGCTATTTTTTATTGCTCTTGTAGGAGACTTATCACAAAACTTGTTAAGTCATTCCCTTCTATCCATTCTGGCACTTTTAAAGGCTTAAGTTAATTTGTCTTGTGAAGTTTTCAATTCTTTCAATTCTTTCTAAATTGTCAACAATTGTTTCATGTCTAGCAATTAATTCTGCTACTGTATCTATTATGAGCTGAGCTAAATCAGGGGCTTTTGAGCTCATATTGTTTCTGAGCCCTAATTAGAATTGAGACATCACACATTTTTCTTATGGGTATTTCTGGAGCTATTTGATATCTCTCTTTGGATTTTCAGTTTAATTGTTACTTAAGGATTCAATAGTGATGTTGGTCTCATTATCTTTGTCCATTGCACTTGTTGGACTCTTTTTTCTGCTTTTGGTTTGTGGACTAAGATATCTCTCATTCTGTACTGTTAAATTCCAGCAAAGAGGTGTTTAAGGTAGTACAGACCTTTTTTAAGCCAAAAGCAATAGAGACTGAAGTGCAACCATCCCCAGCCTTGTGTGAAGACATTTCTAGCTTTTTTGATAACAAAATTTTAAAGGTCTATGACTCCTTTTCAGCACCCATGGTAACAGAGAAACCGGACACACCATTGGAAGCAGTGGAGGTTCCGCTGTTTACAAATGTTCTACCCATTTCGCATCAGGATGCACTGGCTGAAATTCAAAAATGTAGATCAGGTGCCCCAGATGACCCATGCCCTCCTAAACTTTGGAAAATGCTATCTCTCTCTTACTGGTGTGTTAGCTCATATCTGAACGCATCTCTTGGAACTGGCATTTTTCCCGACAAGTGGAA
Organism: Calotriton arnoldi; assembly: GCA_963921515.1. Lineage (NCBI taxonomy): Eukaryota > Metazoa > Chordata > Amphibia > Caudata > Salamandridae > Calotriton > Calotriton arnoldi. The sequence continues at coordinate 3,349,251 of CAWUFW010000794.1, forward strand.
ACACGCTACCTTTCTCCCTTTGAGAAAGAAACCTAATGGTGACCCAGGAGACCTCAACAATCTTAGGCCAATCTCCTTACTGCCTGCTCCGGGTAAAATGCTAGAGAAGTTGGTCCAGCGGCAACTGACCAACTTTGTTGAGAGCAATGCCTCCCTGCATGATACACAATCTGGTTTTCGGGCAGGCTATAGCACGGAGACTGCCCTCCTGGAGGTGGCCGAGTCGGTGTTATGGTCGTTAGATTCAGGGGCATCAGTGCTACTGGTGCTCCTGGATCTGTCTGCAGCTTTCGACACCGTCGACCACACCGTGTTGGTGCAGAGATTACAAGACACAGGTTTTGGGGGAAGGTTTTGACTTGGCTGAAATCATATTTAAGCGGCCGTACCCAAAGAGTCGCCTTACAACCATTTGAATCAAAACCTAAACCCCTATGGTGTGGCGTCCTCAAGGCTTCGCGCTGAGCCCTTTACTTTTTAATTTGTACCTAGCCCCACTTTTTTCTTTGATTGCCAATTGGGGTGTGAAGGCAATCTCCTACGCTGACGACACCCAGCTGGTTTTCCTTTTCAAGAGCGAACGATAGAGGCTTTTAAGAATTTTAAAGGTTGCTTGAGAGACATAGCCCTATGGATGAATATAAACAAACTAAAACTCAATGCGGGAAAAACAGAGGTGCTGTTTTTCGGTATTGGCCCTGTGCCTGCTCCAGATCTGTGGTGGCCAGTAGAAATGGGCCCTCCGCCTTCTCCTAGCACGAGTATCAAAAATCTAGGGGTGAGATGGGAGGCGGACCTCTCTTTCTCGGCCCAAATCCAACAGGTCACCGCTTCGTGTTTTAGTAAATTGAGAAACCTCCGCAAATTTTTACATTTTATGCCAGAAGATTGCCGTAAATCCGTAGTCTATGCCACAGTGACATCCAGGCTGGACTACGCAAATGGCTTATATCTTGGCCTGCCTAAATATTCGATTAGACGTCTGCAGATGGTGCAGAATGCGGCTGCGAGACTAATTAGACGCATTCCTTTTCGACATCATGTCTCTCCCCATTTACAGGAGCTACACTGGCTCCCGGTAGCCAAAAGAATCGAATTTAAGGCCTTGACCTTGGCCTATCGGGCTCTTCAGGGAAGATGTCCTAGCTATCTTAAACAAAGACTCTGCCGGTATAAGCAAAATCGTTCCCTGCGGTCAAACTCTCAGAATTTGCTCTACGCTCCCGCTTGCGAAAGCCCGTTTGGGTGGTAGGGCGTTCACAGTAAGAACGGCTAAATTGTGGAATGCCCTACCTGGGTTTCTCCGCCTAAGCTAACACTGAGACCAGTTTCAGAAAAGCGCTGAAGACATGGCTCTTTAGCAATGATTAGGCCTGACCCCAGTGCCTAAACTTATGTGCATGCGCTGCTTGCTGCTAGAGCGCCGGGACACCTCTGTTCTTGAGGTAGCTGTTCGCGCTATACAAGCTTCAGTATTATTATTATTATTAAATGTTTATTCTTGGTTCCTGTATTCATTCACATATATCTTCTACAACCCCAGTTTGGAAGTTGGTAACTTTTCAATGGTTTGCTAGAAGAATTACAGTTGCAAACCATTGATACATTGGATACTGCTTTGGTGTTTGGAAGGGACATCTATTACACATGGGTAAAGACATGAAAAGTATAAGGCCAATAAGAGGACTTCTCTGGGCACGACGTAGGTACTTTTCACACGTAGAGCTTTTCCAGCTAAAACCTACAGCTTCAGCAGGACCTCGTCTAACTGCTACCTGTCTTCGAAAGGACTTCCTCGGATACAGTCTACAACTTTGCCCCACTGGAGGATTTAGACTTCTATTTCAGAGACCAAGTTAGAAGGTAAAATCTTTGAACTGGACAAACCTGCTTGGAGTATCCAATCTGCACTCCCTCATGGTCAGTTTGAATTCACACCTAGGTCCCGGTCACATGCTAACAGTACTGCTAACAGTACTTTCTATTGGTGCTTTTCTTTTTCTTGCACTTTTTTACATAAATCTTTTGAAATTAATATTTCCAGTTTCCGCTATTGGATGTTTGTTGTTTCGGTGTCATTTTGTTTATTAAATTCTTTTAAATTGGAGTGAGATTTTTATTGTGTTGTGCTTTTGACTTTTTAATTGTCTTAGCACTTCTAAATGCTTTACACACAGCGGCGGCTGGCACGGACCGGGGTGGTGAGGCATGGGGGTGGGAGGGGTGTAAAAAAAGATCAGAATCAATGTCCCTTATCCCTCCTCTGTCGTCTCTCGCATCGGGCTGGAAACAGGAAGCACCCAGGCTCCCCCAAGCCAATCACAACGTTGTAGTGCAGTGTTGTGATTGGTCTGAGAGCCGTGGTTCGGTGCTCAGCCAAGGAATGGGACCCTGGGCATGTTCTCCACCCAGGCTGTAATGCAGCCTGGGTGGAGAACATGCAAAGTGTGCATGACTGTTTGGCCGGCCCAAGAAGGCCGGCCAAACATTCATGCGCACTTACAGAGTGTGCCCACCTCTCCTCCCCCTGCTCTGAGATCAGAGCAGCTCTGCCCCACAAAGCTGTCACAGCAGGAAAAAATAAAAGGATAATAATGTCATTATCATCATTTTATTTTTCCTTTTTTTATACTGCAAAAAAGCAGTGGGGTATCGCTCCGCCGCCTTAGCTGAGGAGCCACCACTGTTTACATGCTTTCTGTAAGTTAAGCCTTTCTGCTCTGTCTTAAGGCTATCAGGGGTTGAACTCAGGTTTAAATTACCGAAATGTCTGCCTGGACCTTACAGGTTAATAACTTAATTACTTTTGATGGACTACCATCAACCCCAATTAATAATTCAATTTCTTACAGCAATATATATGGCATTCTATAGGAACTGACTGGCACATGTGGTTGTCCAAAGCATATAATTCCCATTGACATTCTTGTGAGATACCTGGGATTCAGATGGGAATGAAAGGCATGCAATGGTTTTCCCAAGCACTGATTGCTTTTTGATGGACATATGTGGGATCACAATGAATTTGACTGCCATCCAATAACTGAAAGTAAAAGACAAAATTTGTATATTGACTGAAAATTGCGTGCTGATTTCAGGGGGTGTGATGGGAATGGGTAAATTTCTATAAACGTAATATCTGATATGTGGGCAATAATGTAATTATTTTGGGATGTAATTAGTGTATTTTAAGAAAATTACATATGTAAATATGGCAATAAAAGGATTGGATGGAAATTGATGTGGCCGTCCTTGCTAAAAGAAGGCTTTTTTCATGAGGGGCTTCACCACACATCTGTTTCCAAATCATCCAGGAGTATGAGTTTCATGAAGGAACCTATTTATTTCATAGGATTTGGAGGACATGCATTGCTTGAAGAGCTGGAGGGATTGCTTTGGAGAATTTTGTATGTCAGTAGCATTTCAGTAACAAGTTTCAATATTTAAAAAAGAACCTGGGACTCTGAGAAGGAGGATTCTCAGATGTTATTTGCTGGAGATGAATGTTCTCTTTGGAGTTATCCTCCATGATTTTAGCTATCTTCTCAAAGAAGAGGAGATCATCACAAAGTTTTCTAGATGGGTAAACAACAGAATTATAGAGCAAGAGATCTAAAGCTCCAACACAGTACAGAAGAGTTCTTTAGACAGAATAGTGGTGGATGGAATACACTAGGACAAACAGGCTTTCATAGCATCCTGAATTTAATATTTGTATTCAACCAGTTGCTTGAGATAGAGGCATTTAAATTCTGTAGAATAATTTATGTTACATTTTCTATCTGCCTCGTGAGCGAATAGTTTCAAACTTTACATTCAGGGGTAAGAAAACTATTTTATGTTCCAGTTCTCTGGAATTGTTAATTTTGGCCTGACATGAATAATTTTGTCCAAGACAGATGCAATGCTATTGTTCAAGCAATTGAGTAAAGAAGTTAGTTCATGGTCAACAGTGGCATCCTTACATGTGGCTAATTCCTCACGTACTCTAGAGATTACTGGGAGACGGTTACAGAATTTTCTAATTGTGATCAAGACATTGAAAAACAGAGTGATGTGAATTTTAATCTTGGGTCGTATGACACAAAAAGGGATGTCAAAATGGTCTGTTTAAGCACATTGAAATGTATTTTCCAAAAGCTCCTGGGCCTGATTTAGAGGATGGCATATGGAGCCAAGGCCATCAGGGTGGCAGAGGGCTTAATGTCCTCCACCCTACCTTTCCTCCACCCATCAGATTTAGGGACATATTTATTAGAGGAGTTGGGTCACACTTGCACCATGCAACATGGTGCAAGAATGATGCAAGTCCAAAATGCGATATATGAGGCCTCGCAAGGCAACCATTAGTGGCCCTGAGTGGCTTCATAAATCATAAGTAATGCAAATCACTGCCTCGTATTACTCTACCCTCGGAAGGCATATCATGGGCGATGCATAGGTGTTCCCATGCAACTCCTATGTGTTTTGATGCATTCCCAGATTTACTACAAGTGGTAGACCTGGAAACGTGCTAAAAAGTTACACCTTCACAGTGGAAGGTTTACTTCCTCTTTCTATGTGTGCGGATTGTTTTTGTGCAGGAAGATGCTCCTTCCCACGCAAAAAAAATTCCAGCTTACAATGCAGGCACCCTTGTACAGTGTGCAAGGGTACCTGCACTGGCGCTAGGCAGCCAAAACTATGCCAGTGCAGGGACAAAGGCAGGAAAGTGCCATATTCTTTTAAATACAACGCATTCCTGCACATTCCCTGTCATGCAGCAGCAGCAAGGTGACTTGCTGCAATGCATGACTTTCTAGTAAATAGCCCGAAGAGTTTGATGCCAGCCCTGCAGTGAATCTATGGGTTATTTTGATCTGCCACCTCTGCAAGTGAGAAAATATTGTTCACTTTAATTTGAGCCATTGACAGTGTCCAGAAAAGCGGCTGTGCCTCAATTCTGATGCGTGATTGTAAATAGCATGCAAACTGTCTGCTGTTCATCTACCAGGAATAAATCCCTATTGGTGAGGTTGAATAAAATAAGGCAGTAGAGGGAGAAGCCTGTTAGCAATGATTTCTGCTAAGATTATTTGGTCAAAATGTATGAATGTTAGCCGGTGGCACGACTCGTATACTGGAGGGGTGAGGCTAGGTGTTACTAGCTCTGCTCACCCGTGCGACGCTCTGCTCTGCATACTCTGCTCCCGCTAACACTGCTAACGCCGGGATTCCAGAACCCGACAGACAGGACAGGAAGCAGGAATTTGGGGCGTGACCCAGAAGTAAATTGTGCCTGATGCCGAGCTCGGCGTTCTGACACTGAGTCTGACGCTCTCCCTGAAGCGAGCTCCCAAGGAGGATCAGGAGGCTGCGGGAGGCTTGTAAGGCAGCCCGAGGCTGATGGAGCTGCTTGAGCACCCTTGTTGCCCCCACTGTGGGCATAACAGGATTGGGGCGATTTGGTGGTTGCGCAAGTAGCGCAGTGCGGGGGTCTGTCCCGGCCCCATTTAGGGGACCGCAGAGGCCTCGAGGCCCACGAATATATTGAGAAGACCGGTGCTGGGGAGTGCCCAGCCCAGCGAACTGCCAGCATATCCACCCCAGTGAACTGCTGGAGGACAAGTGAAACCTTTGCGTAAAGAAGAAGTGGCGAAGGTAACCTATTTTATAAATTACCTATTCTCCATAGACTCTTATAAAGTAAAATATCCTCTAATTGACTGGGACACTGAGTGTGGTAGTATGTGGCAATAGGCACTGAGCCACAGCAAGAGGGTTTGGAACCAGGCCGGATATTGGATATTGGAAGATGGAAATTAGGGAATAATTAAGCGGTGAGAGCAGAGGCAGAGAGAAGAAGTAGGGCATAGAGAACTGTAGGTGAGCAGAGGTAAGTACGTAGATTGAATATAAACACTTGCGGAAGAGGAAAGAAGGACTAGGACTAGCACCAGAAAGAGATCAGAAAGGCTGGAAAAAGGAGCGTGGGAATAAGAACAAGGGACATTTTAAACTGATAATCGGAAATTAGGGTAACAGAGGGACTGACGAGCCAAGGAAAACATGGCACCCGGGAAAACCAAAGTACGCAAGGGACAGAATAGTTGTCGAAAGACAAACAGTCCCATAGAGAAGGGAGAAGATGGTAAAGAATTACAGGACAATAGGAAAGAAGTAAAAGCTGTATGGAAGAAACAACCCCAGGCCCTAGTTACAAAAAACAGAAAAAACTGTCCCAGATTAAAACCCCACATTGCATTGAAGTAGGGGAACAAAGAGCTGGACATGGAGGTGGAACATCTGTCACCAAATCGATAAAAGACTTTGTGGATAACCACTTTAAAAAGAACCAATTATTGGAGATTTATCCATGTGAGGGAAAACAATCAGTGTCTACTAGTTTTGCTTCACAGGATCTGGAAATGCCATACTTAAGACATCATGACATCTCAAATATAAGTGATCTGATACTTGAACCAAGACTATCCTCATCTCCTCGGCTATTCTCCCCCTTCGAGAGGCAAAACACAGAGAAGGGGAGGCTGAGAGGAGTACAGATATGGAACATGATAACACAGGAGTCGAAGACCCGGAAGAGGAGCAACAGAGAAAAATCCCACCCCCAGCAATGGTGAATGACCCAGTGGAAGGGTCAATATCTAACCTCGAAATTGCAGCGTCACTTAGTGCATCAATGATAGAAGTAATGTTGATCCTACAGAAGACATTGCAAGGCCTGTTGGAAGTCTCTGTAATGAACAATATTCTGAAAGATCAAAAAGAACAATTACAAATAATTGTGGGGGAGTTGAAACAAATAAAGGACCATATGCCTTCCATAGTGAGACCGGTTACAGGAGAAGAAATATTGTTACAAAGGGAGGAGGAGGAAGATCAGTCATTTAAGGGAAAACAGAATGCATATATATATCACGATACCCAATGCTTATAAAAAAACGGGGAGAAACAATATATACCTAGAACAAGGAGACAAGTGAGAAGGGGTAAGAAGGGGTCGACCATAAAACAGAAGGAAAAGGAGGATGTGAGTATAGTGGAAGGATATAAGAGTCCAGTGAAAGACCAAAATAAATATCAGGAACAGAGATTAGTGAATAAAGATGTAAAACATATGGAAAATAAGATAAGAGTGCAAGATAAAAAATCACAGAAAATGACACTGAACCCCAAAATACAACCCATGAATAAGAACGAGCGAGTGGGAAGGCATGGGGAAAAAGGAGACTCTGAAGAGCAAAAGGGGAAAGGGAAAGGGAGGGGTATGGAAGGAGCAGAGAGGAAATGGAGGGGAGAGGCTAGGAGTAGAACTTATGAAACAGAAAGTGAAATGGAGAATGATTTATTGTTATACCTTGAATCAATAAGCCGTAGAAATGGTGGAAAGGGAGGAAGGAAATTAATTCCCTTAAATCAAACTCAATTGCTTCTCTCCTTCTCTAAATGTGGAGGTCTGAAAGACATAGGGACAGAAGACCTCAGACAAATAGGATTTACAGAAAGGGACAAGAAGTAACAAAGGTCTTGCTATACTCACAATTGGTAAAGGTAGCATTAATGAACGCAGAACAGGATTTATTTGAAGAAGGAATCAGATTAGTCCCAGAACAGGAAGTAAGAGATAGGGACTTAGGTAAGCAACTCTTCCTAAAAAACCACGTGGGACTGGAAATGAGGCAGATTCGATTGATTGAGCAGGCATATGGAAATAAGGAAGATCTAAAAATTACGTTGAAAACTTACGAAATGGATGAGCACAGAGAAGGATTAAAGTTAATAAATAGATATTGGCCTTTAGCATCATTGGAGAATGACGAAAACAGCTGGCTAGGTGAAATTGATTAGGAGGCAGGGTGGTCGCACAGCCTGGGCATACTTACTTGGAATATTAATGGTTACAATAGATTATCTAAAATAGATGATTTTTAAAAAGTAATCAACTGCTTTGAAATCGTGTGCCTACAAGAAACTTGGCTGTGCAACAAAACCCCTTTGCAGGAAGGGTACGTACAATTGAATACACCAGCTAGGAGAAGCCAATTTGGCCATCCGCGGACGGACAAATAACGATGATATCGACTAAATTAGCCTAAAAAAGTGGTCCCTCTGAAAGTTAAATGCAAACGGTTGGTGGCCGACAGAGTGCACCTTTTGGATCCTAACCCCGATTATGATGGTATAATCATCATAAACGTCTATATGCAGGGAGGTGGATATAAGGAATATAAAGCAGACCTGAGCAAGTTTAAAGAGGATATTCTGGAGATAACAGATACTCATCAGAGGGACCTGGTTTTAGTACTAGGTGACTTTAACCATAAATTAGACCCCTGTGGAGTTGATTTAGGATGTAAAGAGAAACTAATGGCCTATAATATAAATGTCACCAGCTTCCCTAGGGGGGATTCACTGCGCAAGAAACGGCCTTATGTAATTTTATGGGCTCAATGTGCCTAGTCTGTGCTAATGGAAGGATGGAGCCACATCGGCCAGCTAGCCGTACATTTAAGATAGGCAACCAACTATGTCCAATAGACTACATCTTTGTCCATGCATGGAATTTTGAATTGATAAGAGATTTTGAGGTGATGAGGGTTGAGGAAGTGATCACTTCCCACTTAGTGCTATGATAGTTGGAGGAAATAAAAAATCAAGAGATACAATTATCCCGATACAAAGGGAGTACCCCAAACGGTTGACTACTTGTATGACGGAGGAGTGCTTAGGGAAATTGAGGTCTTTTCAGCAGTGTCAAATATTAGATGACATTCCAAGGGTTAGTAACATAGGTTGGTTCGAAAAATAATTATCCAAGTGGTTAAATGTCTAAGAGTTAAGTTAAAAGGGAAAAGCTGTAGGGGAGATAGGAATAAGAAGGGACACAAAGAGGAAAATTGGTTTAGTGAGGAATGTAGGAAATTGAAATCAAATATAAGGGGAAAGAAGATTGAAATTGAAGTATGATACAGATATGATGATTAGCCTACAGAAATGAAAGAAAACGTATACAATGGTCATAAGAGATCATAAAAGGACGAATATACGACGTTACATCGCGGTGTTTACACCGCAATACCTTTACAACGCAGGCATTACAACGCAAGTCATTACAACGACTTGTGTTGGAGGGCGCTGGACTTAGGAATAGTATGATTTACTATTCCAACTCCAGCCTCCTTTACAGTAGGGAAGGTGTTGGAATAGTAAATCATACTATTCCTTAGCTTAGAGTGCCATCCAGCGCAAGTCATTGTAATGACTTGCGTTGTAATACCCGCGTTGTAAAGGTATTGCGGTGTAAACACCCCGATGTAACCGATGTTTCCCTAAAAGGACATATAAAGAGAAATGCAGGGGGAATCTACTAGAGGCAATAGAAACTAAGGCTGTAAAAAAGTTTTGGAAATTTATCCAAGAGGGGTCAGGGAAGACACAGGCAACTATGAATTACGTAGTGACAGAAGATGATTAGGAACGATATTTGGGTGAAAAATATAGTAAAGGAGAACAGCAAGTTACTATGGAACACGTATTATGGCCAGAGATGGGGGAGGATACCAGGTTGTCATTTTCAGAAAGTAACGTTAAACGCATCATAGCAAATTTAACGTTGACTAGAGCAGCTGGCCCTGATAATCTCCCGGCAGTAATTATAAAGACCCAATCAGACAGGTGGCCAACATTTTTTACAAAAAGACAGGACAGATGCCCCAGACTTGGAAAGGAGCGATCATTAGACCCATCCATAAACGAGGAGATGTAAAGATTCCCCAAAACTATAGGTTAATTAACCTTTTGGATGTGGGAGAGAAGGTATTTTCTAAAGTAAGCCTAGGAAAACTTAAAGAAGGGGTAGAGGTTAACCAAATAATACCCCCAGAACAGGGGGGTTTCAAGAAGGGGCATTCTACAATAGACTGCTGTTTCTCCCTTTGGTTCATCGCGCGGAAGTTGGTGGAGCAGGGGGGGAAGCTGTTCAGCTGCTTCATCCATTTCTGGCAGCATTTGATCTGGTAGACCGAAAGCGGTTGTGGGAGATGTTGATACACATTGACATCCCTAAGGACCTTCTGGGTATTATACAAGAGCTCCATAGGAACAATTGGGCACAGGTTATCCTTGACATAGATGGGACATTGTCAAAGAAGATACCAACTGAAAATGGGTTAAGACAAGGGTGTGTCTTGTCCCCCTTGCTCTTCTCTCTGTTCACAGCCGACTTACCAGTTATATTAAAATAGCTACGGGGTGCTAGTCCTAAATTAGATGGGAAACACATTGCTTACCTACTCTACGCAGACGACCTGGTAATTTTAGATCGAACAGAGATAGGTCTGCAGAGGAAGCTGATTGTGTTCAATGAATATTGTAGTCAGAAAAAACGTTGTAAACTTAGAAAAAACCAAAGTCTTGAGCTTTGGCAGGAAAGGAAGAAATTCAGTTGGTTTCTGGGCTCCACAAAGTTGGAAATAGTGAATGAGTATAAATATTTAGGAATATGGTTTGTAAGATCCCTAAAATGGGAAACTCATCTGAATGCATTAAAAATACGAGCGATGGCCTCAGTTAGCGGGTTAAAACATTTAATAGGAATTATGGATAAAGGTCAGATAAACCTGTCTTGAAAGCATATATGGCCGTGATACCGCCTCGGTTCCAATATGGAGCTGAAATATTGTATATCAGTGGCAAAAGAGGGTTGGATATTGAAGAGGGAAAATGTTTAAAAATGTACTATCCCTACCTAGATCATCTAGGAATCAGGCAGTAAGAATAGAAACGGGCATGGTATCTTGGGAGGTAATGGCACGTATGGCATTATTAAGATTTTGGCAACGCCTGGGAAATGGGGAGGAGCAAAAAATAGCAGAATGGTGCAAAAGGGAAATTTTGCCGAGTGATCTGAAATGGGCATCAGGGGTCAGTAAAATGCTAGATACAGTATGTAGGGAACTGGGAGTTAAATTGAACCCTCAGGACGTACAAATTGATGTTGTAAGAAGAGAATTGAAGATCCCAGGGAAAGAAACGTCTCGAGATCAAGATTGCCAGTACCTGGAGATGAAACAATCTGTGGGTTTTATAATTAAATCATGGAAATCTGATCAACAGTTCCCGTACCTAGATATACTACCCAATCGCTACCTTAGAAATTGAGGGGCATATTAGCAAGGGCACTATCGCCGCTTTAGCGGCACTTTTGCCGCTAAAGCGGCGATATTTATATCGCCCTATCAGCAAACTGTCTCTAACAGCAGTTAGCGACAGTTTGCGGGCATTAGCGCCCGTTTCTTTACCGCTTTGCATGTCAGCGATATTTATCGCTAATGACATGCAAAGTGGGCGTTCCCGATGAACAAACCTGGGAAACACTCGCTAACAGGCCTATCGCCTATTAGCAAGGTGGCCATGGCCCCAGTTAGCAACGTGAAAAGTCGCGCTAACCGGGGTCATCGCCATTTATTTAACACCTGCAATTAGCAGGTGTTAGCCATACCTAACATGGGGGTGGATTATGCTGATACGACCACAGGGTCGTATCAGCAAGGTGTTCTCCCTTCTCCATGCAACATCGCTGGTTTTTCAGCGATGTTGGCTCATTTCCCCGCTATCGCTGGAATATTCATTGCCATAGCGCTAATCGTTGCTAATACAGCGTTAGCGTGGCGATATATTCCAGCGATAGCCGGCGATAAATAAAATCACGCTAAGCAGGGTTAGCGTTGATTATCGCCTCTTCTTGCTAATATGCCCCTGAGTTTTAAGATTACGAATAGGAATCAATCCTTGTTATATGAATAACGGGATAAAAGGGGCTATGATGGATCCTGAAGGAAAATGCACCTGCAACTTAGGCACGAAATGCAATATTTTGCACATATTATTAGATTGTCTCAAGGTCCTTGATGCACGGAAATTGTTTTTAAGACCAATATTTTTAAAATATGGTATTAGGAACCGTGCACAGGCAGCAGAATTGTTAACGGAAATGATCTATTTTGACATAGCAAGTCCACTGGGGGGATTTATGCTTGAAGCTAAAAAAGTTTTTAAGTGTTTATAAAAATGGGATTTTATTAATTTCATTTTAGGATAATAGGAATAAGATTAGAAAATGAAATAACTATGTATTATGGGATTGTAATTTTATTGTGTATAAATGATTAATGATATTGTATTATGGAAAAGATGGAAATGCTCTTTTATGTTTAAGGACCGAAGGTCTAAATAAACATTACTTTTGACTTTGACTTTGACAGTTTACCGGGCTTCAGCAGAGTATTCATGATGGCTTCCCTCAAAGTTAGGAGGATTCTCTGCATTCCAGCGCCTCATTGTAAATCTCCAACAGGAATGGGGCAAGTTCCTCCACCTATTCTTTGTAGAATTCCATGCGGAATACAATGTTTCCAACCACAGTAGGATCGCCCTGTTTAAATGATTGTATATTCTTGTTCTGGTGTTGGTGCCACGTCTAGCTGTATATTACTCACTACAGCATCAGTGAATTTAAAATGTCAGTTTGGCTATAGCACGATTGACCATCGGGAGTTTCTATCTTCATTATATCATTGACTGCCAATCCGGACTAATTAATCCTGCTAATGTGCATTTACCCAACATACCTTCTAGCAGCTGTATCCTTGCCCGAGAAGTTCACTTCTCTTTCTGCAGCTTCTCAAAAGTTTAATCTTGTTAAATTTAATTCAGTTACTAGAGTTAAATTAGAGCAGCCAGCTCTCACTCAGTCTAGATTCCTAATATCTGCCTCCAATCTGCCACACTGAAGGCCTAATGACTTGAGGATGCCGTGACCCCTGGAAACACACTCTTTTTACTGAATTAATGCCTCCCAGAGAGCGGCAACAGTGGCCACTGAGCCCTGGTTCAGTCTAAAAAAGGATTTGATTGTCTGACAAACTTTTCTTGGAATACTGAGTCAAGGAGTTCAGATAATTAACGGTTCTACAGCCCAAGTAATTGTGCAGAGGTAGTGATATTTAGCGTGATAGTGACTGGTGAATGGTCTGAAAGATTCCTGGCAGGTAAGAATAAGACTCAACCCAGCCTATTACATCCCCGAAGCCCACCAGGGAGTCAGTCCTTGAGTGAGAACCATGGACTGCAGAGTAAAATGAGCTGTTGGGTTAGCAGTACTTTATATAAATATGGATCTAATAATTAAAACTGGTCAATATTACCTCACAATTCAGCATGCACCCGGCTGTGTCTGCTAGTTACAGTCCCCGTGCTGCCCAGTTCAACCTGCAGATGGTACTAAAATTAGCACCCCATAGCGCGTGGTGCAATCTTGTCCCCAACAAAAGGGAAAAATTAAATGTCACCCGAGTTTGGAAGGTTCTGAAGGTTTTCCCTCACCCTGTAAATGGCTGTTCAATTCAGAAAAAAATGTCTTATCATGTTTTGGCTGCTGCATCATTTGTGTCTTTTTAATAGTCACCTGAGCACTCCCACCCACCAACCTCACCCACATGGAGCCCAACCTCCTCAATGAACATTCTCAAAAGATCACCCTTGGCGTAGATGCATAATATAAACAATAAATTCACTTCTATAATGTTTACAGCTGTTACTTTTAGCTCTCAGGGAGGTCAGAGATGCTGTATTAGATAACTGAACCCAGACATACTGTATCTGTAAAGAAGTCATTTTGACTTAGATTACATATAGTACATGCCAATCAAAAGTCTGCAGTGACCCCACCAAGCCAAAGGCATGTCTCCCCAGATCTCAGTGCTGTCTGCCAAACATTTATCATAATTTATGTAAAGCGTGTTCACATCCATGCGCTCTCAAGACAGTCTACCACAGGATAAATCATCTGTTCAATATGGGGGACATCTGTTAACAGAGAGCAAATGCTACGTAGAGAGACAGTCTTCTTTCAACATGACTGAGGTGGCTAGCTTGGGAGCCCACAGAGCTCGCCCTTGCATCACTGGTAGGTCAGATTGTGTTATTTAGGAAAGAGTTAGCCTCTTCCAGAGTTATAAACACATTTATGTTGCTTGGTAGGGCATACCCAATTGGATCCCCAGTTTATAGTTTCTTGTTGGTGCGGTTACATTTTCTATGTCCATCCTGCACTGCCTGGGTGAAGTCTGGGAAAAAGGAGTTTGAGGTACCTCCATTGTGTACTGCACTGCTATCTCTCACGATTTGTAGAATTTTGCCACTATATCTGTGGTTTTGCAAATTCGCAATAATGGGGCAAAACGAGGTGCTGGACACAGGCCTGGGAGCCAAGGAACAATGTGTCCTTTTGACTGAAAAACACTGATGAGAGATTTTCACAGCCAAAGATGCTAACCAGCATGTTTTCCACACTGTTCTCTGCGTGCTTCATATTTGTGGATTCGGATTTTCCCACAATCCACGGGTTACTTCTGAATGAGCAGACCTCTAACTCTTTATTCTTGGTACTGACTTTCTCCAGTTCTTTTTGAAGTTTCATATGAGCTGTAGAGTAATCTTTGATGTCAGAAATATGGTGCTCCACTATGTCCAAGCAGGTGTGTTGTTTATCCAAACACTATTTCTTGTTGTCTAAGCACTGTGTTAGCGGATCCATTTGCATGTAAGTAGTTCCAAGGCTACCTCTCATTTTCACTATCAGGGATTGGATACCTACAGTTCCCTTTGATCCAGGGCTATGGGTCGCACCAGAGGGGCAGACTAAGTCAGGCTTGCATTCTGCAACCTGGTCTACTCTTATTACCTTCAAAAGTTAGCTTAGATAGATTGAGTGCTATCTGGTTTTCCGTCATGAAGAATCCAGCAGTCTGCATGCTCTCACCAGTTTACTAATCCAAATTTACTTTGCCAGAGTGCTGTCAAACACTTTATATTGGTGGAATGATACTCAAGTTTCATTGTTTGAGCTGCCAGTATCAAGAATGGTCTGCTCAGTACAGACACAACTGCAATGCTCATTGCCTTACTCACAAACTGCGCATGTAATGGCTTCAAGCCTATGGGGAACCTTCAAATCATACCATCAACAGTCACCACCAACTGCGCAAGTAATTCCTCCAGTGCAGCTTAGAAACACCCAGCGCATGCAGAGATCACATTTAATCCCACAGGAGAGTCAAGAGATAAAAGAAACTCAAGTACATCCTCCTGATTAGTTAATTATAGCACCTACGGTACTTTAGTACTATATGAAACAAGTCAATCTTGTCCTCAAAGTGAAAATACTTAGCCTACAGGGTCATCAAAAGATATTTGAGAGGTCGCCACACTCATAACTTATCATGGAATGCTTCATCATAGACAACCCATCACACTGGAGTAGGACAATGCCACTGCTGCAGACTCAACCAAATCAATTAGGAAGTTCTTAGATATTACTTTACTGGACAAATTGACTGGTCCAGATTAAAAATTAAAAATAGCTTGGGGTATACACAACAGATGTTTCTTTATTTCAGGGTGTGCTGGTATATGTTAAAATCAGAATTGTGGTCTATGGGTAGAATATATTGGTTCACCTAAGGACCAGACAATACCAACATGTTTCAAACTAATCTTAATGCTGGAAAATTGGTCAAAAGGTCTTCGTCAGGGTAAAAGAACTCCTGTCTATATTACACGTTGTATATGCAGTTATATTGAGTTATCATACCAGTTGGATGTTCAGTATGACATTAACCTTTGGGGTTAAATAAGATCCAGTATTCATATATTTATTAGGGCACACATAATAAAACACATATTTTAAATCAAAATATAAACACTTTGCCTGAAATTATAATTTCTATGCACCCGGACCTCACACTCCCGCTAGAAATTGCAGTGTTCACCAAGCGGTGAGTGAGAAGCATGAAATAATGCTTTGACTTGGCTCCAGCCTGAGACAGAGTTTTTTATTTATTTTTTATTGCTGTAATGCATGTTTATCTTTTGGTATAACATATATGTTTTATTATGTGACTTAACTTACATGTTTGTATAACTTTTTAGGGAGTCAAAGGTGATGACGCAATGTCATCGGTGGTGTTTTCCATCTCCCTAATGTATATATTAATGTATATATTTATAAATTAATGCGTTGTATTTAGTAGTCTTTGTAATAAATGTACTTTTTTCTTTTTCTTATAAAAAAGCACTGTCTGCACAATCATTTATTAAGTGTTATTTTTGCGTGCCAGCGAATGATGATTACTAGCCCACACCATCTTCCCTAAGTAGGCCTTGGACTGCTCTGCTTAGCTACCCTGAGATAGTCAAGTGCTACAATGGGGTGCTAGGTTCCCAGTAAGGGGAATTTGTGGAGCTATTACTTGTGCTGACCTCATGCCCTGCAAAAGTAATGACCCTATTTCCTGCAGAGGGTTATGTCCATAAGGGTATACCGAAGGATAACTAGGAACCTGGAGTGAACAATATATCTGATAGCAACAATGGCTCCTGTGTTAAATAATTTCAAAACATTATTTTTGAAAGGTTTTTAAAGTCAATGCAGCATGCCAACAAGAGTAATGCAACAAACAGAATCAAACAGTAAGTAGGTATACTGTAAGCTGTGGTAATACTGTGATCATTTCATTAACAGAGAACCATCATTAAGAAATAATAAAAAGCTGGTGCAAGTATCTTGTAGGTTGTGAACAGTGCTTGGTGCTCAAAAGTGGAGCATACAGTGAAAAAATATAAATAAAGTAAACAAAAAGATAAACCTCCTAATTGGTTACAAAATACCATATCTAAGGACAATGTGTATATGCCTCTATGCAAATGATTCTAAATGTGCTAAGAATTGATTCATGGGGCACAAGTTGATTATGTTTTCACCCTTTATAGATGAAAGGTCATCATCAGGACTAGCAGGGTAAAAAGATGGCCCAAGAGTCAGGTTAAGAGAAGAAAAGAGAGACATTACTGAATTGTGCGCTTAAAAATAGGGAAATTACCATTAGTGTACCTTTAAGGCACTTATATGAGTGATTAAGAAGTCCCCTGTGCTGGAAAAAGGCAATACAAAAAATGCAATTGTGTGCAAAGTAATAGTCACACATGGAGGAAACAACCTGTGCAATGAGGCACACTGTGGGGATACTTACTTAAGGTCTTAGATATGCCTGGTTAGTAAGAAGAGTAAGGTTTAGCAATACGTATGCTCACAGTAAATGTAATAAAACTTGTGTGAATGATATACTGTAGGCAACTGTCATACAGTAGTGGGCAGTTGAGTTGGAGTAATCTAAAGAGAATGTTCTCTGCTGCAGCGTTATAAATAGACTCTGAGTTTAAACTTGCATGTAATCAGTAACTGAATCAGTTACTGATTACATGCATCAGTAACTGATGCTAAAATACAGGGTGTTTCCTGGAAAGTATCAAGGATAGTGTAGACAATAATATGTCCTAATGCCTCTTTTATGGAAATAAATGGTTGGCAGAGAGCCGTAAAATTAAACAGGTGTCCGTCAGCATGTGATTGTAACGTGAAGCCCCACTGTTAGACCTGGCATCGTTGGCATGATTTTCCCTGACTTTGTTACTTTCTGACCTTCTGTTTTGCTGACTTTGTTTTTTCTGGCTTTAGGACTCTGGGCACTTTACCGTACTAACCATTGCTAAAGTGCATGGGCTCTCTACTTGAAACATGGTAAGATTGGCTCCTCCACAATTGGCATATTTAATTTACTTAGAAGTCTCTAATAAAGTGCACTACATGTGCCCAGGCCCTGTAAATTAAATGCTGCTAGTGGGCCTGCAGCACTGATTGTGCCACCCACTTCAGGAGCCCTTTAAACATGTCTGAGGCCTGCCATTGCAGAGTGAGTGTGTGTGTGTGTGTGTGCGTGTATGTGCTTGCGTGCATACATGCATGTGTGTGTGCCAGCGTGCATGTGTGTAGAGTTTTAAACTGCCATGTCAACCTGGCAAGTTAATTCTCTTGGTAGGCCCGAACCTTCCTTTTTAATACATATAAACATCACCCCTAGGTAGACCATGGACAGCCCAAGGGCAGGATGCAGTGTATTTAAAAGTAGGACATGAACTTTTAAGTTTTACACGTCCTGGTTGATAAAAACTCTTACATTCGTTTTTCACTATGACAAAGCCTGTCTCTCTCATAGAATAACAGTGGGATTACCTTATTACATCGTTTAAGTGTCATTTTCAATTGAGAAGAGATGGGGCCCCCAAGTTTGGGGTCTCTTGAATCACAATTTTAAATTCTATCTTATGGTGAAATTATATTTTGAAATGTAATTCTGAAAATGCCACGTTTAGAAAGTTAGCATTTTCTTACTTTAGTCATTTGGCACTTTCTGCTTGTCTCTAAATACATGTCTAAGGGTGGGTGACAGCTGGGCTTTGTGCATTCCCTCTGGACAGCCACACACAAAGAGAGCTTTGGTGTGACTGATGGGCCATCCATATCCTGATGGGCCATCCTGCGCATGATGGGAGGGAGGAGCTGACACACCTTTAAGGGCTGTGTTCTGCCCTCATAGAAAGGACTACAAAAGGGGATGATGGACGGAACGTTTGAGCCAATCAAACACTCACCCCCAGTCAACTGATCTGGGTTTAATCCATCATCATTCTTTAGCTCACTCCACCACCCCAGTTCAGACACGGCCATATGCAAATCAGTCTGACCCTGTGCCTCATGGGAACAGTCCAGCCCGGACTGCAAGCCATGTCTTCCTGGACCGGAAACAAGCATCCTAGGACCGGTTTCTGGCATTTCAGCCGTCATCAGCCAGGCTTGCGTGAATCCAGTGGCAAAGTGAGCAAGGGACCCACGTCTGGGCATACCCCGCCAACTTAGGGCGAACAAAGCAATACAAAAGGGATGATGGACGGAACGCTTGAGCCAATCAAACACTCACCCCAGTCAACTGATCTGGGTTTAATCCATCATCATTCTTTAGCTCACTCCACCACCCCAGTTCAGACATGGCCATATGCAAATCAGTCTGACTCTGTGCTCATGGGAACAGTCCAGCCCGAACTGCCAAGCCATGTCTTCCCTGGACCGAAACAAGCATCCTAGGACCGGTTTCTGGCATTTCAGCCGTCATCAGCCAGGCTTGCTTGAATCCAGTGGCAAAGTGAGCAAGGGACCCACGTCTGGGCATACCCCGCCAACTTCAGGGCGAACAAAGCGATACAAAGGGGATGATGGACGGAACGCTTGAGCCAATCAAACACTCACCTCCAGTCAACTGATCTGGGTTTAATCCATCATCATTCTTTAGCTCACTCCACCACCCCAGTTCAGACATGGCCATATGCAAATCAGTCTGACCCTGTGCCTCATGGGAACAGTCCAGCCCGAACTGCCAAGCCATGTCTTCCCTGGACCGAAACAAGCATCCTAGGACCGGTCTCTGGCATTTCAGCCGCCATCAGCCAGGCTTGCTTGAATCCAGTGGTAAAGTGAGCAAGGGACCCACGGCTGGGCATACTCCCGCCAACTTAGGGCGAACAAGCGATACAAAGGGGATGATGGACGGAACGCTTGAGCCAATCAAACACTCACCCCAGTCAACTGATCTGGGTTTAATCCATCATCATTCTTTAGCTCACTCCACCACCCCAGTTCAGACATGGCCATATGCAAATCAGTCTGACCCTGTGCCTCATGGGAACAGTCCAGCCCGAACTGCCAGCCATGTCTTCCTGGACCGGAAACAAGCATCCTAGGACCGGTCTCAGGCATTTCAGCCGTCATCAGCCAGGCTTGCTTGAATCCAGTGGCAAAGTGAGCAAGGGACCCACGTCTGGGCATACCCCGCCAACTTAGGGCGAACAAAGCGATACAAAATGGGATGATGGACGGAACGTTTGAGCCAATCAAACACTCACCCCCAGTCAACTGATCTGGGTTTAATCCATCATCATTCTTTAGCTCACTCCACCACCCCAGTTCAGACATGGCCATATGCAAATCAGTCTGACCCTGTGCCTCATGGGAACAGTCCAGCCCGAACTGCCAAGCCATGTCTTCCCTGGACTGGAAACAAGCATCCTAGGACCAGTCTCTGGCATTTCAGCCGTCATCAGCCAGGCTTGCTTGAATCCAGTGGCAAAGTGAGCAAGGGACCCACGCCTGGGCATACCCCGCCAACTTAGGGCGAACAAAGCGATACAAAGGGATGATGGACGGAACGTTTGAGCCAATCAAACACTCACCCCCAGTCAACTGATCTGGGTTTAATCCATCATCATTCTTTAGCTCACTCCACCACCCCAGTTCAGACATGGCCATATGCAAATCAGTCTGACCTCTGTGCCTCATGGGAACAGTCCAGCCCGAACTGCCAAGCCATGTCTTCCTGGACCGGAAACAAGCATCCTAGGACCGGTCTCAGGCATTTCAGCCGTCATCAGCCAGGCTTGCTTGAATCCAGTGGCAAAGTGAGAAGGGACCCACGTCTGGGCATACCCCGCCAACTTAGGCTGAACAAGCGATACAAAAGGGAATGATGGACGGAACGTTTGAGCCAATCAAACACTCACCCCCAGTCAACTGATCTGGGTTTAATCCATCATCATTCTTTAGCTCACTCCACCACCCCAGTTCAGACATGGCCATATGCAAATCAGTCTGACCCTGTGCCTCATGGGAACAGTCCAGCCCGAACTGCCAAGCCATGTCTTCCTGGACCGGAAACAAGCATCCTAGGACCGGTTTCTGGCATTTCAGCCGCCATCAGCCAGGCTTGCTTGAATCCAGTGGCAAAGTGAGCAAGGGACCCACGTCTGGGCATACCCCGCCAACTTAGGGCAAACAAAGCGATACAAAAGGGGATGATGGACGGAACGCTTGAGCCAATCAAACACTCACCCCCAGTCAACTGATCTGGGTTTAATCCATCATCATTCTTTAGCTCACTCCACCACCCAGTTCAGACATGGCCATATGCAAATCAGTCTGACCCTGTGCCTCATGGGAACAGTCCAGCCCGAACTGCCAAGCCATGTCTTCCCTGGACCGGAAACAAGCATCCTAGGACCGGTTTCTGGCATTTCAGCCGTCATCAGCCAGGCTTGTTTGAATCCAGTGGCAAAGTGAGCAAGGGACCCATGTCTGGGCATACCCGCCAACTTAGGGCGAACAAGCGATACAAAAGGGATGATGGACGGAACGTTTGAGCCAATCAAACACTCACCCCCAGTCAACTGATCTGGGTTTAATCCATCATCATTCTTTAGCTCACTCCACCACCCCAGTTCAGACATGGCCATATGCAAATCAGTCTGACCCTGTGCCTCATGGGAACAGTCCAGCCCGAACTGCCAAGCCATGTCTTCCCTGGACCGGAAACAAGCATCCTAGGACCGGTTTCTGGCATTTCAGCCATCATCAGACAGGCTTGCTTGAATCCAGTGGCAAAGTGAGCAAGGGACCCACGTCTGGGCATACCCCGCCAACTTAGGGCGAACAAAGCGATACAAAGGGGATGATGGACGGAACGTTTGAGCCAATCAAACACTCACCCCCAGTCAACTGATCTGGGTTTAATCCATCATCATTCTTTAGCTCACTCCACCACCCCAGTTCAGACATGGCCATATGCAAATCAGTCTGACCCTGTGCCTCATGGGAACAGTCCAGCCCGAACTGCCAAGCCATGTCTTCACTGGACCGGAAACAAGCATCCTAGGACCGGTTTCTGGCATTTCAGCCGTCATCAGCCAGGCTTGCTTGAATCCAGTGGCAAAGTGAGCAAGGGACCCACGTCTGGGCATACCCCGCCAACTTAGGGCGAACAAAGCGATACAAAAGGGGATGATGGACGGAACGTTTGAGCCAATCAAACACTCACCCCAGTCAACTGATCTGGGTTTAATCCATCATCATTCTTTAGCTCACTCCACCACCTCAGTTCAGACATGGCCATATGCAAATCAGTCTGACCCTGTGCCTCATGGGAACAGTCCAGCCCGAACTGCCAAGCCATGTCTTCCCTGGACCGGAAACAAGCATCCTAGGACCGGTTTCTGGCATTTCAGCCGTCATCAGCCAGGCTTGCTTGAATCCAGTGGCAAAGTGAGCAAGGGACCCACGTCTGGGCATACCCCGCCAACTTAGGGCAAACAAGCGATACAAAGGGGATGATGGACGGAACGCTTGAGCCAATCAAACACTCACCCCAGTCAACTGATCTGGGTTTAATCCATCATCATTCTTTAGCTCACTCCACCACCCCAGTTCAGACATGGCCATATGCAAATCAGTCTGACCCTGTGCCTCATGGGAACAGTCCAGCCCGAACTGCCAAGCCATGTCTTCCCTGGACTGGAAACAAGCATCCTAGGACCGGTTTCTGGCATTTCAGCCGTCATCAGCCAGGCTTGCTTGAATCCAGTGGCAAAGTGAGCAAGGGACCCACGTCTGGGCATACCCCGCCAACTTAGGGCGAACAAAGCGATACAAAGGGGATGATGGACGGAACGTTTGAGCCAATCAAACACTCACCCCCAGTCAACTGATCTGGGTTTAATCCATCATCATTCTTTAGCTCACTCCACCACCCCAGTTCAGACATGGCCATATGCAAATCAGTCTGACCCTGTGCCTCATGGGAACAGTCCAGCCCGAACTGCCAAGCCATGTCTTCCCTGGACCGGAAACAAGCATCCTAGGACCGGTTTCTGGCATTTCAGCCGTCATCAGCCAGGCTTGCTTGAATCCAGTGGCAAAGTGAGCAAGGGACTTAGGGCGAACAGAGCGATATAAAAGGGGATGATGGACGGAACTGGGGTGGTGGAGTGAGCTAAAGAATGATGATGGATTAAACCCAGATCAGTTGACTGGGGGTGAGTGTTTGATTGGCTCAAACGTTCCGTCCATCATCCCCTTTGTATCGCTTTGTTCGCCCTAAGTTGGCGGGGGTATGCCCAGACGTGGGTCCCTTGCTCACTTTGCCACTGGATTCAAGCAAGCCTGGCTGATGACGGCTGGAATGCCAGAAACCGGTCCTAGGATGCTTGTTTCCCCTCCAGGGAAGACATGGCTTGGCAGTTCGGGCTGGACTGTTCCCATGAGACACAGGGTCAGACTGATTTGCATATGGCCATGTCTGAACTGGGGTGGTGGAGTGAGCTAAAGAATGATGATGGATTAAACCCAGATCAGTTGACTGGGGGTGAGTGTTTGATTGGCTCAACCGCTCCGGTCCATCATCCCCTTTTGTATCGCTTTGTTCGCCCTAAGTTGGCGGGGTATGCCCAGACGTGGGTCCCTTGCTCACTTTGCCACTGGATTCAAGCAAGCCTGGTTGATGACGGCTGGAATGCCAGATCCCAGTCCTAGGATGCTTGTTTCCGGTCCAGGAAGACATGGCTTGGCAGTTCAGGCTGGACTGTTCCCATGAGGCACAGGGTCAGACTGATTTGCATATGGCCATGTCTGAACTGGGGTGGTGGAGTGAGCTAAAGAATGATGATGGATTAAACCCAGATCAGTTGACTGGGGGTGAGTGTTTGATTGGCTCAAACGTTCCGTCCATCATCCCCTTTGTATCGCTTTGTTCGCCCTGAGTTGGCGGGGTATGCCCAGACGTGGGTCCCTTGCTCACTTTGCCACTGGATTCAAGCAAGCCTGGCTGATGACGGCTGGAATGCCAGAAACCGGTCCTAGGATGCTTGTTTCCGGTCCAGGGAAGACATGGCTTGGCAGTTCGGGCTGGACTGTTCCCATGAGGCACAGGGTCAGACTGATTTGCATATGGCCATGTCTGAACTGGGGTGGTGGAGTGAGCTAAAGAATGATGATGGATTAAACCCAGATCAGTTGACTGGGGGTGAGTGTTTGATTGGCTCAAACGCTCCGTCCATCATCCCCTTTTGTATCGCTTTGTTCGCCCTAAGTTGGCGGGGTATGCCTAGACGTGGGTCCCTTGCTCACTTTGCCACTGGATTCAAGCAAGCCTGGCTGATGATGGCTGGAATGCCAGAAACCGGTCCTAGGATGCTTGTTTCCGGTCCAGGGAAGACATGGCTTGGCAGTTCGGGCTGGACTGTTCCCATGAGGCACAGGGTCAGACTGATTTGCATATGGCCATGTCTGAACTGGGGTGGTGGAGTGAGCTAAAGAATGATGATGGATTAAACCCAGATCAGTTGACTGGGGGTGAGTGTTTGATTGGCTCAAACGTTCCGTCCATCATCCCCTTTGTATCGCTTTGTTCGCCCTAAGTTGGCGGGGGTATGCCCGGACGTGGGTCCCTTGCTCACTTTGCCACTGGATTCAAGCAAGCCTGGCTGATGACGGCTGGAATGCCAGAAACTGGTCCTAGGATGCTTGTTTCCGGTCCAGGAAGACATGGCTTGGCAGTTCGGGCTGGACTGTTCCCATGAGGCACAGGGTCAGACTGATTTGCATATGGCCATGTCTGAACTGGGGTGGTGGAGTGAGCTAAAGAATGATGATGGATTAAACCCAGATCAGTTGACTGGGGTGAGTGTTTGATTGGCTCAAACGTTCCGTCCATCATCCCTTTTGTATCGCTTTGTTCGCCCTAAGTTGGCGGGGTATGCCCAGACGTTGGTCCCTTGCTCACTTTGCCACTGGATTCAAGCAAGCCTGGCTGATGACGGCTGGAATGCCAGAAACCGGTCCTAGGATGCTTGTTTCTGGTCCAGGGAAGACATGGCTTGGCAGTTCGGGCTGGACTGTTCCCATGAGGCACAGGGTCAGACTGATTTGCATATGGCCATGTCTGAACTGGGGTGGTGGAGTGAGCTAAAGAATGATGATGGATTAAACCCAGATCAGTTGACTGGGGGTGAGTGTTTGATTGGCTCAAACGCTCCGTCCATCATCCCCTTTGTATCGCTTGTTCGCCCTAAGTTGGCGGGGTATGCCCAGACGTGGGTCCCTTGCTCACTTTGCCACTGGATTCAAGCAAGCTTGGCTGATGATGGCTGGAATGCCAGAAACCGGTCCTAGGATGCTTGTTTCCGGTCCAGGGAAGACATGGCTTGGCAGTTCGGGCTGGACTGTTCCCATGAGGCACAGGGTCAGACTGATTTGCATATGGCCATGTCTGAACTGGGGTGGTGGAGTGAGCTAAAGAATGATGATGATGGATTAAACCCAGATCAGTTGACTGGGGGTGAGTGTTTGATTGGCTCAAACGTTCCATCCATCATCCCCTTTGTATCGCTTTGTTCGCCTCTAAGTTGGCGGGGGTATGCCCAGACGTGGGTCCCTTGCTCACTTTGCCACTGGATTCAAGCAAGCCTGGCTGATGACAGCTGGAATGCCAGAAACCGGTCCTAGGATGCTTGTTTCCGGTCCAGGGAAGACATGGCTTGGCAGTTCGGGCTGGACTGTTCCCATGAGGCACAGGGTCAGACTGATTTGCATATGGCCATGTCTGAACTGGGGTGGTGGAGTGAGCTAAAGAATGATGATGGATTAAACCCAGATCAGTTGACTGGGGTGAGTGTTTGATTGGCTCAAACGTTCCGTCCATCATCCCCTTTGTATCGCTTTGTTCGCCCTAAGTTGGTGGGGGTATGCCCAGACATGGGTCCCTTGCTCACTTTGCCACTGGATTCAAACAAGCCTGGCTGATGACGGCTGGAATGCCAGAAACCGGTCCTAGGATGCTTGTTTCCGGTCCAGGGAAGACATGGCTTGGCAGTTCGGGCTGGACTGTTCCCATGAGGCACAGGGTCAGACTGATTTGCATATGGCCATGTCTGAACTGGGGTGGTGGAGTGAGCTAAATAATGAGTATGGATTAAACCCAGATCAGTTGACTGGGGTGAGTGTTTGATTGGCTCAAACGTTCCGTCCATCATCCCCTTTGTATCGCTTTGTTCGCCCTAAGTTGGCGGGGGTATGCCCAGACGTGGGTCCCTTGCTCACTTTGCCACTGGATTCAAGCAAGCCTGGCTGATGACGGCTGGAATGCCAGAAACCGGTCCTAGGATGCTTGTTTCTGGTCCAGGGAAGACATGGCTTGGCAGTTCGGGCTGGACTGTTCCCATGAGGCACAGGGTCAGACTGATTTGCATATGGCCATGTCTGAACTGGGGTGGTGGAGTGAGCTAAAGAATGATGATGGATTAAACCCAGATCAGTTGACTGGGGGTGAGTGTTTGATTGGCTCAAACGTTCCGTCCATCATCCCCTTTGTATCGCTTTCTTCGCCCTAAGTTGGCGGGGTATGCCCAGACGTGGGTCCCTTGCTCACTTTGCCACTGGATTCAAGCAAGCCTGGCTGATGACGGCTGGAATGCCAGAAACCGGTCCTAGGATGCTTGTTTCCGGTCCAGGGAAGACATGGCTTGGCAGTTCGGGCTGGACTGTTCCCATGAGGCACAGGGTCAGACTGATTTGCATATGGCCATGTCTGAACTGGGGTGGTGGAGTGAGCTAAAGAATGATGATGGATTAAACCCAGATCAGTTGACTGGGGGTGAGTGTTTGATTGGCTCAAACGTTCCGTCCATCATCCCCTTTTGTATCGCTTTGTTCGCCCTAAGTTGGCGGGGTATGCCCAGACGTGGGTCCCTTGCTCACTTTGCCACTGGATTCAAGCAAGCCTGGCTGATGACGGCTGGAATGCCAGAAACCGGTCCTAGGATGCTTGTTTCCGGTCCAGGGAAGACATGCTTGGCAGTTCGGGCTGGACTGTTCCCATGAGGCACAGGGTCAGACTGATTTGCATATGGCCATGTCTGAACTGGGGTGGTGGAGTGAGCTAAAGAATGATGATGGATTAAACCCAGATCAGTTGACTGGGGTGAGTGTTTGATTGGCTCAAACGTTCCGTCCATCATCCCGTTTTGTATCGCTTTGTTCGCCCTAAGTTGGCGGGGGTATGCCCAGACGTTGGTCCCTTGCTCACTTTGCCACTGGATTCAAGCAAGCCTGGCTGATGACGGCTGGAATGCCAGAAACCTGTCCTAGGATGCTTGTTTCAGGTCCAGGGAAGACATGGCTTGGCAGTTCGGGCTGGACTGTTCCCATGAGGCACAGGGTCAGACTGATTTGCATATGGCCATGTCTGAACTGGGGTGGTGGAGTGAGCTAAAGAATGATGATGATGGATTAAACCCAGATCAGTTGACTGGGGGTGAGTGTTTGATTGGCTCAAACGTCCCATCCATCATCCCCTTTTGTATCGCTTTGTTCACCCTAAGTTGGCGGGGGTATGCCCAGACGTGGGTCCCTTGCTCACTTTGCCACTGGATTCAAGCAAGCCTGGCTGATGACGGCTGGAATGCCAGAAACCGGTCCTAGGATGCTTGTTTCCGGTCCAGGGAAGACATGGCTTGGCAGTTCGGGCTGGACTGTTCCCATGAGGCACAGGGTCAGACTGAC
Organism: Calotriton arnoldi; assembly: GCA_963921515.1. Taxonomy (NCBI): domain Eukaryota; kingdom Metazoa; phylum Chordata; class Amphibia; order Caudata; family Salamandridae; genus Calotriton; species Calotriton arnoldi. The sequence goes on from CAWUFW010000794.1 coordinate 3,376,585, forward strand.
TTGCATATGGCCATGTCTGAACTGGGGTGGTGGAGTGAGCTAAAGAATGATGATGGATTAAACCCAGATCAGTTGACTGGGGGTGAGTGTTTGATTGGCTTAAACGTTCCGTCCATCATCCCCTTTTGTATCGCTTTGTTCGCCCTAAGTTGGCGGGGTATGCCCAGACATGGGTCCCTTGCTCACTTTGCCACTGGATTCAAGCAAGCCTGGCTGATGACGGCTGGAATGCCAGAAACCGGTCCTAGGATGCTTGTTTCCGGTCCAGGGAAGACATGGCTTGGCAGTTCGGGCTGGACTGTTCCCATGAGGCACAGGGTCAGACTGATTTGCATATGGCCATGTCTGAACTGGGGTGGTGGAGTGAGCTAAATAATGATGATGGATTAAACCCAGATCAGTTGACTGGGGGTGAGTGTTTGATTGGCTCAAACGTTCCGTCCATCATCCCCTTTTGTATCGCTTTGTTCGCCCTAAGTTGGCGGGGGTATGCCCAGGCGTGGGTCCCTTGCTCACTTTGCCACTGGATTCAAGCAAGCCTGGCTGATGACGGCTGGAATGCCAGAAACCGGTCCTAGGATGCTTGTTTCTGGTCCAGGGAAGACATGGCTTGGCAGTTCGGGCTGGACTGTTCCCATGAGGCACAGGGTCAGACTGATTTGCATATGGCCATGTCTGAACTGGGGTGGTGGAGTGAGCTAAAGAATGATGATGGATTAAACCCAGATCAGTTGACTGGGGGTGAGTGTTTGATTGGCTCAAACGCTCCGTCCATCATCCCCTTTTGTATCGCTTTCTTCGCCCTAAGTTGGCGGGGGTATGCCCAGACGTGGGTCCCTTGCTCACTTTGCCACTGGATTCAAGCAAGCCTGGCTGATGACGGCTGGAATGCCAGAAACCGGTCCTAGGATGCTTGTTTCCGGTCCAGGGAAGACATGGCTTGGCAGTTCGGGCTGGACTGTTCCCATGAGGCACAGGGTCAGACTGATTTGCATATGGCCATGTCTGAACTGGGGTGGTGGAGTGAGCTAAAGAATGATGATGGTTTAAACCCAGATCAGTTGACTGGGGGTGAGTGTTTGATTGGCTCAAACGCTCCGTCCATCATCCCCTTTTGTATCGCTTTGTTCGCCCTAAGTTGGCGGGGGTATGCCCAGACGTGGGTCCCTTGCTCACTTTGCCACTGGATTCAAGCAAGCCTGGCTGATGACGGCTGGAATGCCAGAAACCGGTCCTAGGATGCTTGTTTCCGGTCCAGGGAAGACATGCTTGGCAGTTCGGGCTGGACTGTTCCCATGAGGCACAGGGTCAGACTGATTTGCATATGGCCATGTCTGAACTGGGGTGGTGGAGTGAGCTAAAGAATGATGATGGATTAAACCCAGATCAGTTGACTGGGGGTGAGTGTTTGATTGGCTCAAACGTTCCATCCATCATCCCCTTTTGTATCGCTTTGTTCGCCCTAAGTTGGCGGGGGTATGCCCAGACGTGGGTCCCTTGCTCACTTTGCCACTGGATTCAAGCAAGCCTGGCTGATGACGGCTGGAATGCCAGAAACCGGTCCTAGGATGCTTGTTTCCGGTCCAGGGAAGACATGGCTTGGCAGTTCGGGCTGGACTGTTCCCATGAGGCACAGGGTCAGACTGATTTGCATATGGCCATGTCTGAACTGGGGTGGTGGAGTGAGCTAAAGAATGATGATGGATTAAACCCAGATCAGTTGACTGGGGGTGAGTGTTTGATTGGCTCAAACGTTCCGTCCATCATCCCCTTTTGTATAGCTTTGTTCGCCCTAAGTTGGCGGGGGTATGCCCAGACGTGGGTCCCTTGCTCACTTTGCCACTGGATTTAAGCAAGCCTGGCTGATGACGGCTGTAATGCCAGAAACCGGTCCTAGGATGCTTGTTTCCGGTCCAGGGAAGACATGGCTTGGCAGTTCGGGCTGGACTGTTCCCATGAGGCACAGGGTCAGACTGATGTGCATGTGGCCATGTCTGAACTGGGGTGGTGGAGTGAGCTAAAGAATGATGATGGATTAAACCCAGATCAGTTGACTGGGGGTGAGTGTTTGATTGGCTCAAACGTTCCGTCCATCATCCCCTTTTGTATCGCTTTGTTCGCCCTAAGTTGGCGGGGTATGCCCAGACGTGGGTCCCTTGCTCACTTTGCCTCTGGATTCAAGCAAGCCTGGCTGATGACGGCTGGAATGCCATAAACCGGTCCTAGGATGCTTGTTTCCGGTCCAGGGAAGACATGGCTTGGCAGTTTGGGCTGGACTGTTCCCATGAGGCACAGGGTCAGACTGATTTGCATATGGCCATGTCTGAACTGGGGTGGTGGAGTGAGCTAAAGAATGATGATGGATTAAACCCAGATCAGTTGACTGGGGGTGAGTGTTTGATTGGCTCAAACGTTCCGTCCATCATCCCCTTTTGTATCGCTTTGTTCGCCCTAAGTTGGTGGGGGTATGCCCAGACGTGGGTCCCTTGCTCACTTTGCCACTGGATTCAAGCAAGCCTGGCTGATGACGGCTGGAATGCCAGAAACCGGTCCTAGGATGCTTGTTTCCGGTCCAGGGAAGACATGGCTTGGCAGTTCGGGCTGGACTGTTCCCATGAGGCACAGGGTCAGACTGATTTGCATATGGCCATGTCTGAACTGGGGTGGTGGAGTGAGCTAAAGAATGATGATGGATTAAACCCAGATCAGTTGACTGGGGGTGAGTGTTTGATTGGCTCAAACGTTCCGTCCATCATCCCCTTTTGTATCGCTTTGTTCGCCCTAAGTTGGCGGGGGTATGCCCAGACGTGGGTCCCTTGCTCACTTTGCCACTGGATTCAAGCAAGCCTGGCTGATGACGGCTGGAATGCCAGAAACCGGTCCTAGGATGCTTGTTTCCGGTACAGGGAAGACATGGCTTGGCAGTTCGGGCTGGACTGTTCCCATGAGGCACAGGGTCAGACTGATTTGCATATGGCCATGTCTGAACTGGGGTGGTGGAGTGAGCTAAAGATGATGATGGATTAAACCCAGATCAGTTGACTGGGGGTGAGTGTTTGATTGGCTCAAACGTTCCGTCCATCATCCCCTTTTGTATCGCTTTGTTCGCCCTAAGTTGGCGGGGGTATGCCCAGACGTGGGTCCCTTGCTCACTTTGCCACTGGATTCAAGCAAGCCTGGCTGATGACGGCTGGAATGCCAGAAACCGGTCCTAGGATGCTTGTTTCCGGTCCAGGGAAGACATGGCTTGGCAGTTTGGGCTGGACTGTTCCCATGAGGCACAGGGTCAGACTGATTTGCATATGGCCATGTCTGAACTGGGGTGGTGGAGTGAGCTAAAGAATGATGATGGATTAAACCCAGATCAGTTGACTGGGGGTGAGTGTTTGATTGGCTCAAACGTTCCGTCCATCATCCCCTTTTGTATCGCTTTGTTCGCCCCTAAGTTGGCGGGGGTATGCCCAGACGTGGGTCCCTTGCTCACTTTGCCACTGGATTCAAGCAAGCCTGGCTGATGACGGCTGGAATGCATAAACCGGTCCTAGGATGCTTGTTTCCGGTGCAGGGAAGACATGGCTTGGCAGTTCGGGCTGGACTGTTCCCATGAGGCACAGGGTCAGACTGATTTGCATATGGCCATGTCTGAACTGGGGTGGTGGAGTGAGCTAAAGAATGATGATGGATTAAACCCAGATCAGTTGACTGGGGTGAGTGTTTGATTGGCTCAAACGTTCCGTCCATCATCCCCTTTTGTATCGCTTTCTTCGCCCTAAGTTGGCGGGGGTATGCCCAGACGTGGGTCCCTTGCTCACTTTGCCACTGGATTCAAGCAAGCCTGGCTGATGACGGCTGGAATGCCAGAAACCGGTCCTAGGATGCTTGTTTCCGGTCCAGGGAAGACATGGCTTGGCAGTTCGGGCTGGACTGTTCCCATGAGGCACAGGGTCAGACTGATTTGCATATGGCCATGTCTGAACTGGGGTGGTGGAGTGAGCTAAAGAATGATGATGGTTTAAACCCAGATCAGTTGACTGGGGGTGAGTGTTTGATTGGCTCAAACGTTCCGTCCATCATCCCCTTTTGTATCGCTTTGTTCGCCCTAAGTTGGCGGGGGTATGCCCAGACGTGGGTCCCTTGCTCACTTTGCCACTGGATTCAAGCAAGCCTGGCTGATGACGGCTGGAATGCCAGAAACCGGTCCTAGGATGCTTGTTTCCGGTCCAGGGAAGACATGCTTGGCAGTTCGGGCTGGACTGTTCCCATGAGGCACAGGGTCAGACTGATTTGCATATGGCCATGTCTGAACTGGGGTGGTGGAGTGAGCTAAAGAATGATGATGGATTAAACCCAGATCAGTTGACTGGGGGTGAGTGTTTGATTGGCTCAAACGTTCCATCCATCATCCCCTTTGTATCGCTTTGTTCGCCCTAAGTTGGCGGGGGTATGCCCAGACGTGGGTCCCTTGCTCACTTTGCCACTGGATTCAAGCAAGCCTGGCTGATGACGGCTGGAATGCCAGAAACCGGTCCTAGGATGCTTGTTTCCGGTCCAGGGAAGACATGGCTTGGCAGTTCGGGCTGGACTGTTCCCATGAGGCACAGGGTCAGACTGATTTGCATATGGCCATGTCTGAACTGGGGTGGTGGAGTGAGCTAAAGAATGATGATGGATTAAACCCAGATCAGTTGACTGGGGGTGAGTGTTTGATTGGCTCAAACGTTCCGTCCATCATCCCCTTTGTATAGCTTTGTTCGCCCTAAGTTGGCGGGGGTATGCCCAGACGTGGGTCCCTTGTTCACTTTGCCACTGGATTCAAGCAAGCCTGGCTGATGACGGCTGTAATGCCAGAAACCGGTCCTAGGATGCTTGTTTCCGGTCCAGGGAAGACATGGCTTGGCAGTTCGGGCTGGACTGTTCCCATGAGGCACAGGGTCAGACTGATGTGCATGTGGCCATGTCTGAACTGGGGTGGTGGAGTGAGCTAAAGAATGATGATGGATTAAACCCAGATCAGTTGACTGGGGGTGAGTGTTTGATTGGCTCAAACGTTCCGTCCATCATCCCCTTTTGTATCGCTTTGTTCGCCCTAAGTTGGCGGGGGTATGCCCAGACGTGGGTCCCTTGCTCACTTTGCCTCTGGATTCAAGCAAGCCTGGCTGATGACGGCTGGAATGCCATAAACCGGTCCTAGGATGCTTGTTTCCGGTCCAGGGAAGACATGGCTTGGCAGTTTGGGCTGGACTGTTCCCATGAGGCACAGGGTCAGACTGATTTGCATATGGCCATGTCTGAACTGGGGTGGTGGAGTGAGCTAAAGAATGATGATGGATTAAACCCAGATCAGTTGACTGGGGGTGAGTGTTTGATTGGCTCAAACGCTCCGTCGATCATCCCCTTTTGTATCGCTTTGTTCGCCCTAAGTTGGTGGGGGTATGCCCAGACGTGGGTCCCTTGCTCACTTTGCCACTGGATTCAAGCAAGCCTGGCTGATGACGGCTGGAATGCCAGAAACCGGTCCTAGGATGCTTGTTTCCGGTCCAGGGAAGACATGGCTTGGCAGTTCGGGCTGGACTGTTCCCATGAGGCACAGGGTCAGACTGATTTGCATATGGCCATGTCTGAACTGGGGTGGTGGAGTGAGCTAAAGAATGATGATGGATTAAACCCAGATCAGTTGACTGGGGGTGAGTGTTTGATTGGCTCAAACGTTCCGTCCATCATCCCCTTTTGTATCGCTTTGTTCGCCCTAAGTTGGCGGGGGTATGCCCAGACGTGGGTCCCTTGCTCACTTTGCCACTGGATTCAAGCAAGCCTGGCTGATGACGGCTGGAATGCCAGAAACCGGTCCTAGGATGCTTGTTTCCGGTCCAGGGAAGACATGGCTTGGCAGTTCGGGCTGGACTGTTCCCATGAGGCACAGGGTCAGACTGATTTGCATATGGCCATGTCTGAACTGGGGTGGTGGAGTGAGCTAAAGAATGATGATGGATTAAACCCAGATCAGTTGACTGGGGGTTAGTGTTTGATTGGCTCAAACGTTCCGTCCATCATCCCCTTTTGTATCGCTTTGTTCGCCCTAAGTTGGCGGGGGTATGCCCAGACGTAGGTCCCTTGCTCACTTTGCCACTGGATTCAAGCAAGCCTGGCTGATGACGGCTGGAATGCCAGAAACCGGTCCTAGGATGCTTGTTTCCGGTCCAGGGAAGACATGGCTTGGCAGTTCGGGCTGGACTGTTCCCATGAGGCACAGGGTCAGACTGATTTGCATATGGCCATGTCTGAACTGGGGTGGTGGAGTGAGCTAAAGATGATGATGGATTAAACCCAGATCAGTTGACTGGGGGTGAGTGTTTGATTGGCTCAAACGTTCCGTCCATCATCCCCTTTTGTATCGCTTTGTTCGCCCTAAGTTGGCGGGGGTATGCCCAGACGTGGGTCCCTTGCTCACTTTGCCACTGGATTCAAGCAAGCCTGGCTGATGACGGCTGGAATGCCAGAAACCGGTCCTAGGATGCTTGTTTCCGGTCCAGGGAAGACATGGCTTGGCAGTTTGGGCTGGACTGTTCCCATGAGGCACAGGGTCAGACTGATTTGCATATGGCCATGTCTGAACTGGGGTGGTGGAGTGAGCTAAAGAATGATGATGGATTAAACCCAGATCAGTTGACTGGGGGTGAGTGTTTGATTGGCTCAAACGTTCCGTCCATCATCCCCTTTGTATCGCTTTGTTCGCCCTAAGTTGGCGGGGGTATGCCCAGACGTGGGTCCCTTGCTCACTTTGCCACTGGATTCAAGCAAGCCTGGCTGATGACGGCTGGAATGCATAAACCGGTCCTAGGATGCTTGTTTCCGGTCCAGGGAAGACATGGCTTGGCAGTTCGGGCTGGACTGTTCCCATGAGGCACAGGGTCAGACTGATTTGCATATGGCCATGTCTGAACTGGGGTGGTGGAGTGAGCTAAAGAATGATGATGGATTAAACCCAGATCAGTTGACTGGGGTGAGTGTTTGATTGGCTCAAACGTTCCGTCCATCATCCCCTTTTGTATCGCTTTGTTCGCCCTAAGTTGGCGGGGTATGCCCAGACGTTGGTCCCTTGCTCACTTTGCCACTGGATTCAAGCAAGCCTGGCTGATGACGGCTGGAATGCCAGAAACCGGTCCTAGGATGCTTGTTTCCGGTCCAGGGAAGACATGGCTTGGCAGTTCGGGCTGGACTGTTCCCATGAGGCACAGGGTCAGACTGATTTGCATATGGCCATGTCTGAACTGGGGTGGTGGAGTGAGCTAAAGAATGATGATGGATTAAACCCAGATCAGTTGACTGGGGGTGAGTGTTTGATTGGCTCAAACGTTCCGTCCATCATCCCCTTTTGTATCTCTTTGTTCGCCCTAAGTTGGCGGGGGTATGCCCAGACGTGGGTCCCTTGCTCACTTTGCCACTGGATTCAAGCAAGCCTGGCTGATGACGGCTGGAATGCCAGAAACCGGTCCTAGGATGCTTGTTTCCGGTCCAGGGAAGACATGGCTTGGCAGTTCGGGCTGGACTGTTCCCATGAGGCACAGGGTCAGACTGATTTGCATATGGCCATGTCTGAACTGGGGTGGTGGAGTGAGCTAAAGAATGATGATGGATTAAACCCAGATCAGTTGACTGGGGGTGAGTGTTTGATTGGCTCAAACGTTCCATCCATCATCCCCTTTGTATCGCTTTGTTCGCCCTAAGTTGGCGGGGTATGCCCAGACGTGGGTCCCTTGCTCACTTTGCCACTGGATTCAAGCAAGCCTGGCTGATGACGGCTGGAATGCCAGAAACCGGTCCTAGGATGCTTGTTTCCGGTCCAGGGAAGACATGGCTTTGCAGTTCGGGCTGGACTGTTCCCATGAGGCACAGGGTCAGACTGATTTGCATATGGCCATGTCTGAACTGGGGTGGTGGAGTGAGCTAAAGAATGATGATGGATTAAACCCAGATCAGTTGACTGGGGGTGAGTGTTTGATTGGCTCAAACGTTCCGTCCATCATCCCCTTTTGTATCGCTTTGTTCGCCCTAAGTTGGCGGGGGTATGCCCAGACATGGGTCCCTTGCTCACTTTGCCACTGGATTCAAGCAAGCCTGGCTGATGACGGCTGGAATGCCAGAAACCGGTCCTAGGATGCTTGTTTCCGGTCCAGGGAAGACATGGCTTGGCAGTTCGGGCTGGACTGTTCCCATGAGGCACAGGGTCAGACTGATTTGCATATGGCCATGTCTGAACTGGGGTGGTGGAGTGAGCTAAAGAATGATGATGGATTAAACCCAGATCAGTTGACTGGGGGTGAGTGTTTGATTGGCTCAAACGCTCCGTCCATCATCCCCTTTGTATCGCTTTGTTCGCCCTAAGTTGGCGGGGGTATGCCCAGACGTGGGTCACTTGCTCACTTTGCCACTGGATTCAAGCAAGCCTGGCTGATGACGGCTGGAATGCCAGAAACCGGTCCTAGGATGCTTGTTTCCGGTCCAGGGAAGACATGGCTTGGCAGTTCGGGCTGGACTGTTCCCATGAGGCACAGGGTCAGACTGATTTGCATATGGCCATGTCTGAACTGGGGTGGTGGAGTGAGCTAAAGAATGATGATGGATTAAACCAAGATCAGTTGAATGGGGGTGAGTGTTTGATTGGCTCAAACGTTCCGTCCATCATCCCCTTTTGTATCGCTTTGTTCGCCCTAAGTTGGCGGGGGTATGCCCAGACGTGGGTCCCTTGCTCACTTTGCCACTGGATTCAAGCAAGCCTGGCTGATGATGGCTGGAATGCCAGAAACCGGTCCTAGGATGCTTGTTTCCGGTCCAGGGAAGACATGCTTGGCAGTTCGGGCTGGACTGTTCCCATGAGGCACAGGGTCAGACTGATTTGCATATGGCCATGTCTGAACTGGGGTGGTGGAGTGAGCTAAAGAATGATGATGGATTAAACCCAGATCAGTTGACTGGGGGTGAGTGTTTGATTGGCTCAAACGTTCCGTCCATCATCCCCTTTTGTATAGCTTTGTTCGCCCTAAGTTGGCGGGGGTATGCCCAGACGTGGGTCCCTTGCTCACTTTTCCACTGGATTCAAGCAAGCCTGGCTGATGACGGCTGTAATGCCAGAAACCGGTCCTAGGATGCTTGTTTCCGGTCCAGGGAAGACATGGCTTGGCAGTTTGGGCTGGACTGTTCCCATGAGGCACAGGGTCAGACTGATGTGCATGTGGCCATGTCTGAACTGGGGTGGTGGAGTGAGCTAAAGAATGATGATGGATTAAACCCAGATCAGTTGACTGGGGGTGAGTGTTTGATTGGCTCAAACGTTCCGTCCATCATCCCCTTTGTATCGCTTTGTTCGCCCTAAGTTGGCGGGGGTATGCCCAGACGTGGGTCCCTTGCTCACTTTGCCTCTGGATTCAAGCAAGCCTGGCTGATGACGGCTGGAATGCCATAAACCGGTCCTAGGATGCTTGTTTCCGGTCCAGGGAAGACATGGCTTGGCAGTTTGGGCTGGACTGTTCCCATGAGGCACAGGGTCAGACTGATTTGCATATGGCCATGTCTGAACTGGGGTGGTGGAGTGAGCTAAAGAATGATGATGGATTAAACCCAGATCAGTTGACTGGGGGTGAGTGTTTGATTGGCTCAAACGTTCCGTCCATCATCCCCTTTTGTATCGCTTTGTTCGCCCTAAGTTGGTGGGGGTATGCCCAGACGTGGGTCCCTTGCTCACTTTGCCACTGGATTCAAGCAAGCCTGGCTGATGACGGCTGGAATGCCAGAAACCGGTCCTAGGATGCTTGTTTCCGGTCCAGGGAAGACATGGCTTGGCAGTTCGGGCTGGACTGTTCCCATGAGGCACAGGGTCAGACTGATTTGCATATGGCCATGTCTGAACTGGGGTGGTGGAGTGAGCTAAAGAATGATGATGGATTAAACCCAGATCAGTTGACTGGGGGTGAGTGTTTGATTGGCTCAAACGCTCCGTCCATCATCCCCTTTTGTATCGCTTTGTTCGCCCTAAGTTGGCGGGGGTATGCCCAGACGTGGGTCCCTTGCTCACTTTGCCACTGGATTCAAGCAAGCCTGGCTGATGACGGCTGGAATGCCAGAAACCGGTCCTAGGATGCTTGTTTCCGGTCCAGGGAAGACATGGCTTGGCAGTTCGGGCTGGACTGTTCCCATGAGGCACAGGGTCAGACTGATTTGCATATGGCCATGTCTGAACTGGGGTGGTGGAGTGAGCTAAAGAATGATGATGGATTAAACCCAGATCAGTTGACTGGGGGTTAGTGTTTGATTGGCTCAAACGTTCCGTCCATCATCCCCTTTTGTATCGCTTTGTTCGCCCTAAGTTGGCGGGGGTATGCCCAGACGTAGGTCCCTTGCTCACTTTGCCACTGGATTCAAGCAAGCCTGGCTGATGACGGCTGGAATGCCAGAAACCGGTCCTAGGATGCTTGTTTCCGGTCCAGGGAAGACATGGCTTGGCAGTTCGGGCTGGACTGTTCCCATGAGGCACAGGGTCAGACTGATTTGCATATGGCCATGTCTGAACTGGGGTGGTGGAGTGAGCTAAAGATGATGATGGATTAAACCCAGATCAGTTGACTGGGGGTGAGTGTTTGATTGGCTCAAACGTTCCGTCCATCATCCCCTTTTGTATCGCTTTGTTCGCCCTAAGTTGGCGGGGTATGCCCAGACGTGGGTCCCTTGCTCACTTTGCCACTGGATTCAAGCAAGCCTGGCTGATGACGGCTGGAATGCCAGAAACCGGTCCTAGGATGCTTGTTTCCGGTCCAGGGAAGACATGGCTTGGCAGTTTGGGCTGGACTGTTCCCATGAGGCACAGGGTCAGACTGATTTGCATATGGCCATGTCTGAACTGGGGTGGTGGAGTGAGCTAAAGAATGATGATGGATTAAACCCAGATCAGTTGACTGGGGGTGAGTGTTTGATTGGCTCAAACGTTCCGTCCATCATCCCCTTTTGTATCGCTTTGTTCGCCCTAAGTTGGCGGGGTATGCCCAGACGTGGGTCCCTTGCTCACTTTGCCACTGGATTCAAGCAAGCCTGGCTGATGACGGCTGGAATGCATAAACCGGTCCTAGGATGCTTGTTTCCGGTCCAGGGAAGACATGGCTTGGCAGTTCGGGCTGGACTGTTCCCATGAGGCACAGGGTCAGACTGATTTGCATATGGCCATGTCTGAACTGGGGTGGTGGAGTGAGCTAAAGAATGATGATGGATTAAACCCAGATCAGTTGACTGGGGTGAGTGTTTGATTGGCTCAAACGCTCCGTCCATCATCCCCTTTTGTATCGCTTTGTTCGCACTAAGTTGGCGGGGGTATGCCCAGACGTTGGTCCCTTGCTCACTTTGCCACTGGATTCAAGCAAGCCTGGCTGATGACGGCTGGAATGCCAGAAACCGGTCCTAGGATGCTTGTTTCCGGTCCAGGGAAGACATGGCTTGGCAGTTCGGGCTGGACTGTTCCCATGAGGCACAGGGTCAGACTGATTTGCATATGGCCATGTCTGAACTGGGGTGGTGGAGTGAGCTAAAGAATGATGATGGATTAAACCCAGATCAGTTGACTGGGGGTGAGTGTTTGATTGGCTCAAACGTTCCGTCCATCATCCCCTTTTGTATCTCTTTGTTCGCCCCTAAGTTGGCGGGGGTATGCCCAGACGTGGGTCCCTTGCTCACTTTGCCACTGGATTCAAGCAAGCCTGGCTGATGACGGCTGGAATGCCAGAAACCGGTCCTAGGATGCTTGTTTCCGGTCCAGGGAAGACATGGCTTGGCAGTTCGGGCTGGACTGTTCCCATGAGGCACAGGGTCAGACTGATTTGCATATGGCCATGTCTGAACTGGGGTGGTGGAGTGAGCTAAAGAATGATGATGGATTAAACCCAGATCAGTTGACTGGGGGTGAGTGTTTGATTGGCTCAAACGTTCCATCCATCATCCCCTTTTGTATCGCTTTGTTCGCCCCTAAGTTGGCGGGGGTATGCCCAGACGTGGGTCCCTTGCTCACTTTGCCACTGGATTCAAGCAAGCCTGGCTGATGACGGCTGGAATGCCAGAAACCGGTCCTAGGATGCTTGTTTCCGGTCCAGGGAAGACATGGCTTGGCAGTTCGGGCTGGACTGTTCCCATGAGGCACAGGGTCAGACTGATTTGCATATGGCCATGTCTGAACTGGGGTGGTGGAGTGAGCTAAAGAATGATGATGGATTAAACCCAGATCAGTTGACTGGGGGTGAGTGTTTGATTGGCTCAAACGTTCCGTCCATCATCCCCTTTGTATCGCTTTGTTCGCCCTAAGTTGGCGGGGGTATGCCCAGACATGGGTCCCTTGCTCACTTTGCCACTGGATTCAAGCAAGCCTGGCTGATGACGGCTGGAATGCCAGAAACCGGTCCTAGGATGCTTGTTTCCGGTCCAGGGAAGACATGGCTTGGCAGTTCGGGCTGGACTGTTCCCATGAGGCACAGGGTCAGACTGATTTGCATATGGCCATGTCTGAACTGGGGTGGTGGAGTGAGCTAAATAATGATGATGGATTAAACCCAGATCAGTTGACTGGGGGTGAGTGTTTGATTGGCTCAAACGTTCCGTCCATCATCCCCTTTTGTATCGCTTTGTTCGCCCTAAGTTGGCGGGGGTATGCCCAGACATGGGTCCCTTGCTCACTTTGCCACTGGATTCAAGCAAGCCTGGCTGATGACGGCTGGAATGCCAGAAACCGGTCCTAGGATGCTTGTTTCTGGTCCAGGGAAGACATGGCTTGGCAGTTCGGGCTGGACTGTTCCCATGAGGCACAGGGTCAGACTGATTTGCATATGGCCATGTCTGAACTGGGGTGGTGGAGTGAGCTAAAGAATGATGATGGATTAAACCCAGATCAGTTGACTGGGGGTGAGTGTTTGATTGGCTCAAACGTTCCGTCCATCATCCCCTTTTGTATCGCTTTGTTCGCCCTAAGTTGGCGGGGTATGCCCAGACGTGGGTCCCTTGCTCACTTTGCCACTGGATTCAAGCAAGCCTGGCTGATGACGGCTGGAATGCCAGAAACCGGTCCTAGGATGCTTGTTTCCGGTCCAGGGAAGACATGGCTTGGCAGTTCGGGCTGGACTGTTCCCATGAGGCACAGGGTCAGACTGATTTGCATATGGCCATGTCTGAACTGGGGTGGTGGAGTGAGCTAAAGAATGATGATGGATTAAACCCAGATCAGTTGACTGGGGGTGAGTGTTTGATTGGCTCAAACGTTCCGTCCATCATCCCCTTTTGTATCGCTTTGTTCGCCCTAAGTTGGCGGGGGTATGCCCAGACGTGGGTCCCTTGCTCACTTTGCCACTGGATTCAAGCAAGCCTGGCTGATGACGGCTGGAATGCCAGAAACCGGTCCTAGGATGCTTGTTTCCGGTCCAGGGAAGACATGCTTGGCAGTTCGGGCTGGACTGTTCCCATGAGGCACAGGGTCAGACTGATTTGCATATGGCCATGTCTGAACTGGGGTGGTGGAGTGAGCTAAAGAATGATGATGGATTAAACCCAGATCAGTTGACTGGGGGTGAGTGTTTGATTGGCTCAAACGTTCCATCCATCATCCCCTTTTGTATCGCTTTGTTCGCCCTAAGTTGGCGGGGGTATGCCCAGACGTGGGTCCCTTGCTCACTTTGCCACTGGATTCAAGCAAGCCTGGCTGATGACGGCTGGAATGCCAGAAACCGGTCCTAGGATGCTTGTTTCCGGTCCAGGGAAGACATGGCTTGGCAATTCGGGCTGGACTGTTCCCATGAGGAACAGGGTCAGACTGATTTGCATATGGCCATGTCTGAACTGGGGTGGTGGAGTGAGCTAAAGAATGATGATGGATTAAACCCAGATCAGTTGACTGGGGGTGAGTGTTTGATTGGCTCAAACGCTCCGGTCCATCATCCCCTTTTGTATCGCTTTGTTCGCCTCTAAGTTGGCGGGGGTATGCCCAGACGTGGGTCCCTTGCTCACTTTGCCACTGGATTCAAGCAAGCCTGGCTGATGACGGCTGGAATGCCAGAAACCGGTCCTAGGATGCTTGTTTCCGGTCCTGGGAAGACATGGCTTGGCAGTTCGGGCTGGACTGTTCCCATGAGGCACAGGGTCAGACTGATTTGCATGTGGCCATGTCTGAACTGGGGTGGTGGAGTGAGCTAAAGAATGATGATGGATTAAACCCAGATCAGTTGACTGGGGGTGAGTGTTTGATTGGCTCAAACGCTCCGGTCCATCATCCCCTTTGTATCGCTTTGTTCGCCCTAAGTTGGCGGGGGTATGCCCAGACGTGGGTCCCTTGCTCACTTTGCCACTGGATTCAAGCAAGCCTGGCTGATGACGGCTGGAATGCCAGAAACCGGTCCTAGGATGCTTGTTTCCGGTCCAGGGAAGACTTGGCTTGGCAGTTCGGGCTGGACTGTTCCCATGAGGCACAGGGTCAGACTGATTTGCATATGGCCATATCTGAACTGGGGTGGTGGAGTGAGCTAAAGAATGATGATGGATTAAACCCAGATCAGTTGACTGGGGGTGAGTGTTTGATTGGCTCAAACGTTCCGTCCATCATCCCCTTTTGTATCGCTTTGTTCGCCCTAAGTTGGCGGGGGTATGCCCAGACGTGGGTCCCTTGCTCACTTTGCCTCTGGATTCAAGCAAGCCTGGCTGATGACGGCTGGAATGCCATAAACCGGTTCTAGGATGCTTGTTTCCGGTCCAGGGAAGACATGGCTTGGCAGTTTGGGCTGGACTGTTCCCATGAGGCACAGGGTCAGACTGATTTGCATATGGCCATGTCTGAACTGGGGTGGTGGAGTGAGCTAAAGAATGATGATGGATTAAACCCAGATCAGTTGACTGGGGGTGAGTGTTTGATTGGCTCAAACGTTCCGTCCATCATCCCCTTTGGTATCGCTTTGTTCGCCCCTAAGTTGGTGGGGGTATGCCCAGACGTGGGTCCCTTGCTCACTTTACCACTGGATTCAAGCAAGCCTGGCTGATGACGGCTGGAATGCCAGAAACCGGTCCTAGGATGCTTGTTTCCGGTACAGGGAAGACATGGCTTGGCAGTTCGGGCTGGACTGTTCCCATGAGGCACAGGGTCAGACTGATTTGCATATGGCCATGTCTGAACTGGGGTGGTAGAGTGAGCTAAAGAATGATGATGGATTAAACCCAGATCAGTTGACTGGGGGTGAGTGTTTGATTGGCTCAAACGCTCCGTCCATCATCCCCTTTGTATCGCTTTGTTCGCCCTAAGTTGGCGGGGGTATGCCCAGACGTGGGTCCCTTGCTCACTTTGCCACTGGATTCAAGCAAGCCTGGCTGATGACGGCTGGAATGCCAGAAACCGGTCCTAGGATGCTTGTTTCCGGTCCAGGGAAGACATGGCTTGGCAGTTCGGGCTGGACTGTTCCCATGAGGCACAGGGTCAGACTGATTTGCATATGGCCATGTCTGAACTGGGGTGGTGGAGTGAGCTAAAGAATGATGATGGATTAAACCCAGATCAGTTGACTGGGGGTGAGTGTTTGATTGGCTCAAACGTTCAGTCCATCATCCCCTTTGTATCGCTTTGTTCGCCCTAAGTTGGCGGCGGTATGCCCAGACGTGGGTCCCTTGCTCACTTTGCCACTGGATTCAAGCAAGCCTGGCTGATGACGGCTGGAATGCCAGAAACCGGTCCTAGGATGCTTGTTTCCGGTCCAGGGAAGACATGGCTTGGCAGTTCGGGCTGGACTGTTCCCATGAGGCACAGGGTCAGACTGATTTGCATATGGCCATGTCTGAACTGGGGTGGTGGAGTGAGCTAAAGATGATGATGGATTAAACCCAGATCAGTTGATTGGGGGTGAGTGTTTGATTGGCTCAAACGTTCCGTCCATCATCCCCTTTTGTATCGCTTTGTTCGCCCTAAGTTGGCGGGGGTATGCCCAGACGTGGGTCCCTTGCTCACTTTGCCACTGGATTCAAGCAAGCCTGGCTGATGACGGCTGGAATGCCAGAAACCAGTCCTAGGATGCTTGTTTCCGGTCCAGGGAAGACATGGCTTGGCAGTTCGGGCTGGACTGTTCCAATGAGGCACAGGGTCAGACTGATTTGCATATGGCCATGTCTGAACTGGGGTGGTGGAGTGAGCTAAAGAATGATGATCGATTAAACCCAGATCAGTTGACTGGGGGTGAGTGTTTGATTGGCTCAAACGCTCCGTCCATCATCCCCTTTTGTATCGCTTTGTTCGCCCTAAGTTGGCGGGGTATGCCCAGACGTGGGTCCCTTGCTCACTTTGCCACTGGATTCAAGCAAGCCTGGCTGATGACGGCTGGAATGCATAAACCGGTAAATGGATGCTTGTTTCCGGTCCAGGGAAGACATGGCTTGGCAGTTCGGGCTGGACTGTTCCCATGAGGCACAGGGTCAGACTGATTTGCATATGGCCATGTCTGAACTGGGGTGGTGGAGTGAGCTAAAGAATGATGATGGATTAAACCCAGATCAGTTGACTGGGGGTGAGTGTTTGATTGGCTCAAACGTTCCGTCCATCATCCCCTTTTGTATCGCCTCATAGAAAGGACTGCATACCCCCCTGTAGTGAGTCTGGAGCCAGGGCAAGAAGGGCAGTGACTCTGTGCACTTCAAAGGCCTCTCTCGTTGAAGTCTCTCCCATTTCAAAGGCACAACTGGGTATAAGTACTGGACCCTTGACACCACCAACTCAGTACCTTCCTGGACCTGTGGGTCCCATTCCAGGAAGAAAGACTGTGGTGCTTCTACAAGGACTGTGGCTCTGCTCGATCGCTTTTCTGCTGAGCACCTGCTCTGCTGTGCTGACCTGCTGCCCTCTTGCCTGGGAGTGAGAAGACTGGGCCTGCATCTCTCCACCCCATACCAGAGTGACTCAAAGGGCTTTTCTGCTTGCCTACTGTTGGAAGTCTTAGGGACATCAAAGACTTTATTCCACTCATCACCAGCACCTGGACATCGGAGAGGCTTGCCCTGCCACATGGTGCCAATCCAGTCCTGGGGCCTTAAAAGTGGGTCTAAAGTGCAGCAACTTCCAATATCCACGCTTTGCTGTCATTGCGATGCTTGGAACCGGCTCATCGCCCTTGATGGCAATGCATCGCCACTGTTGCAAGGACGGAAGACATCACATCGCCGTTTGCGCGCCACCACTCATCCAGTTCCAGACACATCCTTGACCTGCGTGGCTCAATGACGGCGCATTGCCTCCATCTTGGGGTTCGCCGACAACACATCTCCAACTTGCGTGACATGTATATGACGCATTGCCTACAACCGAAGGGATCGACGCCGATGCATTGCCTCCTCTGCTCAACCCATTGATTCCTCGTCGAGGATGCCTCAAGGTACTTTTCAGCAGGACAAGGATGGTCCCTGTATCTGACCAGATCTCCATCGGGGCCGACCTGCAACTTTTTAATTTTATCCTGTCAAGCACGACCAGATAGACCTGGTTGGCGCTTTATGCTTTATGCTTTTAATTTCCTTTAATTAAAAAAAATCATAACTCTGGTTCTACTTATTGGATGTTTGTCATTTCGGTCTTGTTTTGCTCAATAAATTAAGTTCTATTTTTCTAACTAGCTGTGGTATCTTTTTGTGTGGTGATTTCACTGTTTTACTGTTTTAAGTGATGCACAAATACTTTACACATTCCCTCTAAAATTAAGCCTGACTGCTCTGTGCCAAGCTACCAGAGGGTGAGCACAGGTTAATTTAGGGTGTCTATCTGACTTACCCTGAGAAGCCAGCACCACACATGGGGGCAGATTTACAATTAACTAACGCAGCACGGCGCAGCAAGTCATTTTGCTGCGCCATGCTGCGTTAGTTTGGAAAGCACAGGGATGCGACATATTTACAAGAATATGTCGCATCCTTGTGCTTCCCCCTGCGCTGGCGCACAAACTGCAACCATGCGCCGGCGCAGGCACCCTTGCACCATGGTGCAAGGATGCCTGCGTCGTGGGAGATTAGCTTTGTGCAGGAAGGGGAACCTTCCTGCACAAAAACAATCACTACAACCATTTTCCTCTTTCAATGCGTGCTGCAGAATGCAGCACGCATTGAAAGAGGAAAACGAGGAGAAATGAAAACATTTCTCCTCGGTGCGCTCGCTACGCCACCTCTAGGGTGGCGTAGCTTAAACGCATCTCCAGAGTTACGATTTCTCGTAATTCTGGAGATGTGTCTTGTTCCATGGGTGTTGCGTGGGAACACCCACAGCAACACCCATGGAACGCCCCTTCACCGCAAAGTGCTGCGTGTGAAGGGGCTGTATTTACAAGGAGAGGAAAAGTCACGCAGGGTGGCTTTTCCTCTCCTTGTAAATATGGAGCAGCCCCCTGCGCCACCAGTACGTCACAAAAAGTGACGTACTGGTGGCGCAGGGGGCTTGTAAATCTGCCCCAGAGTGTCCAAAATCTGTCAAGGCCCCACAAAAAGATGGCTATGAGGAAAAGCAACTAAGTCATTATTGGAAGTGGCTGCCATGTTGAAGAGAGGACTATATTGAAGCGACAGCAATATTAAAGGGTGAAAATTATTTGCAAAACCACAAAGTTGTTTGAAAAATGGGGGGAATGCAGATGATTAGAGCAAGACTCATGAATAAAAAGTCCTTCTCCTCCATAGATGTCAGAAAGCATTCAAGGGCCAGCTGTGAGGCAGCAGATATCTGTTATGGTTGACAGGAGCCATGTTGGAAGGACTGATGGAAAAATAACGGACATTAATTATGGCGGGCCAACAAAGGCAGCCAGGATTGAATTGAGAAATATCAAAGGGATAAATGTTCAAGGGAGGATAAAGATTATAGCAGGATTTGGAAAGGAGAAAGAGATCACATATAATATATGATGGCATAAACTAAACCTTTGGGAGTGCCTGAATACAATATTTATTAAAAGAAGAACAAAACAAAAATCATCAGGTCTGCAGATGCCAGATATACAGCTAAAGAGTCTCTTTTGACAAGAGTACTTTAAGGTACTGAATTCCAACCTTTATTGTTTCTTCAGCCCTTGTACTCACTGTTGCATCTCCTGTGACCCTACACCTGATTCACCTTTAATGCTGGTAGAGTATCTTGCTTGTTTTTTGGCTAGTTTGTTTGATATAAAGCAAATTACAGGTGCAAAAACAATACAGTAAATTGCATTCTGTGTAATACAGTTTGAGCTTTCTGTCAGTGTCAAATGAGTTGTAGAATCTATGATTTTCTTGTATTCACTCTCAAGATTGAAAACACTGCATTGTCTGCACTTAAAGTGGCCTTTTGGAGATGGTAATCCACACAGTAAAAAGTTTGGGGTTGAACTGCCCTCAGAAATGTACCCTTGATCTGAAGGAAGTCTTGATGATCAAATGGAAAATAAATATTGGTTAAAGTTAGGCGCTAACAATCATATAATAAATTCAGTGGGCACCTGATTAGGAATGGGTCTGGAAACCAGAATACTTTGGATCACTAGAATTCTATCTTCCTGGGTAATCTTAGGATACAAGGACTCTATGTCAAGGTTCACTAGACGATCACAATCAGGGTCAAGTGTATGAAATCTTTTATAAAGAAATGATCATAACTGGCTAGAAGTTCTAACAGGGAACCACATCCAGACACAATTGGTCTTCATGGGGTGACTCAATATCTTTCTGTATTTTGGGCAGAGTTTATGATACCAGTGTTCTTGGTTACTTGTTGTTCAAAAACTGGAATTCATTGTAACTCAAAAATCCCACCTCTTTGGCATGAGTGGCCAGTTGTTAAATGGTAGCTTGTTTTTAATTTAAGGGACTGTTGTTTAGTATGAGGTAATTGTTTAACTGTTCGATGGTTTGGTGATTTAGGGGGTCATTAGGATGGCGGGCGGACGTGAGTCCGCCCGCCCTCCTAGCGGTAACGGGACCGCTTGCCTGCCTGTTATGCGGTGGTCCCGCACTCCTAATTATGATGCGTCCGCCACCGCGGCGGTCGCATCTGGCAATCTAACATTGCAGCGGGTGCTGCTGGCTGCAGCACCCGCCGCAATGTCAAATGGCCATGTTGTGCATTTCCATGCACAACGTAGCAGGCACCGTGCGGTGCCTGCCACTTGGTGCATGGAACTGCAGGGGGACCCCCCCAGTGCACATCCCCCACCCCCCCACAGAGGGGGCCCATTGTGGGCCCCCAAAGCCAGTCTCCGCCTGTTTTTTTGCGGCTGGATATCTGCCGCAAAAAGACAGGCTGAAGGGCATATCATAATCACTATGGCGGTGCCTGCACGGCACTGCCGCAATGTTGCCCTGGTTCCGGGTTCCGCAAGGCGGGTGGAAAAGGACCACCTTGCGGAACCATGGCGGACGGACTTTCCGTCCGCCACGGAATCTTTGTGATTCCCACCGCCATCCTAATTTGGCGGTGGGTAAATCTCATTCTGATGGCGGGAGGATCGCCACCGCCGCACTGGCGGTGGCAGTCCTCCCGCCATCATAATGAGCCCCTTAGTACTTATTTTTGTTTAGGCCTTGAATAAAAATGCTGCTAACCTGGCCTGGCAGGTGGTTTGATTTTTAAATATATATTGCCTTTCTATCTAGGGCTAGTCTCTCATCTTTACCTATATTGTAAGGCAAAATATGTTTCTTTTGCTGTTCTGCTGTTCTTTAGGAATTTCCTTCAGAATCATCTTTTCAAATGTGGTGATTTCAGGTGGATTTGAACATGTAAGAGGTTGAACTACATGTGGTAGCCTAGGGTGGATTACATCTTTTGAAGAACCAGTGGGTCAGTTACCAAAAAATGGTCAAAGTCTGATTTTCTGAAAAAAATGTAGTCGTTTTATCTGTAACTCAAGAAAAACACTTCTTTCAGTTGGGAAAAAAGTGAGGCGCAGGCTTGAAAGGAAAAGTTCAATTGATAATAAAAGACATAAAAAGAGATTGAAAATAGGAATAGTTTCTGTATTAGAGATTACTCTGAGGCGGAACCCCACTGGTAATATTTGTGGAGGGTATACCAATCCCTGGAGAACTGCTGCCCCGCCCCTTCTCCTGTCTAAAAAAGGCTTTTGGTCTTTCAAAATACAGCCACCATTTTGTCTGTCTAATGGTTAAAGTGGTTAGTGGAGAGGTGTGGTGCAGCGGCCAGGGCAGCTGACTTCGGAGCACAGGGCTCACAGTTCGATCCCCGGCTCCGGTGGCAGCTCAGCTCAGCACCATGTGACTCTGGGCAATAGCTCACTTAATTTCCACGATGGCCCCCAGTTCCTTGAGACCCGTAAGGGTGAGCAGTTCTCGCTTTACAAATACGGATTTACATTTTTTTTTATATTTTAAAGATTGTCATCTGAATCTGGTGTCCATTACAACACACCCACAGACAATCATATCTTGAATAGGTGCTTGATTTTGCTGAGTAGTAATCATCCAACAGGCAGGTATGAATATTTAGAGCCTAATTATGATGTCAGTAAGTCAGACACTGATGCAACGTTGGTGTTGGACCCACCAACATCTCACACAGCAGTCCGCTCGCCACACTATGATGTGGTTGGCGGAGGCATCGGGCGGAGGGACCATCCACGGGGCTTACAACGGGCTGCTTCGGAAGTCATCCATAATCCACAATGACTGCAGAGCCAGCCTCGGCTCCGCTGTCGGTATTATGATGGCACTTTCTGACAGCAGTTCCATGTCAGCCTTTCCGACATGGAACTGCTGTCAGAAAGTGTCTTTGCGGGCTCCTAGCAGGGCCCCCATCCTTCTGCCGCCTCCACTATGGGGCCACCTATGGTGCCCCCTCAACATCCCTGCACTGTATGGCAGGCACCGCATGGTGTCTGCCACACTGTGGAGGGATGTTTCAAAGCCTCCATTTGTCAATGGAAGCTTGTGCTGCGGACCTTTTCCACCTGTCGCACAAGCTTCCATTGACAAATGGAGGCTTGTGGCCGCCCTATGGGCTGTTGCATTGTAATAGTGAAGTCAGAACTGCCGACCTAAGGTTCCCGACATCGTAATAAGGCACTTAGTCTTGTAACTCTGCATTTTTTTTTTTACTTTACTGAACTTGTTCTTCTATTCTATTGCATTAAATTCAGACATTGTTTTTTCTAACTTTTCTAAAGCACTTTTGCCTTCAGCGGTTCTGTCTGATTCATTGATCTGTTTTTTAAGTCTGCAATTTCCTTAAATAATGTATTTACTTTCTTCTTGATTCCACTTGTTTTATTGCTCTCTTGCTGTAATTCTACATTGACAGTGAAAAACATTTCCAAAAATATGTTTTTCAGTTATTTAACACAACAGCCATTGTTGTCTGTAGATAATTTGTGATGATAGGGCAGTGAGGATCTTAAGAATGACAGTTATCGTGGCGGTAGATGGAGTAATGGGAGGCTGGCCAGCAAGCTTACTCTGTAAGTGATGGCTCTGGCTCAACTTTCAATCACCGTCAATAGTTTCCATATGTGAAATAGCTTCTAATTAGTTTCTTTCCCAAAAGTAGGCTTTGGTGAAATGTCATTTGTGTTGATATAATCTCATGTGATTTCTGGCATTTGGCATATGATTGTTATGAGAAATGCCTTTAGGTTATGCCATTATGCCACATCATGTAATTGAGATTTTATTTTGGTAAAAATCCTAATGGGAAAGGAAGTGAAGAATGCAAATTAACTGAACGCAAGAGGTTGTTGTTCACAACATACACAACTGTGCCAGAAAGTTACAAAAGGACGCATTTTCCAATATAAAGTAGTGCAAAATGCTGAACCTGGCATTTTGTTGTAATAAGATACAGTTTTGCATAATTTTGGGTTGTTTCATCCAGGGCTATTCAAAAGATAATAAGATTAAAAAGATAAAGAGATATCAAGGCCTTAACGTTACCTTCTGATGCAAAAGGTTATTGAAACAAAAGTGGAAAAAAGACTCCCAGTTACTCTAGATTGTTTTATTAGGATTAAATAATTGCAAAAGTTGGACATCATTAAATTGGTTAGTCTGCAAAGACCTAAGTAATGTTAGAGGTTGTCTTTCTCATGTTGGCCTCTGAAAGGCTCTTGCAAAGTTTGTCATTAATAGGTATTGTCTGGCCTCTTTTATAGTACAGATAATATGGCTGGCAATCATGTACTTATTATGAATTGGTAAAGACCAGATTTCTGGTCAGGCTGTAAAACTTGGCTGCCATAAGGGAAACTTAAGGGGAATAGCTAGGGCCTGCAGTAGGCTAGTTGCCTGAGTCCCACTAAGTCAAGCATAATGTTGTCTTTCTGGGTTTGGTGGCAGGCCTATGGAGAAATGCCTTGTAAACTGGGAAGGAGAGAGAGGAGAGTCACTGCATGCCCTTGGTTTCCAATGCCATTCACCAGAGATCTGCACATACCTCATGAAGCCACTGTACCACTCCAGGATGGAAACATTTAGTACTTCAGACCTTGCACTGTATTTCTTGTGTCTCCTGTATATTGGCAAGAGGAACAGAAGTACTACGGACATGCCCAGTCTTAGAAATGCTCTCAAACCCCAATCATTACACAGCACTGAACTCAATAAAGGCGGCCCCATCATCTGGCAAGTGAGTCCAACTCCATTGTGAAGCTCCTAACTCTCTGCCAAAGTTGTGTTGCTTTATTGGATGGGTATTTACATTTTCCATGTCACCCCTATATCTTTAAATTGCTGCACTTATTATTATGCTAAATTATGGTGTGTGCAGTAATTTATTTATGTATTTATGTGCTAGTTAGCTAAGCTGTATAAGCTCTGGACTTTGGTTTTGCTTATATCAGAATGTTCACATGTTTAATCCCACTAACGGTGCAACAACCATTAATAATTTGTTTTGTTATGTTATGTTATGTTATGTTAAAGGATTTGTAATGCGCCTGGTTACTCCAAGGATTGTCCCAGCGCTAAAGAAGATGCACCAGTCTGCAGTCAGGGAGAGTCGGTGTCATCTAAAGAACCAGACGGTTCTACTTACTTTGCCGAAACAGCCAGGTCTTGAGATTTTAACTGAAACTTACTTCTGAAAGTTCGAGTCTCAGATCCAATGGCATTGAGTTCCAGAGTTTGGCTGCCAAAAATTCAAAGGAACTGCCCCCCCTGGCGCATTCTGCACATTCTAGGGATTACGGTCAAAGCCGCTTCACAAGACATAAGATGTCTGGAAGGGGTATAGGCTTGAATCAGAGGATACAAATAACTTGAACCCCTCTGATTCAGTACCCTATGTGTAAAACATACTGCTTTAAAAGAGACTCTGTGCTTAATGGGGAGCCAGTGAAGTTCAGCAAGACCTGGGCTAATGGCCAGCCATTTTGGAATTTTCAACAGCATCTGGGCTGCTGCATTCTGAACTCTCTGAAGCATTCCCAGCCTGCCTTTCGAGACCCCCAGATAGAGTACATTACAATAATCAAGCCAGGACACTAGAAGCGCTTGAATTACCGTCTTTCTTGCTGAGTCCTGTAGGAGCCATAGAATGTTCCTTAGCAACTTTAACACTCCAAAACAAGTGCCAATCGTGGCCTTGATCTGGCTCTCAAAAGATAATTGAGCATCAAAAAGGATGCCCAGATTTTTAACTTTTGGTTTAGGGATTGGAGTGGGGCCCAGTTCACATGGCCACCATGCAGAGGACCAAATTGAGGACTGTTTCCCGATCACCAGGACCCCTGTCTTGTCCGCATTTAATTTCAGGCAACTAGTATCCATCCATGCCGCACGATCTACCAAACAGGATTTAAGGTTTGCTGCGGCACTGCCGTCATCTTGTGCCAGAGTGATGATCAGCTAAGTGTCATCAGCGTACGACACAATCCTCATGCCATGGCATTCAATTACGTCTGCCAGGGAACGGAGATACAGGTTAAACAGGGTAGGACTCAAAGTGGATCCCTGTGACACTCCCTGCTGGAGGGGATTAATATCTGAGGTATAGGGCTTCTGGAACACCTGAAAAGAGCATTTCTGTAAAAAGTCAGCAAACCATTTATGAGCTCTTCCCCTTATGCCGTGACCACAGCCATTCTAGCAACAAACCATGTGATACGAATTGATGTACATTTTATTTATTGTGATTATTTATAAACTAACTTACTTTCCATCTAATATATTGAGGCTTATTGACAAAAGCCATATATGAGTGTGTAAAGGAATATTCTAGTAGTACCACCTCACATACTCATAAATGAAGGTACCTCCAGGTATAGATCTCTGCCTCTCTGTTCTATGGGAAGATCGCCACCATGAGTGAGGAGATCTCCACATACAGAGGTCTCTATTTTAGTAGTATATGTGGGACAGACCAGGGAGAGTGGTTAGAAATGGGGAAGAATAACAATAAAAAGGTAAAGGGCCTATGCAAATTTAAGGATGGGCTTATGAAGGGATATGCAAATACAAAAATGCACACACAATTGGATAAGACAAATACAATGCACAAAAGCTATGCTAACGTCTACTACAGTACGGCTACTGTAAAACAGCCTTAAATGTAATCAGCTAAAGCTTGCAATAAGTCAAGCACCACATCCGGCCAGCCACCGGTACTGCAACACATTCTCACAATATTTAATGGAGGCAGGAACTAACACTAACACCAGATAATAAATAATATGAAGCAATTGATTTAAAAACTAAATTATATCAGATGATTTGTTTTTAAAAAATTTAAATTAAAAATATTTTGGTAATTATTCTAGATGATTTTATTTTATTTTTCAAAGTAAAACATAATTTTATTTTATTTATTTTAAAAGTAAATTGTTTGTTATAACACAATATAATATTTTGAGCTCATGTATTTTAATTGGTAACTTTATTAAAAGTTATTTATAATGTGCTTATAATGTACAAGTAATATAATTCATGTCTTATAACCAAGACTCAAACACATTCAGCACATGTAATACTGCAAGGGGGAAGTGATTCCATATACAGGACTTTCTCACACACATCAACATCTGATAGTCATTGCAACATATGTATTCTACTGAGGTTGTATTGAGGCAGAACATGTAGTTTACGGTAGTGATCAAAAATGAAAGTTACTATAAGGTCTGTCTCCTCCTCTGTGAAGTTCTTCTTCTTCTTAATGGGGTAGGATACCTATTGTGACCTAGTAGTGAGGCAATCCTAAGGGGAAAAGGAGTTACATAAGGGTGTTAGATTTATTCATTTATTATTTTTATGCTTATTATCTGTGAGATGTCTGAGCTCAAGTCAGGGAAGCGCCATTTCCCTTGTCCCTTCCATTCAGAGTTCTCTAACCAAAGGTGGAAATCTCTAACCTGAGAGCAGAGAATAGCAAATCCTGTGAAAAGTTACTTGTAGTAACTTTCCAGTTGTAAATTTGGTCATAGGAGGGTCCACCTCCTCGTTTCAGTGATTTGAGACTCATAACTCTAAACCTAGGTGATGATCTCCGCATGGGATTGGTGAATAGGATGTCAATAGAAATCTGTGCATGCAAAGGTCTCTGTTAAGGTGTTAATTGAGACTTAGGAAAAGCAAGAACGTTTGCAGAAACAGAGGACTTTGTGGCAAACGTGCCTGCTAAAGCTGGTTAGTGCTTCAACAAGTTTCAGGTCCTGGAAAGGTTAGTTGTCTGCCTGTTAAAGTTAATCTCAAGATGGAGGTGCCCATGACCCACACCTCTGCATGCACCATGCTTCATTGGATGGACCCTCTTCTCACCCTTGTAGGAAATGAATAATTGTTTGGGTGCCTGATCAAATGGATACTGATCATCAATTCAAACACTTACCATACACTCATTGACCATTCATTCATCTCACCATGTATTCCCTCATCCATTCACCTAGCCCATGCATTTGGTAACAATTGTATCTATGTATCAAATCATTCAGCCATTCATCTATCCACGGACTTAGACATTCATAGATTAATTTCCCCATGCACTGAACCGCTCATCCATTAATTTATGCACTTATATACCCAGCATTTTATCCACTGCTTACCTCCTTCTTACATACACCCACTAACAAATGTGAGCAGCCATCTGTACAAAATCACAAAGCAATAAAGAAGCCCTTTGTTTTAGAGAAAATCCAGACTGGTTGGCTTTGCCAAAGCTTGTTCTCCTTTGCTTCACTTTTGAAATACCAGTTAATTTTAAACAGCCTTCACCATACCAGTTTGCTCAGTCTGATAATACTCCAACGTTTTAAAATATTTTTAGGTCGAGCATTCGAGACCTCTTGTATATACTTTAGTATTTACTTATATATTAGTATATACTTATATGTGTATGTACTTTGTGGGCTCTGGAGATCAGCCCTAGGACTTGTCTGCTTCCACTTAGGGACTTTTCTTTCTGTTCAACTGCCTCTATTTAACTGTCTTAATAGAAAAGGACCAGTAGAGGTCAGTAAAATACCAGAATTGCTTTCTGCTGAGGTTCTTTATTTTTTTTAATTTTTTTGGCAACTGCCTCTATTTAACTTTCTTAATAAAAAACGAGAAGCAGAGGTCAGTAAAATACCAGAATCACTTTAGCATTCTCTAGATTCCAGTCCATAGAAATTGTCTTCCATGAGAACCCGTAGACAATAATATTTTTTTTAAATCTTGTATTTTCAGTGATATGACCGCCGAAGGCCCTGATTTTATATTAAAAACAGATCTTTGGACTATATCATTTCCCACTGAAAGGCAATATTTCTCTCCATGTGTTCCCATACCTGGTGTGTCACGCAGTTTGGTGCTTACTTTCCCTCAATGTTAAAGAACAGTAGATGTTTCAACACCCAGGCTAATGTGCTGCATAGCTAAATACATATAAGGTCCCAAAGGCAAGACCAATTGCATTGCAAATGCTTGTTTATCTGATTGTCACCTTGGGATTTCATTGTTCCCTGCATTTACACTTCAACCTTCACCTGATTGGACCCTCAATGTTTTCTCTACCACGGGTGACAATAGTTGTTTTGCAGCATTCTTTCATGTTTTTGCATTTTCATTTTACTTCTCCTCTGCTCTGTTCTGGGTATCTCAACTCAATTACAAGTTCAAGTTGTGGCAAGTCCAGCTCAAACTTTAAGTCTTTTGTTATTCATGGCCTTCATAGAGACCTAGAGTAAGTCGAGCACCATCCATCACCAACCACTGGTACTGCAAAATCCTTCCTTAGAAGACAGGAACTTAAAACACAACACCGTAGCAAATAAATAAAAAAAGTAATTTATTTCAATTTTTTTAAAATATATATTAATGGAATTTAATGTTAAATAAGTAAATCTAAATGGAAATAGGCAATACTTTATGATACCATTTTTATAAGTTTTTCAATTTAAAAATAACTAACGTTTTTTAAATGATTAAATCCATGCAAATTAATTCTGTACATAACAATGTAATTTTTAAAGCTTAAAGTAAATGAAAACATTTTACTTTAGGTGGGATGTTTTAATAAATCTTTGAAAAACAATTTACATTTAATATATGTAAATAATTACATAATCAATTTCAAAATTATGTTAATTTATAATAATATATAATAATCATTACCACTATTAACAATTAAGATTAGAAGGCAGTATCACAGAAAGTGAGTACTGAAAATGCTAATTTAAGACATGGGTCCGTTTGCCATAAACTGAGCATGGGGACCAGATCACAAAACATTTTTCACTGCTGCTATTATATGCATTTTAAAGTAACTAAGGTAGGGCTTGGTGCAAACTCTTTTTACGACCATATTATGAAAGCAGATTTGTGCATCCTACTGAACACACGCTCCGCACGCAAACACGCCGTCGAGCTCTGGGACCTGCTCGACACATCATCACCAGATGTCGCCTTCCTGACTGAGACCTGGATGAACGACTCCTCCGCCCCCGACATCGCCATAGCCATCCCAGACGGCTATAAGATCACCCGCAGAGACCGCATCAACGCAGTAGGAGGAGGAATCGCCATCGTCCACAAGAACACCATCAGGGTCTCGACCAGCACCGACGACACTCTCAGCACCGCCGAACACATGCACTTCCAGATCCACACGGACCCCAACACCACCCTTAGAGGCACCCTTGTCTACAGACCCCCTGGGCCCCGACCCCAGTTCAGCGACTCCATCGCCGACTTCATCAGCACGCACGCCCTGACCTCTACCGACTACATCCTCCTCGGAGACCTGAACTTTCACCTGGAGAACAACAACGACAGCAACTCCACCACCCTGATCGACAGCCTCGCCAACCTCGGCCTGAGCCAGCTCGTCACAACACCGACCCACTCCGCCGGCCACACGCTTGACCCCATCTTCTCCTCAAGCTCCCACGTCTCCTTCAGCCACACCACGGAACTCCTCTGGACCGACCACCGCTGCATCCATTTCACCTTCCAGAAACCCACCACACACCACCGCACCCAACAGATCCCACGCCGCTGCTGGAGCAAAGTCACCGAAGACCAACTCCGGGCAACCTCGCTCTCAGCCCTCCCCCGACCCATCCAACACCGACGACGCTGCCTGCAACCTCAGACGATGGATGGACGACTGTGCCAACACCCTCGCCCCGCTGAAAAAGCTCACCTACAGCGACACCACCAAAAGAGCCAGCTGGTTCACCTCGGAACTCCTAGCTTCCAAGCGTACCTGCCGGAAACTAGAGAAGAAATGGCACAGTGATAAGACACCGGACAGCCACACAGCCCACAAAGACGCCATCCGTAACCATCACCACCTCATCAGGTCCGCCAAGAGAACCTCCTTCAAAGACCGCCTCGACAACAACGCACACAACAGCAAGGAGCTTTTCAACATCGTGAAGGAACTCTCCAATCCCAGCTCCAACACCAACGACATCCCGCCGTCGCAACCCCTGTGCGATTCTCTCGCCACCTTCTTTCACCGCAAGATCGCCGACATCCACGACAGCTTCAACACCCAGACAGCCCCAACTAAGATCGATGCACCAGACCCGCCACACACCATCGACCACGACCCCCTGCCAGCCTGGGCCAGCGTGAACATCGAGGACACCATCAAGACCATGAGCACAATACACTCCGGCTCCCCGTCAGACCCTTTCCCGCACCACATCTTCAACAAAGCCAGCAGCTCCATCGCACCCCACCTGTGCAACATCATCAATCTCTCCTTCGAGACCGCGACCTTCCCAGAGAGCTGGAAACACGCAGAGATCAACGCCCTACTCAAAAACCCAAGGCGGACCCGAGAGACCTCAAGAACTTCCGGCCCATCTCTCTGCTTCCATTCCCAGCCAAGGTCATCGAGAAGATCGTCAACAAACAGCTAACCCGATACCTTGAAGAAAACAGCATCCTGGACCCATCCCAATCAGGGTTCCGCAGCAACCACAGCACTGAGACTGCCCTCATCGCCGCCACCGACGACATCAGGATCCTACTGGACAATGGTGAGACCGCAGCCCTCATCCTGCTAGACCTCTCCGCCGCCTTCGACACTGTCTGCCACCGCACTCTACGCGCACGCCTCCACGACGCAGGGATCCGAGACAAGGCCCTGGAATGGACCACCTCCTTCCTCGACGGCAGAACCCAGAGAGTCAGCCTCCCACCTTTCCGATCCGAAGCCTCCGAGATCATCTGCGGCGTACCCCAGGGATCGTCCCTCAGCCCAACACTGTTCAACATCTACATGGCCCCGCATTCGAAGAACAACCACCGGCGGCAGATCCTTCTCACACCTCGCCGCCCAGACCTGGAACACCCTTCCACTAAGCCTACGGCAGACCCAGGACCTGCTGACCTTCAGGAGGCTACTCAAGACCTGGCTGTTCGACCAGTAGCAGCACCCCCCCCTTCCCTCTCCCCAGCGCCTTGAGACCCTCGCGGGTAAGTAGTGCGCTCTACAAATTCTGTGATTGATTGATTGATTGGATATGGTAGTGTGTGACAAGAATGTTTGTGCATAATTGTGTTGCATTTTGATGTCGTGGTGAAGATGGTAACCCATTTGCAAAGGGAGAGTCCCCAAGAAATCCTTCCCCTTTGTGAATGTAAAAGATTTTTGTGGGAGAAGACACTGCTCTAGGGCAGCACTGCCAACTCAAACAAATTTAAGAAAATAAAACAGAAACTTTTTTAAATCAAAGGCCCAATTCCTTCAAGGAAAAACACAGCATTTAAAAACAAGAACGTTTATATTATTGCAAATCAGCACCAGAAGAGCCATGTTAGCCTTCTGACCCCCGGAGGTCACCATCCCTATGATTGTGGCCAATTGGATAAAGTCACAATTTGTAACCTACTTGATGAACATTACTTAGTTAGGTTGGTTTGCAACTCATTACGATTCTGTTTTTTATGAACTGACAGAATGCTATATAGGTTGGTTCCTAAAAATATTTACTGGTCACAATTGCAAATTCTTAATTTGCTCTTCATTTGTAAGCACAAGGTTGCTGACAATACTCATTTGAACAGTTTTGCAGCAGTCTCCTCCTTTGTGTCCTAGGTTGAATAACATAAGCCCTTGCAGCAGGCCACCGTGAATGCAGCCACACTAATTAATGTGATTATGACCTGTCACTGATAAATCACCTCTGATATTCTTACTTTTCCTTAAAGTAGCCATACAATTTAATTAAATCATTTGGGATCTGGTTTCTCAAGTTGTTTAGATTGGCATTTCTTAGAAGTTGTTACCTAGGGTTTGTTTAGTAAACAAACAGTTTCAGAATGTAAGTCCTGTGAAATAAAACAGACAATTGGGAAAACCCATAGGGGGATATTCACAAGAACGTGCGATAAACATCGCCAAAATAGGTTAACGCAAGTTTTCATATCGCCGTCTATCGCGGGAAAATAACTCTGTGTTAATGTCGTATTTTCAACATGGCGGTAACATGCAATAGTCTCCCGATAACGCGTCAAATGTCCGCGATAACATTACCAGGACGGCGATGAAAATCCAATCCCGAACGCGAAAAAAGTTGCGATGGCCCAACCGCGATAAGACAATCAGCAAAAAGCAGCACCAGGCCTGCAATTCACACACGGCAGGCGGGAAAAACCACTACAAGAGCAGAAAAAAAAAAACACAAACAAAAACCAAACTACAGCGAAGCACAATGGAGGCAGCCGGAGCAGGTACAGAGGACGGCCTGAACCCCACAAGCCCCCCGGAGGAGCAGCCTGGGACCTCGGGGACAGGGAAGGGCAAGGACAAGAAGAGGAAGACGCGGTTCAGTCCGCAGGAAAACAGGATCCTGATCACGGAGGTGATAGAACACCATCAACAACTGTTCGTCACCTCCACTGTGTCATTGGCAACAAAAAATGGAACATGGCAGTCCATCGTGGACAAGGTGAATGCAGTCGGAGTGCTGCGGAGGACAATGGACGAGGTCAAGAGGCGCTGGAATGATGTGAAGCGCAAGACCAAGCAGAAACTCGCCAACAACCTGAAGGCAGCAATGCAGACTGGAGGTGGGAGTCCAGCGCCACAGGAGGAGCTGGATGAGATGGAGGAAATGGTGTCCACAGTCATCAGTGCGGAGACGGTGGCAGGAGTTGGGGGACCGGACACTGCTCAACATGACCCGACACAACAGCAACAGGGTGAGTAACGACCAGGGACTGGGGGGACGGGGGAGATGGGCACAATGGCACACATGCACAATCAAGCGGAGCACAGTGCACACTCACAATGACTCTGGATCATGTCCCTGATCCCCTTGGCACACTGCAGCACACATAGCAACAGCACGTAGGCCCCCGTCGACTATGTGCCCAGAGGAGGCCCGCCCACACATCACTTATCTCACAACCAACCCATGCACATGTGCTGAACCCAGCAAAGCTGCGGGTCTGTGAGCCACACTGACAATGCAAGTGACACTGCATGACGATTGGCATGGCTGAAGTCCGATCATCATGACATGGTGCACGCCACAACACTGAGGTGGCTGAGTGTGGACCACATCCATAAAAGAGCAGGTCACACTCTGACACATCCACCTGCACAAACAACCCCTGACGTCAACAATACATCTGCGCACAAACCATGCCCCAGAGTCCCAACTCCCACCAAGACCCAAATTCACCCAAGTCTGCAACATCTCAGCACTGTATGGGCACAGAAGTCAAAGGCACACCGCCTGAAAGGGACAAGGGGCAGCAAAATCAGAGCTGCAGGGGCGACTCTCCCAAAATGCAACTCACACACATGACTTTCAGAGCACATCAGCATTGACAACAATGTGGTACAAACTGCAACAATTTTACAACAGGACAGAGGAGACAACAGGTGCCGCTTGTGTGTAGAAACTGGCCAATCACATTTGGCATAGCAGGGAAATGTGAGATGTCAATGTACAAGTACAAACACATATTCGTGATGTTGTCGAAATGTCCACTGTCCCGCATCAAATAGGCAGATCCTCCTAAACAGTCACAATGTACATTGTCATGCAGTCTGTATGTGAACTTGTACAATGCGTCAACATACATGTGAACACAATGTAATACTGCATCTCCCCTTCACATTGCAGAGGGAGCATCAACACCTCCTGCAGAGCAGCCCCAACAACTCTTCACTGATGACGATGAGGACATCCCCAACATCGACACCGAAGCCCTCCAAGTCCTCATTGACAGCTTCGGCACCCCACCTCCAGGAGCAGGGCAGCCCAGCTGCATCGAGGAGACCCCACCCCTGCACAGACCACACAGCAGGAAGCACCTACCACCCCGGCTGTCTCCCAGGACCCCCACGAACAACACATGGCCTTCCAACGGCATGTGTTAGAGGTCCAGGAGAAGATGGCTGATTAGGTGCGTGTGGGGTTCGACCTCATGGCAGCCAAACTTGATGCCATACATGGGTGTCTGATTCCCATCAGGGACCACTTACAGTCCCTAACGGACACCCACAGTCCGCTCCATGCTCTCCAACGATCCATGGCTGACATCGCTGGAGTCATGATACTGAGACAAGAACAACTGTCCAGTCAGAGTGGCTCCAGCGATGTCAGCCGGGAGTTGGGACAGATGCTGGGGCTCATGGAGAACATGGAGCGGATGCAGGCGGAAAGAATGGCTGCCACGGCTGCACACCAGCGAGATGTGGCTGGGACCTTCCATGCACTGCAGCACATCATCATGGCATTGCTGCCTCAAGGCCTGGCACAGATGAATGCTGCTGCTGCTTCTACATCCACATCTCCGCCCCCTGATGTGTCAGTGCCTCACAGTGCGGCAGGCAATCCACCTCCGGCCCCTGATGTGTCAGTGGCACACAGTGCGGCAGGCAATCCACCTCCAGCGCCTGATGTGTCAGTGGCACACAGTGTGGCCGACATTCCACCACCACCCACATGTGAGGCACATGTGACATCAGAGGACGAAGATGCGGGTGAATCAACCTTACTGGTAAGGAGGAGGCAGTAGCATTCATCTCCGCCATATGGCCTGTTTCTGCTTGGTTCTACCCTTTGCAACATCACGACGGGGTTACAACACAAGGTGAAATGTATAGAGATTTGAGTGGTAGATGTTGGGGTCAGCATGGTCTAACGTTGGATCTTTTTAAATATTTACAGAGAACCCCTGATGAAGGGCGAAAAATGAAGCCCGAAATGCATTGGGTATATGATTCATTATTACGACTGAGGATGTTTGTGTATATTTCGTGTTGCAGTAAAAGGCCTGGAGTGGCACAGCTGTCACATTTAGAAATTTTCTATGCATGAAACGTCTGCCTTGTGACAGAAAAAAAGCAAAAAATCACATGAAACTTTTGGAATACTTTGGAATACTGAAAATAAAAGTGATAAAAATCGGAAGTTAATGAAGTATTGTTGTTATTGAGCAACAGTTACGCTGTGCATCCGGTTTGGGAGTGAGATGTCACCCCCATGAAAATGAGATGATGGCGTCCGCACCACGTGGCTCAATCATGAAGGGTCCATGACTTGTGGCGCACGGAGTTAGTGGCACCCGGGGCCCTGCGTCCGGCACAGGCCGTGGCGATGACTTGCGTTGCACTGAGTTAGTGGCACCCGCTGCACTGCGGCTGGCAGGGGCCTACCGGCATGGGGCCATGACTTGCGTTGCACAGGGTTAGTGGCACCTGCTGCACTGCGGCTGGCAGGGGCCTACTGGCACGTGATGATGACTTGCGTTGCACAGGGTTAGTGGCACATGAAGAGCTGTGCGGGTGTGCAGCCTGCGATGATGCGTAGGCCTCGATGAGCCGTCCTGCTAATCGTGCTTCGATTTGAATTGTGAGCCCGGCTGGACCATAGTGCACGCCAAAGGCAGCAGTCAGCACACACATGCGGTGTGGTGCCGCAGGGTGCGCTGGGGGCCTGTGGCACGGAATCCAGCGATCGGCTGAGGAGGTTGCACCAGCACGTGGTGGGCCCTCTTAGAGACATGCCGGTGGCGGCAGGTGAGCATTGAGGCCAGTCATTGCTGGGCGGCGGACCGGTCTGGGGACCAGGGCTGGGGTGCAGCAGGCGCACAGGATCGCGCAGGCACCACCGGTCACGGCGGCAGCCTCGTGGCTGGGTGGGGGGCGCAGCCCTGGCAGACATGACCCTGCATGCAATGACGTGATGTGCGCGGGTTGGTTTGCGACGTAGCCACCTTGTCTCCAGTGTGAATCTGCCCGTTGAAGGTGGTCGGCCACGTGTGTGTAGGTCTATGGACAGGTTATGGCGGAGACTGAGACACATGCAGTACTCACTTTGGTGGTGGATTTGTGACGTGTGCATTCCCACAGTTGTGAGTTGTAGGATTGTGGAGTTGAGGTGTGTGGTGTGTTCAGTTGGTACTTGCCGATGGGCAGTGCATTACCATTGGTGCCATCCTCAAAGCGCTGGTTGGTGGCGGACTTGCGGACATGTGGGAATCATGCACACTGCCTGGGGAGTTTGCGACGACATTGGTGGACAGGCCACGGTGGTCCACTTTTGTCTGCACATTGATGGCATGCGTGTGGTTGCTGTTGCGGTGATTGTGTGCAGTGTCGGCAAGTCGTACACGTGTGCTGTGAATTGCCCCCAACACGTGCGTGACGCCAGCTATGGCGTAGTTCCCTTGCGTGGTCCCAAGATATTCCTGCACAGTGTGGAGGGAGTGAGGGGCAGGGGTATTGAGCTGACACACACCGTGATGCTTTCAGGTAGGATGAGTCCTGCATGATGTGACCGTAACAGCAGTTCGTGTGGTCGTTACCTTCCTTTTCATTCCTACGACGGTTACATCCACATGATCTTCTGTTACGGTCTTCTCATGCATGATTTATCATGCCTGTGAGCATTCCGGTTTGTCCAAGTGCAGTACACTGTACCAGATTAGGCATGTGACTATACAGAAGTTTGACCATTGTCACCATTTCTCCCACAGGTTTCTGAAGACACGTTGCCCTGTTGAAGTTCCCCGTTGGGAATGGAACGCGTTGGCTGAGCTTTTTGTTTTGTTTGTTTGTGTATTTGTAATAAAGTTCTGTTTTTACACTACTGTTGACTACTGGACTTCATGACCTGTCGCACCCACATTTCGGTTACTACGATCTTGGGTCTGGGGCACGGAGGCGTCTAGCACGGCTGGCGTGAGGGTTGGTTGCGCAGGTACACTACGAATTGGAACTATCGTGTGGTGCGGATACAGGGGCCCGCCGTTGCTTTTGTGGACATGCATCCATGACATGTGTGAGGGAGTTTGATGGGGCTGGCTGTGAGACTCCTCCGATTCTGCCAGTTGTTGGTTGGAAGGTACCAGGGGCCAACAGGTGCAGCACAGCCAGCAGCTTTGTCTGCGGGGGGATGTTGGTTGTCCGCTGTGTTGGTACCGTCAGCCTGTGGGCAATGTGGGTCAGGATGCGGAGGATGGTTGTCCTTTTGAGCCTGTGTTGGCCAATGACTTCCTCTGGCATTAAGTCTCTGGGGCTGGTGCGTTTTAGGGTCATACGCTGTCCTGCGCTGCCTAGGTGGTAATCCGGGAGGGGGTGGTCCAGGGGGGCCTGGGAGTGGTGGCGGTGGGTGTTGTGGCCCTCTTGGTTCTCCGAGCTGCATGATCAGTAGCTCCATGGCATCTGTTGGTCTTCAGATGTGGCTCTGGGCTGGGCTCCTTTCATACTGCAGGTAGTCGTCCTGCTTAACACCAGCAAAAGGCAGGTGTTAAATCCCTGCTACTAACGCGCCTTATCGCCTGTTCTTGGTTCGCATCGCAGATCTGACTGGTCGTTGAGAATCACGCGAAGTGGTGTTTTCGTGTGTTTTTGCACGGGAACGCCTACTCTGCATATCATTAGTGTTAGTTGTCGCACTCATCCGTGGCGATGTTTTTTGCGGTAGCTATCGCAGGAAAACTGGCGATGTCGGCAGTTTGCACCTGCTTGTGAATGGGGCAATAAATCTATCGCCACTTTTGCGGCGCTAAAGTGCCGATAAATCAGCGATAAGTCCTTGTGAATATGCCCCACAGAATCGTAGAAGTTTAACACGCTTAATTGCCAAAAAGATAGCGAGCAGCAAAAATATTCCATGTGTGATTCGCAATGTCAGTGGACCAGCTCTTCACCGTCTGAACACTTGGAGCACATAATGCTAAATTCTGTACATTTTGTGTTAAACTTTTACACATTTTCTTCCTAGTAGCAAGCAGAGGAAAGAACATGTGATTAGACTGATACTTAGGACAGACTCTATCAAGCAAGTTTCTAGCCTTTCCTGTCGTAAGAATGTGAAAATACCTTGAGAGGAATATACAGTGGGATACTGCAGAAAGTTGACGACTAAGGGCCATATGTATCATTTCCACTTTTTGCGATTCTCAAATAGCGATTTTTTGCGAATCGCTAATTGAGAATCGCAAAATCAGATGTATGACAGAATTCGCAATTCCCATGCGAATCGCTAAAATTCGCAGATTAATCTGCGAAGCGCAAAATTGCGATTCCTTATTTGCGAATTCGCAAATAAGGAATCGCAAAATCGGGATTCTGCCATTCAGGTGCAGCATGATGACATCACAACCAGGAAGTGTGACTGCTCAGCTGCACCTGACTGCCAGAAGCTCAGTCAGAGGCTGGGAGGAGAGTGAAGGAGCACAGCACTGCCATGCAGGGAGGTGAAATGAATCCCCAGGAGCAGGAGAAGGAGAAGGAGAAGGAGGATGCAGGGAGGAAGAGAAAACCAAAGTTCAGTGAGAGGGAGCAGGAAGTCCTTATAGAGGAGATGGTAGTCAGCCATGAACTCCTCTTTGGGAAAAAATCTCTGCGTGTGCCTGAGGCAAGGAAGCGGAAGATCTGGGATTCCATACAGGAAAAGGTGAATGCCATTGGCGTAACCCACCGCACCGTGGAGGATCTGCGCAAGCGGTGGTACGATATGCGCCAAAGATCAAAAGAAAAGGTGGCAACCAGGTTGGCTCAGTCGAAGAAGACCGGTGGCGGAACATCCACTGCAACAGACTCCACGCCCCATGAGCAGTTGGTGGAGTCCACCTTGCAACCGGAGAGCGTCAGTGGAGTGGCTGACCTGGACAGCTCCGACCCACCTCCCACCAGACAAGGTAAGATGCATGCCAGCTGTCCCCTGCCACACCACCAATAGCACCCACACAGTCAGGACCCCCCAGTAGCAAAACAGTACTGCAACTCCAGTACATGTTGTTGTGTACACCCTGAAATGCATCATGGGAGATGTAGTCATGTGCACCTAACAGTGACACAATGAGACACAGCAAGGTATTAACAATGGCAGTGAGTAAGGGAAGGGTAAAATCAGGCAGAGGGTACGCAGGTGATGCAAATAAGATGTAGATTTATTCTCTCACAAAAGGAGTTGCAGGACACCAAAACAAATGTCTGTGCTCCTGTCTCCACAGCACCACTGGAAACGCTGGAGGGCAGTGCAGGAGAGGAGGAGGCAGACGACATCCATGAGCAGGCACAGGATTAGGAGCAGGAGGCACAGACCCCTGAGATCCCTGTAGCATGCAAAAAGCACCATAACGTGCCACCACTACCACAGATGGAGGCAGACCATGACGACAGCGAAGAGGTATCCCAGCCAGTCCTGGCCCACCGTGCAGTCCGTCGCAGGCAACAGTCCCCTGACCCCCAGAGGGAAGGAGGGGGGAACAGGCGCAGGTCAAGGGCGTCCGCCAGTGCTGACGCTGAGGATCAGCAGTCCGTGTTCGCCGGGCTGGAGGGCACCATGCTGAGGGTGCAGCGCCTGCAAGCAAGATCAATGCGGTCAATGCAGCGCCAGTTTGCATCTTTAAACCATCATATGAGCGACATGAGGGATGGGTTCAGGGAAATGACCGGTGCAATACGTGAACTGTGTGCCGTGCAGAGGAGAGCCAACGCCCGCATGGACACATACAGCAAGGCGGTCAACCGCCTGTGCTCCGTCACGTCCCTGCTGTCACGACGATGTGTGGGCATGCAGGTGGAAATGGCACATAACAGCCAGGATGTGGCCAAGATCTTGCTGCAGGTGACTCATGCCGTGGAACTGATGCAGGCGGCTGGCACAGGTGGGATAGGACCCCTGGCCACAGGGGAGAGTGAGGATCAGTCGGGCAGGAGCAGCATTACCCCACCACCCCCTGAGACCAGACGGAGGAGCGGGAGGCAGGGGAGAACACAGGATGACCCGGGGGAGAGCAGTGTGCACCCACAGCACGGTGCAACAGGCTGTGCCCGCAGGAGATGAGGTGACATCAGGGAAGCATGGCAATGAGTCTGGTGACACATTGCTGGGGACTGGTGTGTGTTGGACATCCTTGCTCTGTGACTTCAACATTAGTAAATATGTGTGACACACATTAGGTGTGCGTCAGGCTGTGTGCCAGACATATTCCTGCCATTCAAGGAATAAAAACACAGTTGTGCACCAATACATTGCATTGTGTCATTATTCCTCACCTAGAAATAGTTGCGCGTGATCTCCTCCCGCCTCTGGCGTCCGGCAGCTGCCCCGACACCACATGCTGGTCCTGCACGAGGAGCTGGTCCCTCATCATCAGAGGACTCTGATCCGCTCAGCTCCACTGGGGTGCCCTTCCTGGTTGCTATGTTGTGGAGCATTGCACATGCCACCACTACCTTGCAGCAGGTCTGTGGGTTGTACTGGAGGGCACCTCCGCTCTTGTGTAGGCAGCTAAATCGGCTCTTTAGGATGCCAAAAGTCCTTTCTATTACACTGCGGGTCGACTTATGGGCATTGTTGTAGCGGTGCTCTGCTGCAGTGGCTGGATTAATGTAGGGCGTCAAGATGAAATCACGCACTGCATACGCGCTGTCCCCTGCAGGGTGCAAAATAAATGGGTTACACACTGTTGTCACAATCAGGAGCTTCACTGTATGTGTGAATGTGAGCCATGTATTTACCTAGCAAGTATCCCTCACCAAACTCCCCAGCAAAGAGGCGACGGTGTAGCCCACTGTGGCGGAACATGAATGAATCATGGGTGCTACCAGGATACTTTGCCACTATGTCCGTGATGAAATGGGTGGCATCACAGACTACCTGTATATTCAGGGAATGATAGGACTTCCTGTTCCTGTACACATATTCTGTCTGGGATGGGGGACAGTGCGACGTGGGTCCCATCAATGCAGCCAATTACATGGGGGAATTGGGCTATCTGATAGAACCCCTGCTTGGTTTGGTCAAGTGCCTGCTGCGTGTTGGGGAAATGGATGTGGTGATGCATCCTCTGCATCATGGCATCC
Organism: Calotriton arnoldi; assembly: GCA_963921515.1. Classification (NCBI taxonomy): domain Eukaryota; kingdom Metazoa; phylum Chordata; class Amphibia; order Caudata; family Salamandridae; genus Calotriton; species Calotriton arnoldi. Next base: position 3,417,356 of record CAWUFW010000794.1, read on the forward strand.
AGGAACCGGTGGAAGATGCGCGACAGGCTACTCTGTGTCACCCCTCCTGCTGTTGCTATCACCCCTGAAAACTCCCAGACGCCAGCAGTTGCAGTGAGCACAGGACCTGCACATGGGTGGGGATGCTGCATGTCCTGCGTGTGGGGTGCTCCAGCATGGGCTTTAGCTCCTCAATGAGTTCTAGGATGCTGTCTGGCTGCAGCCTGTACTTTTCATGGACCTCCTCCTCTGTTTGCTGGAACAAGGTGATGCGGGCCCTGAATATCCTCTCCTGGCGTCTCCTTCCCTGGGCAGCAGCTCTGATCCTCAGTCTCCTGGCGATGATGTACAGCTCAGCCATTGTGAATGGCCCTGTGGCATTGTGGGTCAGTTTATATAGGTTGCACCTGGTTACCACCTGCTCAGAGTTGGTGGTAATTGCGATTAGCAATTTTGCGAATTTCTGAGATTTGCAATTTGCGAATATTTGGTACATTTCATTGTGAATTGCTATTTGCTAATACTTCATTTGCGAAATTCGCAAATGAAGTATCGCAAACTGCGAATTCGCAAAGTTTTTCGCAGTTTCCTGCTCGCTAATTTGTGAGAATCGCTATTTCTGCGATTTGCAATTTTGCACTGCGATTTGCGTTCATACATCGGAAAACGCAATTTTGCGGTCGCAAACACTGTATTTTTGCAAATCGCAGTGTTTGCGACCGGAAAATTGCTTGATACATATGGCCCTAAATCTGCAGTTCTTGCTTGTTTATGCAGGCTTCAAAACAAGGCTATGCTTACTTTGACAGTCGGACTAAATGTACAATGTACCACATGGACATGCAAAATGACTGCATGCTTATATTGTGTTAATGCACAATAATACAAAAGCTTTGGTAGTACTTTAAGCAGCTATATGAAGAATTTCCCATGTGTTATACAAGCAGATATAAAATACGTTAAACGTCATCATGCCTATGCCTAATACCCAGGGCCACTGGAATCATGAGATTCTACGGCTCAGCGTTTTTTGCATGATTATGAATTTGCGGCATTTGCCACATACTCCATCAGGTCTTGCATAATCAGCTGATTTTAACAAATAAAATTGTTTCTAACTCAAACTGATCAAACGTTACTAAAAACATAAGGTCATGTGTTGCTGTGCAGAGGAAGGCCCTTCGAAAAAGTTGTCTAGTCATCTTTCACTTGCCTATTGCTGCATTCGGTTGCTAAGCAGGCACTAATGAGGTGAACTATTGCCCAGACAGTATTACCATGGCTACAAATGACAAATTAATTAAATAATGCGATCACAACATGTGCCGTATTATACTACATAATTTGGCATTTCTTGCCACATAATTTAGTCAACCCTGCCACATAATTTAGTCCTACCCTGTCACATAATTTTAGTGCTCCTGCTAATACCTCTACACTGCCTTCACTAACCCTAAATGGTTCGTGGCCATTCGTTGCAACCCTTCACTGTACCCCTTTCTGCACTCTCACAGCTTATTCACGTGGAAAACTCCAATAAGTACGCAGACGTTTCCATATGAACAGCTGAAATTTTATGTTATAAAATTCCCCAAATTCTTATTTGGTGAATCAATTTTGGAACTTAGCAATGGAAATTCAGCATATGAGTATGTAAGTGAAATGTTCTGTAAATGAGACCCAAGTTACAGTGTAAATGTGTGCGAGGGATACAGTTGTGATATTTCTACAAGATGAGCTGAATGTTAGCCGATGGAATGAGTAGGCACTGGAAATATAATGGTGTTCAGCCATGAGTTAAGGACGGTCACACCTCTCCTTTACAAATCATAATGAAGAAATGTTAAAGAAATGTTTGCCCCACTGCATTGAATATCAACCATTTCTTTCTGGGTTTTTTCCCCCTGTTGTGTGTATGTACTCAAAGTTGCTTTAAACAGATTTCCAGAAATCCTGACATTTCAGTTGTATTTTAAGTTTATCAATTAATTGTGCCTTAAAATTGTATGAGAGCCTATCTGGAGGACAGATGCTGATACCGTGTATGGACAAGCACCTGTTGTGTCTAGTCATTATGATGGATAGCCAAATGATGGCTTATCATGTGTTTATTGAATGTGTGCCACTTATAGTACTTTATGTCATAGCTTTGGCTTCTAAGGCAAGGGAGGCAGGAGTTTATGAGAGAGGCAATATTATCTTACCTAAACCCATTAAAACCGGGCCTACAAGCTATGGGGCACACAGAGGGCCCTGATGGGACACAAATGTATTAAAATCGGGCCCATCACTCAAGGGGCTCACATCAGGCCCTGAGGGGCCAAAATGTCATCAACATCGGGCCAGCCTCCCACAGGACATGTGGTGGGCCCTGAGAAGCAACAGTTTAATTAAAATCAGGTCTGTAGCCCACAGGCCACATGGCGGGTATTGAGGGCCAAAAAAATGAAATTTAAATTGGGTTCTTAGCACACAGGGCACGCAGTGGACGAGGGGAACAAAGTTTAATTAAAATCAGGCCTGCTGTCTGTAAAGAAAACGGCACACAGGAGGTATAAACATTAATGTAGATCCGGGGGCAAAATTGATTAAAGTTGGGGCAGGTACCCATGGGGACCGGGGACCAAAAAATAATATGTAGATCGAGCCTGCTGCCCATGCAGCACGTGGCATGGGGGTGGGTGGATGATTAAAATAGAGCTTGCCAGGGGCATGGCCAAGATGGGGATGGCGTAGCAGCTCATCCGTGGAGCTCTGCCAGACAAGGCATTTTAGCTGCTTTAAACGGGCCTCCCAGTCACTCGCTGGTGTGCTGCAGATCCTCGATGGGGGCAGGACCACGGAGGCACTCCCCGGTGGAGAGAGGTTGATGACAAGGGCTTGAACGAGGTGGCTCGTCAGCCACAGCAGCATCGCAGCCTGCGGTGGCAGAGTGGGGTTGCCTAAGAGTGCTGTCCGTGGGAAGAGGGATGGCCCTGCGATCCCGGGAGCAGTGGAGTAATCCCGGTGCAGTGGGGCGACCGTGCAATTGGTGAGCGGGACCTCCAGAGCGGCCCTGATTGCGGCCTGAATGGCCATGCATGTCCGGTGCCTGGGCCGTGGCCTTTGTTTTTGGAGGGCGGCTGCATCCTGACTACTGGAAGACCTGAAAGATCTGCAGTGTGCGCCATTGTCCTGGGAGGTAACTGCGGCAACTGAGCTGTGGCCTTGCTGAGTGAGGCCCTGGGGAAGCTGTCCTGCAGTTGGTGAGACGGACTGGCTCTTCCTGCTGCACCTGGAGACATGGTCCAGGCCTGGAGGCCCAGAATAGTGAGTGCTTGCACACACTTCCGGACCTGAGTGGTGGTTTCTGTGCTGCTGCCCGGTCAGGGTGGGGGTCTCTGGCGACGCTGCCACCTGCGTTGGCAGGGTGACTTGGACTGGCTGATCCTGGGGGAGTGCTCCCCGCCCGTGACTGCGGAGCCTGGCACTAGAGGCCCAGAGAAGTGAGTGTTAACACACCCTGCTGATTCTGAGTGTTGGCCCCGGCGCTGCTGCCCAGTGGAGGTGGGTGTCCCTGACAGAGCGGTCATCCGCCCTGGTGGTGCAACCTGGCCTGGCTGGCCCTGAGGAGGTGCTCCCCGCCCTTCCCTGCTGAACTCTTGGACCGGGCGCTGGTGCAAGACTACTAGCAGCAGTGTTGCGGCGTTCGGATGTCGGAGACGTCAAAGGTCCGGAGAGTGGGTGGAGTTCCCAGCTTATGCGGGCCTGGTGAGTCCTGGAAATAAATGGCCAGAGGTGCAGCGGGGTACTAGTCATCTGGACGGCTGGGTGTGGAGAGCCCTGAGTGCATAGAACCCAGCGACTGGAAAGGTGCGGAGATCGCGACGGCCCGCTCAAAGATGGATGCTTCCATAAAGGAGCTTCTACACAAAGCAAATGCAGAGAAAAGGTGAGACACGCCCTGACTCCCCACCACGGGCCTCAGCTGGAGCCCCGTCCCCGGTGGCGGAAGACGCTGGACAGGAAGAGCCGGTCACCCGCAACTTTCTGGAACAGTTGTTTGGCACGCTGCTGGATGACTTTGCGGCCCTACAACAAGACATTACCACTGATATAAAAACCATCAAGTCTGACCTTTCCGAACTGGGTGACAGGGTGGACTCACTGGAAAGGGCCGGGGAGGAGGAACTCCACGACCACCAACAAGAACTACTAGCCTTAAGAGAAAGGAATGAGGAACTGTGCTACCATCTGGAGGATTTGGAAAACAGGTCCAGATGCCCCAACATCCGTATTAAAGGGGTTCCTCTGCAGGCAGATGCAGGGAATCTGGAAGAATTGGTGGTGCATGTCTTTCGGCATGTAGCATCAGCCCTGGGGGACAAAGACATACCTCTGGACTGCACGCACAGAGCTGAGCATCCGGCTGCAGGCCCATGCCGACTGCAGGACATTGTAACCTGTCTCCACTCCTACACACAGAAGGAGATGATCATGGTGGTGACTCGAGACTTATCGGTCATAACCTTTGAAAGCATGCAGGACCTCTCCCCACTTACCCTTCAGAGATGGAAAGCTTTGCGGCAGGTCACGGCATTTCTGAGGGAGAAAGGTATCTGCTATAGATGGGGACATCCCTTTTGGCTGATCTTCGTCTGGAACCAGGAAACCCACATGGTCTGTATGCTGGAGGAGGCACAGTTGATACTGGGTCTTGTCACAGTCGGGAAATTTGACGGTGCGCAGTGTGGACCCGTGGCACAGTCTGGGAACAACTCAAGACACCATCGTCAGAATGGGAAAGAACCACAGCAGAAACCCTCAACTGCTGAACACCTCAGGGAAAGGGAAGCTCTCCAACGTCGGCTTCAACAAAGTGAAGAGATTTCGATAGCCACAGGCTCATAACTTGATGTTTGAGCAGGGACAACTTGGTGTGTACCTGCCCCACCGTTGTGGCGGATAGGAGGCCCCTTCTGTGAGGGTCTTGTGTGGCGGGCCCCCATTCTCTTCTCTATTCCTGAGACGCAGCGATGGCTGATCATCTGGCAGACGGACCGTCCTTAATTGGTGACATCTCTTCCCAACCCTGGGATCCTCTTTACATTTTAGATATACATATTAATGTTAAATCTTTATGGATTTTCTCCTTTCTCTTTGCTCAACACAATGGGATGGCCCCTAATGCATGTTTTGGGAGTCTATTTGGGAGCCACCTTCCTGACACCACATGCCCCCCGCTGTTGCCAACTGGTGCCCGTTTTAGAAGGGAGAGCTCCTTTAACTCCTCTTGGCCTGCTGTGCCATACATTGGAGGGCAGCGACACAAGTTACCTGGTGATTCAAATGCTGTCTGTCCCTGGCGCCATGTTTGCGATCTTAACCAGGTGGCTTTCTCTTCTTCTCCACTCGACAGCCCCCTCTTCTTCTGTTCACCAGGCTTTTTCTTATGTCCGCCCATGTCTTTAGCCCTGGTGAAGGCTGGACCCCCATCCTTAACCATTCGCTCGCCCAGAACACATACTCATGAGACCCATTAGAATACTGACCCTCAACATCTGGGGCCTTAATGTACCGGCGAAGCGACTGGCACTGCTTGCGTTTCTCAGAGTCTGGTTGTGAGATTTGTCTACTACAAGAAACACACCTTCTCTGCTCTGACTGGAAACACATTTGGTCCCGGTGGTTTGACCGCCAGTAATTCTCTTCCATGGCTGGGAAAAGGGCGGGGGTAGCTATTCTGCTGGCAACACATTTTCAGGGAAAGATTCTCTCTACTCAGGCTGACATTCAGGGCAGGCTCTTGTCCCTGCGGGTGGGGTTGGGGAATCACACCTGCACAATTGCCTCAGTATATGCTCCTAATGACTCACAAGAGATGTTTATCAGAAATGCACTGGGTGCAATCTAGACGTCCACAGATGAGGTTACAATAGTAGGGGGGACTTTAATATTGTGCAGGACCCCCAAATGGACAGGTCTGTAGTGAGGGCCGGGAGGACTGGGGCACCCTCAGATGCCACGCAGCAATGGCTGGATGAGGTGGGTCTGGTAGACATATAGCGGTTGCGAAACACCTCTACAAAGCAAATCACCTTTCACTCTGCAGTACATCAAACGTATGCTCCAGTACTATATTTTTTTTTACTTCCCCACGTATAACCCAGGCCACTGTGGTGGTAGAGATAGGAGTGGCAGCATTGTCAGACCACTCTCCCATCACCCTCTCTCTGGGACTTCAAAGGGGCCCTCACTCTCATAAGTTGTGGCAGCTGAACCATAGTTTGCTCACACATGACCCCAATGTGATAGCAACACAGAACTCCATACAGAACTACCTGGATTTTAACGAAAATGGCTGCACACCGATCGCACTACTGTGGGACACATTAAAGGCAGTACTTATGGGACAGTTCATCACTATTGCAGCTAAGCTTAATGGGGACAGGAAGGGCAAGAGGGTGCAATTAGAGGATACAGTCAGGGAGCTGGAGGGAGTTCACCTGCGCACGGGGTCCATCCAAGTGAGGTGCCAGCTCACCACAGCACGCAAACAGTTGAGGGCCTTGGACATGGACAGGGCAGAATACACTCTCCTGCGTACCAGGCAGAAGTACTATGAAGTGGGAGACAAGGCAGGCAAACTACTGGCACATAGACTGTGAGCTCAGATGGCCCAACGCAGAGTTCAGGAACTTGTAGGCCCTCAAGGGAAGTAGTTGCGATCTGATGAGCAGATAGCGGGCAAATTTGAACGCTTTTATTCTGCACTTTACTCAGCAGAGACACTTGACGACACAGCATCAGTAGAATATGTCACACAGTCTCCAGTGACCCCGCTCCCCGAGTCTGATGCAGTCAAACTGGACATGGACATTAGCTCTGAGGAGGTGCTCCATGCTATTCACAGGCTCCCCCTTGGTAGGGCACCTGGAGAAGACGGCTTTACCTCTGACTTTTACAAAACATTTGCGCATGCCCTTGCCCCCTTGCTTGCCCGCCTCTGCAATTCGTATAGCACTACTGGGTGTCTTGCTCCTTCCATTCAGACTGCAGCAATTGTGGTCCTGCCAAAGCCAGGAAAGGACCCAAAGAGATGTGCGTCATACCGACCCATCTCTGTGTTAAACGTAGATCTGAAAATCTTTACTAGCGTACTGGTGTCCTGTCTGGCACTGTACATGCAGGGCCTCATATACCCAGACCAATCTGGGTTCATTCCCCGAGAGGGGTTACAGTGATGGTACTCGGAGGCTATGCCACCTTCTAGACAAGGCTCAATGGTCCCAGTCACCAGCCCTGCTCCTGTCAATAGATGCAGAAAAGGTCTTTGATAGGGTGCATTGGCCCTACCTGCAGGCCATACTCACTAGAATCGGGCTGAGGGGAGATTTCGGTACTTGATACACTGTAAATTACACTTCCCCAGTGGCAAAGGTCCACGTGAATGGAACCTCATCCAGCCCCTTTCAGATCTTACGTGGAAAACGGCAGGGATGCCCCTTGTCTCCCTTGCTGTTTGTGCTCTATATTGAGCCATTTGCAGAGCGGATTTATCAACATTGCGACATCACTGGGATCTGCATGGGAGATACGGAACAAAAAATCTCACTCTACGCAGACGACGTGTTGCTGATTCCAACTCAGCCATTCCTGTCCCTACCTCCACTGCTGTGGGCCATGGCCAAGTTCGGGGTCGTGTCTGGCTTCAAAACTAACATGATCGTCAGGCTGAGATGCAGGATCTCGGCCTGACGATTCCCAGGGAGGACAGGGCGCGATTGGCAACTCTGTTTCCTTTTGCCTGGGCGACTGACGGGGTGACGTACTTAGGATTACGGATTTTTTCTACGCCCGAGCACACATCTCAGGAAAATTACACCTTCCTGCTCGCCATGGCGAAAACGGAACTTGCGGCTTGGAAGAAGTGCGCCTTGTCCTGGTTGGGCATGCTGGCAGCGGTGAAGAAGACCCTACTCCCTCAGATTTTATATGTCATGCAGACATTACCACTGCAGCCTCCCCAACGGTCCTAACTAAGCTGCAGCACCTCATTGGTGACTTCATGTGGGCAGGCAAAAGACCCCACATGGCCTGGCAACAGACATATTTAAAACAGAAGGACAAAGGGTTGGGAGTTCCCCATTTGGAAAGGTACTTACTATCAGGCAGCGCAATTGTGTGATATGGTAGAATGCTACAGAATGGGATCGGAAAAGCACTGGTGCTTTATCGACCGTTCAGTGGCTGGGATCCATATTTGGAAAGTCTCCTGGATACAGAAGAAATACCGGCCCGCCTGGGTGTATATCTCTCCTGTAACAAGAGCCTCAATGGTGGTGTGGGATAGAGTGCAGGTTGCATGTCGCCTCTCCACGCTGACATCGCCCTTGACCCCATTCATTGTCCACCAGGAGTTTCCCTGGCACTGAAGGGATAGGGATATATTAAATGGCAGGAAGCCAACTATAAGCGGCTGGGGGACCTCTTTGATGTAGCTGGGGTGGTGGAATTTACCCAACTTCATACTGGATATGCCATACCCCAGGGCGCTTACTGGCAATATATTGCCCTCCGACACTGGGTCACGCAACCCCAGATATGCCCGCACGCTAGTCACCCCTTGACGGACTTTGAAAAATGGTTCATCACTCGCCACTCTGACAAATGCTTACTTTCAGACATATACTCCTTCCTCACCACACCACGGCCACAATACAAAAACTCCAGCGCAGCGTAGGTGGTAGTCTGAATGTGAGCGCAAATTCTTTCTCAAATAATGGCAGGACATCGTCCACAGAGCACGGGCCTCCTCATCCCGCACAGCGGGCAAGGAGGTGTTCCTCAAAATTGCTCATTATTGGTATTACACCCCAGTACGAGTGGCCTGTTGGAAGACCAAGGGAGACCCACGGTGCTGGCGTGGCTGCGGACAGAAGGGCACCCTGGCTCATTTGCTGTGGAACTGCCCAAAGATTCAGCACTTCTGGACAACCATCCTGTCCGACATTTATGCCATCTACGAGACAGAGTTACCTAGATTCCCAAGCTATATATTACTGGGCCTGCCTAATGCGCTAACTTACCCCCTCAGAACATGCTGTGGAAGAGCCATCACCTTGGTTCTGGGAGGGGCCAAACAGACTCTCTTATTCCGTTGGGGCACTGAAGCAACCCTGACCCGACTGGATTGGCTACACAAAATATGGGAACTCGTGGGTATGGAGAAGCTTACAGCTACTGTTACACACACTACCACGCTTTGATAAAACATGGGGCTCCACTATAAAATTCTTAGTGACAGAATTTGTTGAGCTAACCTGTCCCATATACTTACAAGTAGTCCGCCTCACTCAGGCACTATAAATGGTGGAATAGCTGGAAACTGGGCATCTGTGGCACAGCTGCTGGTTTAACGCAATTCCCATTGGTGACTTTCATTTCAGGCTGTAAAGTGCTTTTCTTCCCAATCTTTTCTTTAAAACTATTGTTCCCTTTTTTCGTTTTTCATTCTCGCAATGGTTGTTATTCCCCACCAGCTTATGGTTGTATCTGGCGGCTGTTGTTCTAACAGTAGAAACTCAATAAAAAAATTTGAATCATAAAATAGAGCTTGCCATCCACGGACCATGCGGTGGCCCATGGGGGGGTGTCCAAGGCAGGCCCTGTTTGGTGCCAAGAAACAGTGAAAATTGGCCCACTTTCACCCTTAACCACAGAGAACACCACTGCCTTCTCACTACTATCTGGCCATGGGCGCATAGCAGGCCCCAAGAGTTACCTCTTGCCTACCCAAAGTCTTACTGACCCCTCCACCCTAAAATAAGTAGGTCAGTATGGCTCAGTCACTGATACCCACCCAAAGTGACAGTGCCTTCTCCATCCACCACCGCCCAAAAGCCAGTTTGGCACATGCCTGTCCCAGTCACTCTCACCCCTCTTGCACCACCCAAAAGTAAGATGGGCCCGCAGCTGACACAGTCACTCCCACTCACCCCATCACTTGTTGCCCATGGGCCCATAATAGACTTCAGTCACCTATTGCCCACCCAAAGCCCTACTGCCACCTCCACCCAAATATATGTAAGATAACATAGCTGGCCTAGTCACAACCACCTACCAAAAGTGCCAGCACCTCCTCCACCCACCCCCACCTAAATGAAGCTTGGACCGATGTCTGGCCCAGCCACTCCCACTCCCTTGCACCATCCAAAAGATGGCCCCCCCACAGCAGGCACAGCCACTCTCATCCACCCCTTATCCTGCCCATTTCAGACCCCAGCCACCTTGTAGCAACCTGCAGCTCCACTGGCCCCTACACCCACCTCCACCCAAAAGTAAGTTGGGCACCATGGCTGACAGTCACTCCCACCCATCCAAGTACTAGTGCTCCTCTCCACCATATGTTTGTCCCGCCACCCTAGTAGCTTGTGGTGGGCTCCCAGTCACCCTTGATCTAGCCAGACTAGAACCAGTGCCCCTTTTACCCAAACCACCTGAAAGCAGGTTAATCCTGCTGCCCATAGGGCCTGTGGTGGACCTCACTCATCCCTTCTTGACCCAGCACTCTTCACCAGTGTTTTAGTGGTGGGTGCTAGGGCAAGCATGTTGGGGCGGGCAGTTTTTCAGGATAGAATGATGGGGTAAAGGCTGGTATTTGGGGGTAGAGATGGTGGTAGGGCAGGGTCAGTGCTATGGTGGAAGCAGGTAGGGTAGGAGTGTAATATTTAGGGAATAGGTTGTACTGTGGGGCTATATTTGATGGGTAGGGTGATGGGGCAAGGTTGCAAGGGTCAGTGCTTTGGTGGGAAGGGATGGCAGCAGTGTTTTGGGGGCCAGGCAATGTTTTGGGGGAAGGGGCTGTGGTTTAAGGATAGAGTGGTAGATTAGGGGGCGGTGTTCTGGGGTATGGTGGCAGGGAAACGGACCGGACTGTTCTAATTTACTTTTCTTCTTTTGTGGAGCCTCGTAGTGAAGAATCTGCCAGTTATGAAACTGTTGAGCTGTCCGGTAATTACAATATGCCACATCACTCTTCGGGGGTTAGAAGGAAATCATTGCCTGACGCCTTTGTCTCCTGAACTAAAACCCCACTGGTGCAGCTTATTTTACATATGTTACATAGGAGGTTATTGTTTTTTAAATCCCTCTTAAATGCCTATATGCCAATATTACAATTTGTGCCTGCTGCTATACTGACAACAGCTCGGGTCAGTGTGGAGTTCTGTACACTTTTGAGGAGATGGTGCATGTGCTAATACCCATAACATAGTGTTCTGGATCAGATGTTTGATGTGCCACTTTCAATGGGCGGGAGTAACCTGGGCGCCCCCACACACTTTGCAGTATGTATATCCTAGACATGCCTTGCAAAAGTGAAAATGGGACCCCTATCACAGGAATAGTTCAACATCAACTTGTGCTTTTGTGTTGAAGTTCTGCATTTCCTGCTTGTTTTTCAAATGATTTACATTTTTTGTGTTTGTAAGGGAACTGAGATTGCTTTTATAACATTTTATCAGTGTTTTATTTGTGTTTTTTATTTATTTGGACCGGTTGCGATTTTAAACCTATGCCTTCATGTTTCATCCTTTTGCTACCTTAAATAGTTTGCGTCAACTGCATGCCTTTTTGAATGGAGTTATTTCTTTTTAATTCTTCTCAAATGCTGTTATTCACAACCCAGGTGAGGCAGGACATTCTGAAAATCTTTCAGGATTGCGTCCAGTATCTACCTTTACTCCTAGTTTAGATGATTTGGGCCCTGAAGTAGAGATATACGAAAAATCTGTTTTAAAAAGTTTAAAAACATCTTTGAAACATATGTTTCATCCTCCTAACAACTTAAATTCAGAAGAGCTTAAAACATTAGTCTCTCTCCGCAATAATCCAGACATTACTATAAAAAACTGTGATAAGGGGGAGGCATAGTTGTTATCGATACGGATAAATACATTGAAACTATGTTACATCTCTTGAGTGATACTAATTTTTATCTACCGGTCAATATTGATCCCACATCTAGAGTACAGAGAAAGATCTCTAACCTAACAAAAAGAGCGTTAGAAACAGGTACTATCTGTCAAAAAGAATATGACTATCTAAACATTAAATATCCCAAAATGGCAGCAAATTATGGAACTCCTAAAATTCACAAAAATAGCCTTGATCCTCCATACCGTCCCATTGTGACTACAATAGGCTCAGTCACTGAGCCAATTTCCAAATACATAGATCGTATCTTATGTCCCTATGTCTCTAGAATTACATCATATTTTAAGGATACAAAATCCATGATACAAACAGTGGAAGGACTACCATTTAATGGGCACAATGAAATCCTGGTCACTCTAGATGTGGAATCCTTATATAGTAATATACCACAAGGTGGGGCACTCATGGCAGTAGCATGGTTTATGGATCTATTCCATATAGACTGTGATCCAGATTTCATTAAAGCAATTCTTACAATAGTCTTAGAAGACAATACTTTTGAGTTCAATGGCAATTTGTATTGCCAAATAAAGGGAGTAAGCATGGGAGCATCTTGCGCTCCCACTGTGGCAAATATATATATGGCTCAATTTGAGAACATATACATATACAATGAAATAGCTCCCGTTTTACGAGTCCATTAAACATTGGGCTCGATTTATAGACGACATATTTTTTATTTGGACAGGTGAAGTGGAACAACTATCTGAACTCATACTATGGATCAATGAGTGTGATGTAAATTTAAAATTCACTGCTCACACCAGTCATAGTCACATTGAATTCTTGGACATTGAAATCAAAGCCAAGAATTATGAGCTCGAAGTAGATCTATATGTGAAACCTTCTGCAAAAATTTTGCACTTTACAAGCTTTCATCCCAACAAACAAAAAGAGAGCATACCGTTGGTCAGTTTCTCCGATTACGGAGAAACTGTACCAACATCACTGACTATGACCTGAGATCCGAAACTATGAAGGCTAAATTTATAGCACGAGGTTATCCTCATAGATTGATACGGGAGGCCTATAAACGTGCCCGCTTCTATGATAGGGATCATTTACTGGGTAACCAACCACCCAAACAATCTCCTGCGCTTGCATGTGTTACTCGACATTCTATAGCGAATGAAAAATTAGGTAGGCCGTATGTACTCATTGGCATATTCTGAATGCCAACTCGGAGGAAGACAATAGATTATCACGTCCAATGTTTGCCCACAGACGCAACAAAAATCTTAAAGATCAAATTGTCCATTCTCGCATGTCAAAAAAACACCTATTCAAACTACCCTTGATGATTCAATGCCATTAGTAGGTAACAATAAATGCACCCAATGTAAAGCTTGTGATACCGCAATAATCACAAAGAAGTTTATTCACAATTCATATAACATTACTCTTAATTCATTTACTAACTGTAAAACCAAGAACATTATTTACCTGTTATTGTGCCCCTGCAATAAGGGTTATGTGGGTGAAACATCTAGGACTCTAGCAGTCCGATTGACTGAGCATCGCTCAGCTATACGCACAAAAAGATTCATGCTCCCTTAGTAAAACACTACTTAGAAGCAGGACACAATCATGATCAAATCAATTGGCTAATTCTAGAAAAAATAAATGAAAAGACAGGCATAGATTCAGATGAAGTAAGGAAAAGAAGAGAAGTGTTCTGGATATTTTCCCTGGATACATTTGTACGAGGTTTAAATCTGGAAATTCCATGGGAACAAGCGATACGATATAACAGCTGAATCGATCGTTTGATCTTGATGGAATATTATATTTTCCCACAATGCCTAGTCTTAACAATTAACACTGACTTTAAGAATCACATATTGGTCGGAAATTTTATTTTCACTACCTATGTAAATATAAGACAATTAGAATCACTGATTGCAAACAAAAAATATACAAATAATGGATCCTCTTAAAAATCATTGATTACGATATATAAAAGAATTTATTTAATAACTTGTAATATAAGTTAAGATGATCGTATCTACATTACATAATAAATTCTATTAGAAAATTATGTTAATTGAGTTAGATGACCATATTTTCGTTGTCATAACCATTTCAATCAGAATATTTCTATATATAGACAATAATAAAGTTTGGGTTCTCTATTCATGAGACTGGTTAGCTATTGGTACATGGTACCCACTATGATTGGCCAGGAATAACCACGTGATAGATTCCACCGATTAACTTTTAATAGCAAATAAATTGTATACTGTTCTCCGTGCACTTATCGTGGCAAGGGGATGATTTATTTATTATGAACCACACGGTTAAACATCAGAGTAATGATACATCGAGTCTGATGTTCACGTAACAAACATAGTCCCATTTCGCTTTTTATCCGAATTGCCATCTGCCGTCACATGACTTTGATCATGATTGGCCCGTGAACACCACGTGATGGACTCCGTGTATATTTTATGCGGAAGTGAACATACCTTAGTGCAGTCTTCACGAGGAGATCGTGGCGTACAGAGGCCCCACCATCCGGGATTTCAATGCCATCAAAACATAGTAAGTAGGCGTCAACTTGAAACGGCAACATTTAGCGCTGTATTATCGATTGGTCAGTTTTTTATGTAGCGGTAGTTTAAGGGTTGGCTTCAAAACAGAGTGCATTTAAATATTATTGAGGTCAAACCCCGGAGTAAGACTCTGACTCTGATACCTCCAATTAGTTTACGCTGAGGATTCTTATCGGTCTAGACTTTGACTCTGACTCCTTTAAATAGCCTATGGTGAGGATGTTCAACCGAGTGCTTAATTGGGGGGGGGAGGGAAAAAAATCATTTAACCCCACGCTGGTACATCGCACGTAGTTAAGCACTAACTACTTACTTTACAATTGCCTGGCGAGTCAATACAGTGTTAGTCTATGGGTTGGCTGCAAAGTAGAGTGTCTTAGAATACTAATGCAGTAAAAAACCTTATGCTAGGCTTTGATTCTGACGTTGTTAATTAGCTTATACATATGGTACCTATTCGAGTACATTTGGAAATACTTAATCAGTTGTTGGTGCATCGCACTAAGTTAGGAATCAATCACTTACTTTAATATTTTTTTAAACTGTATATATAGCCCCCTTCTTTCCTAGTGATATGTTTCAAATTGTCTTTTCTAGATAAATCCACATAATAGCGGATATTCAATTGAAATGTAAGTATTTGAATCACTTGAAAATTAAATTGGGTCATAAACCAGAACTTTGATTGCACGTTATGTGCTAGTAGCTTTATAATATATACGTATAAACTGTCAACATGTAAGGCTAAACATTATCTTTATTGTGCTCACAGTAAAAATCATAAGGACGGCACATATCGAGTGCGAAACCGAGTACATCACAAACCTATCTTGGATGTGAAAAACATTATTTAGCGTTGGAGACATATAGCTAAGGTATTTATATACCCAACCGATAAATATATCGATGAAGAACATAAACTAAAAATTAAAACGAGGTATTTTATATCTTTACAGTTGGTCTTCTAAATCAAGAATCAACCAATACCTCAAAGTGTTCATGCAGTAGCTGTCAATATCTGACGAGTCTACTCCAAGACACAAGGTCAATCTTTATAAAGTTTTTAAACCACGGATATTTTTCAGTAGATCACTGGGTGAATCTATTGATATGGAACTACTTAAATGAGGTGGTGGCTATTTCTTTTATTGTTTTTAATTTATCTTGTTACACACATTTCATCTTCTGGACAACTCACTAGTATTTGCATGTACATAAATTGGTGACATTAATCTAGTCTTTTGCCTTGTTCTTTAAATTGTAAACATTATATAATGCACGCCTTTATGGCGGCACAATATGTATCATTGAGTGAGAACCTTGTATCTGAAATGTAATATATATATTTTATTCACAGAGATCAAAAGTTAACATTTTGTGCCCCTTTTCCTGACAAAGGCACAGTTGTGCCGAAACGCGCGTCGAAAACAACAGACTATTAAAATTCTGCCACATAGTTTCTTTAAGATTCTCAGAAACTAATTGTCATTTATCATTTAATCATAAACAATGACATGTGTTTTTTAAATTGACTGTTAGTCACATGTTGTATGAATGAAGAGGAATGAATGAGTACAAATGGGTTGTTATTTTTTAAAATGAAATCATATAAGTATTTTTATATTCTTTTTTGCTATTGTGTATCAATAAAAATTATTTTTGTATAGCAAAACAGATACTGTTGGTTCTCCCTTTGTTTTCTATAAAGTTCAGTCCAATTTTTTGTGTTGTGTATATCATTGTTGCCTTAAGTTTATACATTAGTTATTTCTTTTTAAACCGCTTTCCAATAACTTGATTACAAAAGGATTCTTTTTTTTTCTTCACAGTTGATTGTTCTGTTTTTAACCTGCACTTGTGGATCAGCGTTGCATTGTACTTGGTTTGCCGTGTTTATTTTCATATTCTGTTGCGGGTACTTTAGAGCAGATTTTGTTGCTAAGTCAGATTTTCCTTACACATTTTTACTTTAACTTTTTCCAACTCACATTGAGTTGATGTAGAGCAGACTTTGTATTTTAAATCATCTTCCTCTTAAACATTGTTTCCCCCTGACTACAAAGGACTACTTTGCTTCTGCCACTTTGTTTCAAAAGGTTTTAGGTTTCCCTTTCTTTGCAGCTGACTGATCCAGTTCCCCCAACCCCCCTTCAGTGTTCATTCAAACTTATTTGAAATTAATAAATGTTTTAGCTGAGCTAACTATAACTCGCGTCCCCGCAATGCACTGCTGATGATGTCACATATTACATCACTCATGACATGGTCAGTGACATCACTGATGACATCTCAAATGACATCACTGATGACATCACTGATGACATCATCCACTTAATATCTGATGCACCTCCTCACACCCTAATATAACCTTTCCTACACCCACTCTATAATACAGACTACCATTCTCGAAACCATAGACACACATTAATACCAGTTAGTACATACCCACTCACTGATTCATAGGTCTACACACATCCACTCACTCACACATACAGTCACTCATACATGCAGTCACTCATCAATACAGCCACTGATATATGCACTCATATACCCATACAGACACTCACATACCGCCACTCACCAATAGAGTTACTCACACACCTAGTCAGTCACCCAAAGAATCAATCACACTGCCATTTACTCACCTATACAGTGATACACACACCACCTCACTTATTCATACAGATACTAACACATAGTTACTTTCTTAAACAATCACTGACACACACACTCATCCATACAGCCACTCTCACAATCACTCGCTCTCACATATAGTCACTTATATACTCCAACACTCACATATACTGCCTTTCACATATGTAGTTACTCACACATATACCACTGAGACATCCATTCACTCAACAACACAGCCAAACACACACTCACTCACCCATACAGCGCCTCGCAGATGTACTCATGAACCCATACACCCAGTGAATCACCCACTCACACATCCATGCAGGGAGTCACACACTCACCAACCCACCCACACAGACACTCAGGCACCCATACAGGTACTCAGACAACCAATCATTATCCTATATAGACACTCATGTAGCTACTCACCAACCCATGCAGCTACTTACGCACCAACTGACAGACTGATACAGACATTCACACAGATTAGTCATTCACCCATGCATTCACTAAGACATGTTTAATCACTCACTTATACAGTCAGTCACACACCCACTAAATCATCCATTCAGACACTCATACACCCACTCATTCTTCAATATACCTTTGCGTATATATATATATATATATATATATATATATATAACATTCTTAAACTTTTTAGAAATACTCAGTCACTGGATGATGTCATCAGTGATGTCATCAGTTATGTCATTTGAGATGTCATCAGTGATGTCATCAGTGATGTCACTGACCATGTCATCAGTGATGTAATATCTGACGTCATCAGCAGTGCATTGCGATGGAGTGAGTTATAGTTAGCTCAGCTAACTATAACTGCTGAATTTCTCTGGTTTTGTACGAGTGAAATGTCAGCCTAACTATAACGTCCCTGAAACCTATGGTTTTATCAGTGAATATCTAAGGTGTTTAATGCTAATTCCGAACTATAACATCCCTGAAACCTGTGGTTTTTTCAGTGAATTTCTAAGTTTTTTTAAATGCTAATTCCTAACTATAATGTCCGTGAAACCTCTGGTTTTTTTCCAGTGAATTTCTAAGGTTTTTTAAACAATTTTATTTATTAAAAGATGTTTGTAACTATTTTTTTTGTATGATTTTCAATGTATTTATAAAAAGTTTTAAAATATTCATAATCACTTTTTAAATATATATATAACATAGCAGATGAAAGATTTATAGTGTTACTTATTTGAATAATTAGTTTTTATGAAATTGTAATATTGTTCTATTGTCCCTAATTTTGTACAGTGTGATATTATATAACAGAATTATGAATAGAAAAAGAAAATGTGTATGTAATATTTTAGGATAATTCTTTTTACTGTTTTTGGCTAAATTAAATTTTGTATGATTGCTTTGAATAGTATAAAAGATGTTTTGTTCTCTCATTATGATAAATATCTTTTCTATATATATATTCAGATTGTATACTACCAACTCGAGTTGCATGAACTTACCTTACATGCATTTTCGGCTTGGGCATTTCACGAAGCCACATGTTCAGTAGTAGTACTTACTGCATTTATCATGGTTGCTGAAACAGTATGGTTATACATAGGACATATTGCAGTTGCTTTTGATTATGTCCGTTTTATTATATTGAATTGTTCATTATGTCCAATATCTGTCAGTGATTGATAATGCAGTACAATTTTAAAGCATATGATTTGTCTTACTTTTGCTGCATCACCATGGCGTTTGACCTTTCCAATATGTCTGCCCATTGGCAATTCGTTTTACACTCACACGGAAGTCCGTTTTTTATGTTGGCACTCACGCATTGTTGAAACACTTTATTAAGTTCCCGGTGTTTGTGCATCTTTTCACGTGAACAAGGAGTTTTTACTCTGAAACGCGTAGTGAATAAACAACTTTGAACTTTGCTCGTTGTCGTGCTTCACTGAGAGCGTGCGGATCTTGGATTGTTCGTAACTTGACTACCGGCTTGCTCCGCCAGCATGCACGCCACCCCTCTCGGGTCTGTGTCAGCCAGAAGGAGTGTTTTCGTTGTGTGCTATTAACGGAGGCTGACGAGATAGACCGGCCATCGGTTCATACAGAGGTACGAGCAGGACGCGGATGTATTGAGATGGACACAGACGAAGGTAAGCCCCCTTTTGCATGATTTGTTTGCCCCTAGTGTGGAGAACTGATAAGGGGGGGGTCCGGCGGAGGTTGTGGTCCCTCTCCTTTTTCTTTTTCCATTCCCAGGGAAGCAGCGGATCTGTGGTTGGGGACACCTTGCGTCTACCACGTACACTCTGTTTGCCATCAATACGAAGTGATTTTTACGGAGCTCAGTACATCTGGCAACCTGCGCAACCATTCTCCCAGTCACCACGAGCTGGAGAGTCAATTATACATGGCAAGGGGAACCTGACATTATAAGGGGTGAACGCATCTACACGAGCAATTGAGAAATTTTATTGAGTTGTTGTGCACATGGAGGAAGAGGATGAAAGGAGAGTGGCGGCACAAGCCATTTTCAGTAGAAAAGCAAAATCCAAACTCAGCACAGATACTAGAACCAGTCAAGTACAACCGATCGAAGAAAAATTTCGTAAATTGAGAAACTCAAGAAAAGTGAGGTTTCCAAATGGTGGGAGGCCATTTCTCTTCAGAATTATATCGATCAAGGAATGGCACCCAGAGGATTGCGAATTTTTACAATTCCTACATATGAACTACCCAATCCTAAGATGCTTGAGGAATGGTCTGAGAATTCGGCACTCAGTTCCAGGAGAATGCTGGAAATTTTGGTGAAATATGCCTGGATAGACAGGGATGAGATCATCAAACAAATACAGGAAATCACGGAGGAACTTAAGAAACAAACGGAAACTGATTATTTCGAAAAAACCATGGCATCAATCAAAGATCGCCTCAAAAAACATGAAGAGGATATCAAGTCTAGAAAACAAAGAAAACTGGATAGGGACTATGATGACTATGATAGCGGCAGGATATTGACTTTCAGTCGGAAGTATGACCATCTTTACAAAGATCAAGATACTAAGGGGGTATCACCTCCTCTACAGGAAACATCAATTCTGACATTGTCCAACAGTGAAACAGAATCTGACATCTCGGTTGAAAATGCGCCTTTGGAAGAAAGAAATACTCGCCAAGTTACTTTTTTAGACGAGTACCGGCAATTACGCCGGAGCAAACAATTGACTCGGGATGCACCAACACCAGCACTCAAAACACGAGGGCAGAGAGGCCGCGGAAGGGGCAGAGGATGAGGAAACGTCACAACAGACGAAAACGAATCAGGCAACGATGGGAGAAAAGGCAAAGGAAGGAGCAATGTGGGAAACAGAAAGACACGCTCCATGAAGAGCTACTAATGGATGACGAAATGGTGAATAAAACTATCATTAACCTCTCCAGAAGAACTCTCACTAACATTGAGAAACGTACTTTATGTTTGGGACTTTCCTTTTGCCCTTCTGCTAACTTTAATTTTACAGATACAAGAATAGATCTTTTAAAATTTGTAAGAAAGTTAAAGTTGAAAAAATGGCACAGGCTTAAACGGTTGGGAGATAGGAATAAGAAAGAGACAAAAACCAATCTTGATTCCATTGACCAGCATAACCTTAATATTGGTGATATGGATACTCTCATTACGATAGCGCTATTGGAGCGGGAAGACACGAGCACTGAGGGGGTCCTGAGTGACACACAAGTTTTGGAGACATTAGGGGTTATCACTGATGCAGCAGCCTGCACAGATTTTAGACCTAAATCAACATTCATGCCTATGTTACCACATGATAATATTGACACCTTTCAAGAATGTGTGAACAAAGCCCTATGTAAATATAGATTCAAAGGAGCTCGCAACAGGGACAGATCGAACAACCTTACATACCAACAAAGACAGGCTCTCACTTCTCTTGTCGAGGATGAGAATGTTGTGATCCGCCCGGCGGACAAAGGTGGCAACATTGTCATCCTCGACAGGTCACAATACATTGCAGAAGCCAATAAACAACTTGGGGATAGTAAGTTTTATCTGTCCACTAACACAGAGACCTACAATAACAGCATCACCAAACTATGGGATAAATTGGTCACTTGGAAAGACAAAGGGATTCTTGAATGGGAGGAATACTGTTATCTTAAAAATGATCATCCCATACTCCCGGTCCTTTACTTATTACCCAAGCTACATAAGGACCCCACTCATCCACCAGGGCGTCCCATTGTCTCTTCCAAAGGGAGTGTAGGCGAACATGTATCAAAGTATGTGGACCATTTTCTAAGAGATTTTGTTGTCATTTTGCCCAGCTATGTCAAAGATACCAAGGATTTTTTGAACAAGATCCAGACCATTAAATGGCAGGAGGATCTGCTTTTAGTGACGATAGATGTTCAATCATTATATACTATCATTGATCACAAGCAAGGGCTTGATGCCTGCAACCATTTTCTTAGCACTAGACCTGTTAGGTTCCTCGAACATAGTACTATGATATGTGAGATGATTAGCTTTTGTCTCAAAAACAACATTTTCATGTTTGATGGGGCCCTTTATAAACAGATTACCGGCACGGCGATGGGTTCTTGCCTTGCTCCCAGCTTTGCGAATCTTTTCATGGGCTACTGGGAGCAGACATTATCCACCAACCCATCCCTTGCCGGTCATTTTGATCAGGTGGTAGTGTGGTGGAGATATATAGACGATTTTTTCATTGTTTGGAGGGGTTCCGAAATTGAGGCACAATCATTTAGCAATGCTCTCAACAACATTACATATAACATCACACTGGTGGGCACTATCAACAGCTCCTATGCCGAATATCTTGATGTCAGGATTGACATTCAGGATAATCAGATCTTTACATCACTTTTTAGAAAATCCACTGCGGGCAGCAGTGTGCTGCATGCCCTCAGCAGCCATCCGGAGTCACTCAAATGGAGTATACCCTATGGTGAGCTGCTGAGGGGAAGCGTAACTGTAATACTGAGGAGGCATATCAAATGGAATGCATGACAATGCTTGAACGCTTCAGAATCAGAGGGTATCCCAACTGGGTTCTTCGTAAAGCGAAAGAAAGAGCTGATGGTGTGATGAGGAGCACCACCATCACTGACCATATCGTTGAACCCAGCAGTGAGGATGAGGAATACCCCAGATTGATCCTCACTTTCAACTCTGATTCCAACAACATAAAACATATTGTAGCCAAAAACTGGGATATTCTAACGACTGATAACATCATAGGTGAAAATATTCCTAGTAGACCGAATATCACGTACAGAAGGGGTAAAAACATCAGGGACCTGTTGGTACATAGTGACATTACCAGATATCCCAACAGATTTGACCATGACCTCAAGGGATTTTTCCCTTGCGGTCATTGTAAAGCGTGTAAGAACAGCAGTTTCTGTAGGAAAGTCAGCTACAATGGTTCTACCATAACCATCAATCAATTTCTCACGTGCAGCACCAATTTTGTTATATATGCTGTTATTTGTCCGTGTGACTTGTGGTACATTGGCAGCACCAAGCACATGGCCAAAAAACGCATACTTGAACATAGTAGAGCCATTACCAATCTGGATGAAAAATATCCAGTGGCACGCCATTTCCGTGATAAACACTTCTCCAATTCATCCCTTCTCAAATTCTTTGTATTAGAACAAGTTGTGCCTAATCCTAGGGGTGGCAATCGTGAACTGCAATTGAGACAAAGGGAGTCTAGATTGATAGTGCACTTCCTGACCAAGACACCGGGGGGGCTCAATTCGGATGAAGAACTGGCCATTCATTTAAAAGAGAACTGATCTCATATGTTGATTTGTAAACTCTCATCAATTTGACTGTTTTGTTATAGAATGTACCATTTGCTGTGTGCTCTGAACTTTGGTGGTTTCCCTATGTATTACTCATTTCTTTTCTCATTTCTTCTCTCATTTGTTGTGTGGTTAAGATGTTTTAATGAGAGATTGTGATATAACTCGCCGATATCATGTGAGTTGTAACATATGTGTATTTTCTTTATTTTTTCATAGGAGGAAAGGAAGGCGTCCCTTCACTGGTATTTACTTCACGGACCTCCTACCCTTTTCCCCTTTTCGACACCATCACGTTTTGAGGCTGGGTAATTATGTTCTGTTTCTTTAGCATGTTATGTTTGGTTTTTTGGACTTACCGTGTATTTCCAGACAAGTGTCTTGGGATAGGTCATCCCAACAGGAGAACTCTTATTCCTTTATTGCCTACAATTCTGTTGGATACCAAGGACCGCGGATAGTGAGAATCTGTGCAACTCAGTTTATCTGACATACAGTGCATGTCACTTACTTGGAGTTTTGCAAACTCGTATTGCAATGTACTTTAGTGCTGAGAGTATGATTATCAGTTTTGTCATCAATGTGGTACCTTTTTGACTTATCTGGGTCTTGGGACTGTTATATCATATGCTTTCAAATATGGGCACTGGCCTTCAGATTCTATACTACCAACTCGAGTTGCATGAACTTACCTTACATGCATTTTCGGCTTGGGCATTTCACGAAGCCACATGTTCAGTAGTAGTACTTACTGCATTTATCATGGTTGCTGAAACAGTATGGTTATACATAGGACATATTGCAGTTGCTTTTGATTATGTCCGTTTTATTATATTGAATTGTTCATTATGTCCAATATCTGTCAGTGATTGATAATGCAGTACAATTTTAAAGCATATGATTTGTCTTACTTTTGCTGCATCACCATGGCGTTTGACCTTTCCAATATGTCTGCCCATTGGCAATTCGTTTTACACTCACACGGAAGTCCGTTTTTTATGTTGGCACTCACGCATTGTTGAAACACTTTATTAAGTTCCCGGTGTTTGTGCATCTTTTCACGTGAACAAGAAGTTTTTACTCTGAAACACGTAGTGAATAAACAACTTTGAACTTTGCTCGTTGTCGTGCTTTACTGTGAGCGTGCGGATCTTGGATTGTTCGTAACTTGACTACCGGCTTGCTCCGCCGGCATGCACGCTACCCCTCTCGGGTCTGTGTCAGCCAGAAGGAGTGTTTTCGTTGTTGCTCGGTTTTAATCTAGGTTCGCCTGGTTTTACCGGGTTTTGGCGGTGATTTTTTCTGGTTTCTTTGGTTCTTTTAACCTTGTTTACAATGCTATACAATATATACCGTTTGGGCATTAATGATGTGTTTCCCTTCTTAACAGTACTATGATCCCTTATTCATTCATTTTTTATAGAGGCTTTTCCTGTCTGATTTTTTTGTAATTGAGGTCACTATGCACATGCATCGTGGTGGCTTTCACCGGGATTTGTTCTTCATTTTACTTGGTTTTACCTGGTTTTACCTGGTTTTACTTGGTTTTATGGAGTATTTTACCGGTTTTTAGCCCCTTGGTACATGTGTTTAGATAGTTACAATAGACAGTGATTTCACTTTTTATACTGCCTCTATTTATAGTGATGAGTTACTATACAATTTTTTGGATTTTTTGAATTTTTTTATTTTTTTATTTTTTTGGAACTTTATTGAGCTTGGTGTAAAAGTTTATATGAATTGAATACTTTCAAACACATTTAATATATTAATGATCGAACGTCTGCGCTCAGCTTATATGTTTTATATGCACTTGCACTTTACTTCGAAATTTTAATGAGGGTATCTGTATTGCTGCTAATTATTTATGATATTTATTTTTGACACTTAGCACTTTCTCTATTGCACTATTTGCACATGTATTATAGCAAATGTAATTTATTTATATGCCAGATCATTGACATCAACATGTTCAGTATTGGTGAGGTTTGTTTTACTGCATGGTCGAGGTCTTTTGAGCACTATGCTTTTATGACCAATCTTATTTCGAGTTATATGTATACTTTGTTGCAACTATGAATAAGGAAATTGTTGGTGCGGTCCCTTTTTATAAACAAAACAAATGTATTTAGACAAATAGTTGCGTTTTATAATTTAACATTGTGCCAATGCTTGATGTTATGACCGTTACCTCGTCGGGCTGGGCACTTGCTTGATTTATTCCTTGTACATTATATGTAACTGCAAATAAAGAAGATTCAGATTATCCACTTTGTGGTCCGTACCTGTTTGGTTGCTGGAGGATAGAACCTACCACAGGACTGTGGTCATCATACAATTTCGACGAAGTACGGCTGTCTTCGTTGCTACGGACCCTCCCTCCACACAGTGGCTGACCGGCAAACAGCTTACATCGCGGAAGTGATTACTTGCTAACCCGGAAGGGGTATTTTCCGAGTCAGCCCCCCGCAGTTCACGTATTGGATTTCGGAGTTTGACTTTCCCGAGGGATACAGCGCAGGGACCCGAGGAGTCGGAGGACGCTAAAGGTACCGAATCTGTGTTCCGAAGGGTAAGCGACTCGACGGATTATTGCTAGAACATTGCGGGTGGTAGTGATAGTGGAAAACGAGATTGTGCCAGACTTGAAGGTTTGTTTGGCATAGCAGTGATATTTTTGCATGATACTCACAAGATGATATCAACAGCTGACGCGCTGCGGGACTGAGAAGCCGCAGCAGATGCCCTCTTTCTTAACATACCCGAGCTAGAAGTAGCGCAGAGAGGTCATGTTACTAATGTGAACACCAACAACGATGTAAAAACTTTGCTCAAAAAATTTGAGAAAATTGTTACGTACCGAAATGTCTAAATGGTGGGAAAAAAAGTCATTGGATAAATATAAAGAGGCGGGAAGGGTTCCGTGCGGTTTGCGTGTTATGATTGCCCCGTCATTTGAAAATCCTAATCCTTTGATGTTGAAGGAGTGGGCGACGAACAACTTGGATGCTTCAATGAACATGGTGGTCATTCTGATAAAGTATGCCGAAATCGACAGAGTCGAAATTGTCAAACAAATAGATGAAGTAAATGCATTGCTGGAAGCTAGTGAACATAAAGATCAGGTCAAGAAAGGACGAGAGGAAATCGAAATACGTTTGAGAAAATATGAAGAAACCATCAAAGCAAGAAAGATTTTCAAATTCGCTAGAGATAAGCAAGACTATGAAACAGGACGCATTTTTACCTTTTCAAAGAAATTTGACAATATAAAAAGGCGAGCACTTGTCAATCAAGGTAATATGATTAGTGCCTCCTCATCAACGGCTTCAGTAGATCTACAATCTTCGAATGCTGAAATTAGTACTGCCGAAAGTAGCATTGATTCTGATGACAGCACTAGTAGCAAAACATTGCAAATACCAACTAATTTTGCACCAGGAGAAGAGTTGAATTTTTTAGTGGAGGACCGCCGCCAGACATTAAGACCCCGCAATCCTGTACTGAAACAAGGAGAAGGAGGAACCAGCGCAGGAAACAAAGGCGGAAACTCAGGCTACAAAGGCAGAAACAAGAAATTCAAAAACTAGATTCAGCAACAATCGAATTTGACAATACAGTAATCAATTTATCGGAAACAGTATTGTCAACTGCGGAAAAACAGTTGTTAGCACTTGGCTTATCCTATTGTCCCACTAATTGTTTCAAGTATACTAAAACAAGGGTTGATGTTTTTAAATTCATTCGAAAACTCAAGCTTTGGAAACACTTCCAACTCAAAAAAGCGGTGGAAACTGCATCTAATATCAGGCCATCGCCAGGACTGAGTTCCAACTTACAAGCATCAGATATTGGTACACTCAGGGTAGTACAATCACTGGCCATTGATGATGATGCAGTATCTAATTCTACTCAGGAGGATTTACGTGAACTTGGTATAACATGTAATAGACCAGCGATTAGCCCTTTTCGACCACCCTCTACTTTCATCCCAATGATGCCAAGGGATGCTATTGATGTTTTCAGTGAGTGTGTGATTGATGATTTGAAGAAGCTAAATCGCAAAGTCTTATAAGAAACTAGACACCGCAAATATTCTGAGATTCAATACTCTAAACTCATTCACAAATTAAAAGAAAACACAGAACTTATCATTAACAAGGCCGATAAGTAATTTGTATTTAGACAAATAGTTGCGTTTTATAATTTAACATTGTGCCAATGCTTGATGTTATGACCGTTACCTCATTTGCAACTGTAAGATCTTTTTTATCTCGATTACTGGCACTAATTAATTAATTAATTTATTTGCATAATTTATTTGCATTTTTTATCACGTGGTTTGGTGTGTCTCTATATATGTGGTCTATTGGGTCCAGTGCGTCATGTGAACAAGACCGTGGAAACGCGGTCGAAACGCGTCAGGCTGGGCACTTGCTTGATTTATTCCTTGTACATTATATGTAACTGCAAATAAAGAAGATTCAGATTATCCACTTTGTGGTCCGTACCTGTTTGGTTGCTGGAGGATAGAACCTACCACAGGACTGTGGTCATCATATATATATATATATATATATATATATATATATATATATATATATATATATATATATATTTGCTTTACAAAAAAGGGTTGCGCACTGATTGGGAACCTACGCGGTGGGTGCGCGGATCCGTTCTACGAATATCAGTCTAAAATACATATTTAGAACAAATTAATACATTTTTTCACGAAGAGGTTTATTACTGAGTGCAAAAAAATCTTAATATAGAAGTTATAAATTTGTTTTCAAATGTTTTTAACAGATTTTTGATGATGCAACGGTATCGCGCACCAGTCACAGATCTACGCATTCGGTGCGCAAATCCGTTACACAAATCTAAGTCTAAAATACGTACTTACACTGAAATAATATATTTTTTAAACAAAGAAGTTTATTACTGAATCCAAAAAATTAGTATTGACGCATTTGTAAAATAATTTTGAGATCTTTAAAACACATTTTTATGTACGCGACACCATCGCACACCAGTTGCGTAGGAGTCGCAAACCCTGCTGGCACATATATCTGGGATCGCGTAGGGGTCGCAACTCCAGTGTAATTTTTAAAAGTTTGAAATATCAATGTTGCAAGTTTAAATATCTGTTTTGCTTAAAGACTTTCCATTAACATAGTTTCAAACACAATATGCTATTAGCAATTTACACTAATCTATTAAATTTAGTACATTTTACGGGTGCGCGACATATGCGCCATGGGTCGCACGACCCCTACGCGACTCCATGTGACATGGAAAGAAAGCTTGTTATTGCTTAAAAAGCTTTTCATTCTCTTAGAGGGAGGATCCAACACCTGTTCTTTTCCTCTTATTTTGGGTGTGTCTGCATGTGTAGACAGCATTTTGTAGGCTCTACTTAATTTTTTATATTTTTGGTATTTTGACCTACACATTTTTCAACATGGCATCTTCACATTCCGTAGAAGAGCAGCATGAGGAGGTAGAAGATATTGAAGAGGCCATGAAGAAGAGTAAAGAAAGCATTGTTTGGGCCTTTTTCGCCGTGCCTGAGGGTGAATAAATAGTCAATGCACGAAAAGTCATCTGCACCATCTGCCACAAAGTCCTCTCCAGAGGTTCCGAAAAGAAATATTCTTGTGGCACATCATCAATGCGCAAGCATCTGGAGACAATACACCCTGTTTGTCTCGCGCGTGAAGTGATGGCTCAGGAGAAGAGGGAGCAAGCTGCAGCAGACGATGGAAGTCAACCTTTGACATCAGCTGGAGCTGTTCTTACAACTCCTCAACCCCGAATCTTTCCCGAACTCGCTGATGCAGGAATACACTGCAGGAAGTGTTTGACAACTCTCTGCGTTGGTGAACTTTCCATTGATGGCATCATTAATTTGTTAGAAACACATAAGTGCTAATTTTTTTTGTTTTTGAACCTTGTGTTTCTTTGTTTCTTAGAAACACTATTGTTGAACTTCTCAAGTTTTTTTAGTTTAAAAAAGTCAAAATCACCCAAAAAATAAAAAATTGTTAGAAAAAACAAAACAAAAAACTCAATATTGTTTTTAAAAAAAAGGTTCTTACGGAACCACCTATACTGGTTGAAAATAGAAAAATGGTATGTAGTGAAACTTATTGCTTGCGTAAATGTGTGTGTGATGAATGTAAGAATAGTGCATGGATGATTGAATGAGTGCATAGGTAGTATGTCAGTGAATGCATGAGTGTAAGGATACTGCTTGAGTGAATAGTTGAGTACAGGGGTACTGCCTGGGTGATTGCATGAGTGCAAGGGTAGTGTGTGCGTCATTGGATGAGTGCATAGGTAGTGCCAGGGTGATTGGATGAGTGTATGGGTAGTGCCTGGGTGACTGGATGAGTCCATGGGTAGCACCTGAGTGAAAGAATGAGTGCAAGGGTAATTGCTGTGTGCTTAGATGAGTGCATGAGTAGTGTCTGAGAGAATGGATAAGTGAATGGGTAGTGCCTGAGTAAAAGGATGACTGCCAGAGTAATGCATGGGTCATTGGATGAGTGCATGGGCAGTGCCTAAGAGAATGTATAAGTGCATGGGTAGTGCCTGAGTGAATGATCGAGTGCAGGAGCAGTGACTGAATGATTGCATGAGTGCATGGGTAGTGCCTGGGTGATTGCATGAGTGCAGGGGTAGTACCTGGGTGATTGGATGAGTGCATAGGTAGTGCATGGTGATTGCATGACTGCATGGGTAATGCCTGATTGATTGGATGTGTGTATAGGTAGTGCCTCCTTGATTGCATGGGTCCATGGGTAATGCCTGAGTGCATGGGTACTGCCTGAGTGAATGGTTGAGTGCAAGAGTAGTGCCTGAGTGATTGCATCAGTGCACGGGTAGTGCCTGGGTGATTGTATGAGTACAAGGGTACTGCATGGGTTATTGGATGAGTGCATGGGTAGTGCCTGAGTAGAAGGATGAGTGCAAGGGTAATGCCTGGGTCATTTGACAAGTACATGGCTAGTGCCTGAGAGAATGGATGAGCGCATGGTTAGTGCCTGAGTGAATGGTTGAGTGTAAGAGTAGTGCCTGCGTGATTGCATGAGTGAAGGGGTAGTACCTGGGTGATTGGATAAGTGCATAGGTAGTGCATGGGTAATTGCATGCCTGCATGGAAAATGCCTGAGTGATTGGATGTGTGTATGGGTAGTGCCTCCTTGATTGTATGAGTGCATGGAAAGTGCTTGAGTGAATGGTTGAGTGCAAGAGTAGTGCCTGAGTGATTGTATGCGTGCATGGGTAGTAACTGAGTGAATGGTTAAGTACAAGAATAGTGCCTGAGTGATTGCATGAGTGCATGGGTAGTGCCTGGGTGATAGGATAAGTGCAGGTGTAGTTCCTGGGTGATTGGATGAGTGCATGGGTAATGCTTGGGCCATTGGATGAGTGCATAGGTAGTGCCTGAGTGAATGGTTGAGTGCAAAAGTAGTGCCTGAGTGATTGCATGAGTGCATGGGTGGTGCCTGGGTAATTGCATGAGTGCAGGTGTACTGCCTGGGTGATCGATGACTGCATGTGTGGTACCTGAGTGACTTCATGAGTGCAAGGGTAATGCCTGGGTGCTTAGAGGATTGCATGGGTAGTGCATGAGTGAAAGGATCAGTGCTAGGGTAGTACCTGTGTCACTGAATGAGTGCATGGGTAGTGCCTGAGAGAATGGATGAGTGCATGGGTAGTGCCTGACTCAATGGTTGAGTAGAAGAATGATGCCTGAGTGATTGCATGAGTGCAGAGGTACTGCCTGGGTGATTGGATGAGTGTATGGGTAGTGCTTAACTAAAAGGATAAGTGCAAGAAGAATGCCTGGGTTATTGCATTAGTGCATGAGTTGTGCCAGAGAGAACGGATAAGTGCATGGGTAGTGCCTGTGTGAAAGGATGAGTGCAAGGGTAATGCCTGGGTCATTGGATGAGTACATGGGTAGTGCCTAAGAGAAAATATGAGTGCATGGGTAGTGCCTGAGTGAATGGTTGGGTGCAAGAGTAGTGCAAGAGTAGTGCCTGAGTGATTGCATGAGTGCATGGGTAGTACCTGGATGATTGCATGAGTGTAGGAGTACTGTCTGGGTGATTGGATGAGTGCATGTATAGTACCTCAGTGACTTCATGAATGCAAGGGTAATGCCTGGGTGCTTAGATGAGTGCATGGTTAGTGTGTGAGTGAAAGGATCAATGCAAGGGTAGTGCCTGGATCATTGGATGAGTGCATGTGTAGTGCCTGAGAGAATAGATGAGTGCATGGGTAATGCCTGTGTGAATGGTTGAGTGCAAGAATACTGTCTGAGTGATTGTATGAGTGCATGGGTTATGCCTGGGCAATTGCATGAGTGCAGGGGTACTGCCTGGCTGATTAGATAAGTGCATGGGCAGTGAGTGAGTAAAAGGATGAGTGCATGGCTAGAGGCTAGATGAATAGGTGAGTGCAACAGCACTGTCTGCTGATTCTATGAGTGCATAGATAGTAATGAATGAGTGTACGGGTAGTCCCTGTGTGATTGCATGAGTGCATTCATAGGGTCTGTTTCATTCAATGAGTGGATGGGTAGTCCCTGGGTAATTCTATTAGTGCATATCTTTTCTATGTATGCATCTGAGAAGTCCTTTGATAGGGAGTTCAATACACGCCTGTCCTGTATAATGAGGAGTAAATCATTTGCAATTAAAGCACTTTTATTGGTCTATGCACTTTTGCAAAAAGTAAGTATCATACTACTCCTCAGAAATATGATGATACTTTTCAAATAGTGTAAAGGATGAACATTATTTATATTAGAAATAAATAACATATAATTAAATTTTAAACATTTTTCCAGGTTATCATGCATTTTATATTATGTATTCTTACCTTTCAAGTAATTTAGATACATTACTCAGTATAATTATTTTAGAGTAGTATTATCCTAAACAGCATTAAAACTGCTTTCAAACTTCAACAGTAGCTACAATAAAGAAGAAAAAGAAAACTGTTATTTAATGATAATATATTACAGAAATTATAATTATTATTTTTTTATGAACACAACATAAATTTAGAATTACATAACATTTTCAGTTTCCCTTTTTTTCTGATCTCAGAGTCCACTTAACTTCACCATACGCAGTGATTTCAATGTAGTATCATCATTGAACAGCGGGGAAAAAACAATCAAATTGATTGTAGAAAAACAAACCAAATCAGCATAGAACATCATTATCAATATGTGTAGCTATGCGTTTTCCTATCTACCTTTTGTTAATTATTTCCTTCATCTACATTAACTCTATTTTTATCTCAAATACATTTGACAAAATGTAGACTCTCATTTACATCTGGTACAATATACACAACAAATATATGAACTGTTTGCTTTTAAACACACTTTTTCAAATGTAATATCAATTAGTGCAAATAATAGTCTAAACACTAATTAAAAATACTAATAGTGTGCAGTCCTGTCTACTTTCTGTTTACATCTTCCCAAAAGGCCGAATGATGTACTCAAAACTTTGGCTCCAGAAATAACAAATATGAATTTGGTAATTCATAAAGCAATCTAGGTTTGAATTCCAAGTGGGCATCATTGCAAAGTGTCCATCCTTTGTTACACTTTAACCCCTTGGCCGCGGCGGTAATTCCACTGCGGCGCGGGGGGGGTGGAGGGTGAGCGCGGCGCCGCCATGCTCGTGACGGAACCACGCCGTCATGAGTCACGGGCGAGCTGTGCTCATGACGGCGTGGTTCCGTCACGACCCCGCCCACTCACTAATTCGCCCGCACAGGCGGGGAATCAGTCCCGCGTGGGTGGAGCGGCCGCAGCATGACGGAACCACGCCGTCATGAGCACTCGCCGCTCATGACGGCGTGCTTTATACTTTCAAATTTTTCTTCAGTTGCTTTCCTTTTTTGAACATCGGTTGCATCTTTGACATATTTCCGTTTTGGACACACTATACGTTTCTCATATATGGGATATTAACCTAAATCAGGAGCATAACTTCTTCATAAACAATTGTACTCTCTTACACAATTTGCATCAGCACAAACCTTTTTCTTATCAAAATCTATCAAATACAAAACCAGACAATGTTGTTACTCGAGACAATGCAATGTATGCCATTCCCTCTTTGAACACCGTACTTCCAATATTTTCAAAAGCTCTGTCTATACTTAAACCTTGAGATTTATGAATAGTTACTGCATATGCTAAAGACAGAGGAAACTGTTGTCTGCTAACATACAAATCTTTTACAAGCAAAAAACGTACAACACAACACCCAATCTGTCTTACCTCGTTAATCTGATCAAATTTAATATTCAAAAACTACTATTCCATCTTTATTCTGAAAATTTACAAAATCAACAACTTTTCCCATTGCTCCATTTACTAAACCTTCTTCTACATTCAAATTACGCCGCAAAATTACCCGACAGTTTACACATACATATAAAGTCTTTTCTAAACCTG
The DNA here is from genome assembly GCA_963921515.1 of Calotriton arnoldi. Taxonomy (NCBI): domain Eukaryota; kingdom Metazoa; phylum Chordata; class Amphibia; order Caudata; family Salamandridae; genus Calotriton; species Calotriton arnoldi. Next base: position 3,450,824 of record CAWUFW010000794.1, read on the forward strand.
CAGTTTTCGATACAAACTTTCCCAAAGAATGCAATTTAGCCTGTAGTTTCGCTGTAAGAAGAATAATCACTCCCTATTGTTCAATTTAATCAATAGCTTGAATTTCCACAATTTGTTGATTTTCCAGTTTCAGACGTTGTTGATTAAATGTAGAACACTATTGCAGTGTAGGCATTAGGCAAACTATAGACTTGTTTTCTCCAAGCATATTGTACATTACTTCAGCTGCTGTGTTTCCAGTTGTAAACAAGTTCCTTAGTAGCAGACTTTCGAAAGCTTGTTTACCATGTTCCGTCAAGACACTAATTCTTATGTCTTGAAGAATATTTCCATAATCTTCATCACTTGCTTGTCGCATATTCTTAACAAGTTCTTTATATTCAAAATGTAATCAAATGTTCACAATTCCAATACTTCCCAAAGATTTCCTTGTATCTTCATGGACAAGTGTTTTAAAAACAGGTTGTCCTTTCACAGGAGTATGTTTTAGTAGGCCTCCGAATAAAATTAAATGTTTTCCTCCAAACAAAACATCGTAATCTTTTTTTTAAATCTGTTGCATTATTAAATGTACAAAGGCAACATTAAGTTTGAGACCATGCTCACCTCGTCAATGATTAAAAGTGTCATTTTTTTCAGTACTCTTTAGACTTCATAACAAGCTTCTCCAGATAGTTTCTGATATTCCAATTTATTACCATGTTCAACAGGTAGCATAAGTAATCAATGTAAAGTAATCCCTTTAATGTTGTGTGCTGCTCATCCAGTTGGAGCTGTTACAACACAAGATAAATGTGATTCTGTAGTTTTGTGTAGATAACTGGTCAAAACTTTATTTAAGAAAAAAATTTCTGTTCCAGCTTGACCACTGATGTACAATAGAATAGGTTTAAATGATGAACATTGGCATTCTTTTTTTGTGTGCAGCAAACCATGTTGTATCTGTTGTTTGAATTGCAGATATATTTCTTTTTGTTCAATATTTAGTTGTTCTTCTAACTTTTCCAACTGAATAATATCCTGTTGTGCTTGGTGCATTGCAGTTTCTACCTCATTCATGGCTATTGCTGTTTCTTTTTCAATAATTGGTTGTCCCAGTGGATCTTGACTCAGTGGACCAGAACTTTGACTGCCTTGTGAACTTTCTCTACCTATTTCAGCTGCAATAGTACTTTCTTGTTCAATCTCATCATTTAATATTTGTAGATAAGTTGGGAAAATTGTGCACTGAATTCTATCTTTACTTGCATTAAAAGAATCTTCATAGCATTCAAAATCTCTAAGTAATTCTGTTTCACCATGCCAAGGCTTGAACAATTGCAGAAGTGCCAAAAAGAAAAATTCTCTTTTATCTGGACTTTCGCAACTGAGTTTTCTGTGGTTAATAAGATTTCCTTTGGTATGTTTTACTAAACATCCGTCACATCCAATTACTGCATATTTCTCTTCTTTTATATTTTCTGTAACTTTTCTTATAAAGCTGTAATGTTGAAGTATTTCATACAGACATAGGTTTTCAAGATGTGGACTCCTTTTGGGATAGTATGTATCCATCATATTAGTTTTAACAATATCTGTACTTTCTGGTTCATTCTGTGCTAAGTATTCAATTTCTTGTAAAGATTTCAATACTCTATTTCGAGTGGAGGCAAGACGTAGACTTACCCAAATGATTCATCTTGACTTTGAATATAAACTGGCAGAGCTCAAGCGATCCAAACATTCATAGGATCCAATCTCTCAATGGGAAAGCATTTTCAAGCTAAGACTGTACAATTTGTTGCTCAGACTCTTCTCTGCTGAAATTTCTTCCCACATTTCTTTCATTTCTGTCTTTTCAAATTTGGTTATATATAATGTAACATAGCGAGCAACAGCAATATTGAACATCCATGTTTGCATTCCACATTTTCAAAATAACTGGATTGTAGTCATTAATGTACTTTGAAGTTTCCGTTCTTTTTAAGTTGTATGAATTCTTCAGCGATTTCCTAGTTATTGTATTCCTTATTGCTGACAAAAAACTATTTACTCTTCCTTTAGAAATTATACGACGTGGGAATCCAAAACGAAATTTTGTATAAAATTTCCCTTTACCCCTGTATTCTCGTTGGCAGTATTTGCCACATTGATGACGTTGAAACCGTAAAACTTGTTGTCTCAAGCTCTTTTCTCCTCCATCTCTTGGAATGGCACATGTAACATACTGTTCAATGAAAGACAAAACAGTTTAATCAGTATCAGTTTCAAATTTTGGTGCACTCTTTATCCATAATAGTATGTGTATATGAGGAGCACCTCTGGCTTGGTACTGTTTTCTCCAAAAGAAATCAGTAACTTCTCCAAGAGGAGGAATATTTTTATTGCAGATAAATGACATCATACTTTGAAACCTGTGGTTAATATACCTGCAGTCATTTAAAGGATCCAAGGAACAGAGTTCTCCAGTTGTCTTCAAGTCAATGTTTTTAACATTTTAATTTGCTTCTCATAGAAATTCAAGTAAATCTTCCCATGCGTATTCAGCACAGCTAAGTGTTACAAACCATGTAGGTGTACCTAAGTTTCTTAACATACATTTAAGTTCACCATGACGACGAAACCAATAATTATTGGTACCACATTGACACGCCATCAAATTAATTAACTGAGATTCTAAATTTTCAGCTCTTTGTTGAACTTTGCCCATGAATTCTTTTGCAGAAACATGTTGAAGATGAACTCCTGTTTTTGATATGTGGTACATTGCATATGAAAGTGCAGATAAGTCACTTTCAAACAGAAGATGAAATATATATGGAATGCACTGTCGAAATCTTGGATCTTCAGAGTACAATCTTGTTGAGCGGTATTCTGAAGCTGTAATCCGTACAGCTCGCTCATCAAATCGTCCACCTTCTCCAGTGGGGAATAGCTGTGGAAAACAACAAGCTTCTAAACTTTTTTCCCATACACTCATGGGAGTTCCCTTTGCTTCCTTCATTTGAAATAATTCAATACAGTTTCCTATCATTTCTTTCAAATGTAGAGGATGTATAGTATAATGTTCATAAACCTCTTCAGTCCTGGACTTGTCCACTTTTTCTATTTGGCCACTTGACATTAGTGATTCATCTTCTAAGCATATTACTTCTTCATCAACATTTACCTCGTATAAAAAATATTATTCTGTACCAGGTACAAGTTAGCGTTGTGAAGTTTAGTAACATCTACAAACTCTTGCCAGATTTTTCGACTCTTTGTTGGTACACCATTTATTAGAATAACTACTGGCTCATTTTCCTCCCTGTCTACACCAACAGTTTCAATGTTTTTCTTAAAGTCTAAAGGTAAGTACACAACTCTTCCTTTCAGACCTCTTTGTAAATTTGTTGGTGACAGCTTACCTGTTTTAGGCTCCATACGAACGATGGCCTGAAATGGGTGTACATATTGAATAAGAATAGACTCATATGCATTGAAATCTGCCAGTTCCTGAGGAATAGGTACCAACTCTAAGTTGTTATGTACTGCTCTAGCTGGCATTTTGTTCTCTTCTAATTTGTTGTAACAGTATTTACAAATAACTTGATCAGTAGCCAACTCAAACTGACCTTCTACCAACAAATAAGCACCAAATTGCTGACACATCATTGTTTTCCTTTTCACTTTTTAAATATAAATCAACATTCCTAGTTTGACTTCTATAGTGAGTACGTCGACAACAAATGCAAACAGAGTTTGGTTTTTCAGACAAAACTGTCTTAAACTTTGTAATTTCTTCTACAATCTCATCAATACTAATCTCTTTCCCGTGTTCTTCAACACCTACACTTATCAAACCCACACTTTCTCTACACTCCTCTTGTGAACCAAAAAAAAAAACTGACAGTTTGACACAAACATTTTGTACATCTGATACTGAACCGTGCAAAAGAGCTGTGCTCATTTCATTTAAACATAATGCAGGAGTTTTTACATAGTAAAGTCTCCTTACAAACTCCCGCATTTCAGAGTGGTGTACCGCTAACATTCTTAAATGATGAAAAGTACTTTGGCACACTTTTCTTGAAAGACAGGCCAGAGAATGACCCTGCAAATTAGTATATTTTCTTATTTTACATGGATCTAGTCCTTGTACCATCTTAATCTTCTGTTTAACACTTTTATTTGCATATTGTAGTAAAAAAATGCGTAATATGTCAATAGATACCCTTAGAATACAGCAAATACTGCTACAATCCCACTTATATACAGGTTCTTGTGTACGCCTCCCTTGAACTTCTTCACCTATTACTTCTTCCACATTCCTAACTACCATTTTTTCTGGGACTACCATCTTTCATCTCATAGCATCGACCACTAGTACCAACTGCAGTTACTAATGTGTTCTCTTGAAAATAGATTTCTTCATTAAAGAAAGGCTCAGTACTGGAAGTGTGCTTCCATTGTCCAGTAAAAGTTTTACAAAAGTTACTTCTATTAATAGGTCTTTTTCTTTTTCTTTTCTCTTTCATAAACACCATTGTTTTATCCAATGTTCTCATTCTCTTCAATATTAATATAAATAATTTTAGTTTCAATTCAAAAGCAGAATCTACTACACTTTCAATGTGTTGCTTCTTCTTATACACTGCTGATCTTCTTTTATACTTTTTACAATCTTTTAATAAATTTTGAATTACTCTACTTCTAAACATTCTTATATGTATCTCTTTAAATAGTTTTTGCCTTCTTATAATATGAGTTGTTTTTCCAAAAACTAATTTTTTTTACCATTACAATTCTTCTTTTCCTTCTGGTTTGTTGTAAAACTTTTCTTTTTCAGTTAATTATTATTGACTTTCTTTAATCTCTCTACAACTGTTTTAAGAAACGGTTTAGTGCTCTTACCAGAAGAGATTTTATCCTGAGTAACATTTTGCTCTTTTTCTAATGCACTCTTTTTACTTTTCTTTAAGTAGTACTGTTTTCTTTGTTCTCTTCTCTTTTCATGTTTTCTTGCCATCTTCAATTTGTGTCTCAAAATAAATTTCTAAAAAACAAACAACAGTTTCAATAGTTTGTTACATCACTTAACAATTTTAAATTAATTACGTCAATATTCATAATAACCACTAAGTAATTACTTATAATTACATTGCTATTCTCTTTATAACAAATACAAAAACAAAAGTACAGAAAGAAGCAAGAGAACTGCAGGAAGAGGAAGAAAGGTGCTGAAAGATAAAGAAAGGGGCAGAAAGAAAAAGAAAGGTTCAGAATGAGGCAAGAGAACTGCAGGAAGAAGCAACACAGCTACAGAAAAATGTGAGGAGTGCAGAAAGAGGCGACAGGGGTGCAGAAAGAGACAATAGGGGTGCACAAAGAAGCAACAGAGGTGCACAAACATGCAAGAGAAGTACATAAAGAGGCAAGAGAGATGCAGAAAGAGGCAAGAGAGGTGCAAAAGAGGCAAGACGGGTACAGAAAAAGGCAAGAGAGATGCAGAAAGAAGCTTGAGAGGTGCAGAAAAAAGCAAGACAAGTGTATAAAGAAGCAACTGACGTTCAAAAACAAGCAAGAGAAGTGCAGAAAGAGGCAAGAGATCTACAGAAAGAGGAAGAAATGTGCAGAAAGAGGCAAGAGAGATGCAGAAAGAGGCAAAAGAGGTGCAGAAAGAGGACACAGAAGTGCAAAAAGAGGGAACAAAGGAGAAGAAAGAGGCAAGAAGAGTGTAGAAAGAAGCAACAGAGATGCACAAAAAGGCAAGAGAGGTACAGAAAGAGGGAAAGAGGTACAGAAAAAGGCAAGAGAGGTGCAGAAAGGGACAAGAGATGTGTAAAAATAAGCAAGAGAGGTGCAGAAATTGGCAAGAGAGGTGCAGAAACAGGTGAGCGAGGTGCAGAAAGAGGGAAGAGGGGTGCAGAAAGAGGCAAGAGAGGTGCAGAAAAAGGCAACAGAAGCTCCTATTTCCCTAATAGGCTCTGCGCATTGGAATAATATATCCTATAGGTTTGACATAGGACTAAGGTCAGTATGTCCCTTTCGAGTATATTAAACTTAATTACTTGTGCCAGCTAGCTCAGAGGCCACTAGAAACTCCTTGACAACAAGAAGGGAGTAGTTTCTGGCAGCCGCAAAACATGACCACTGTGTTTCCCTTTAGAATCAGAACGTGTCCCAGAGTCGTGGAAACAATAGATAACTATTTCACTGAGCTCAGTCGTGCATGCTTAGTTTTCTCCAAGTTACACAGAAAGAAATAGACGGGCGTTTCAATAAAGGATTTATTGAACAGTCTTGTTTCTAGTGTAAGTAAAATGTGCTGTTACGATCACAAGACAGTATGCGAGATAAATAATGTACAGGGTGAGCAGTAGAAATAAATAATACTGCGATAGCATTATCTTTTAGTACATATGCATTTACATAAATAACACAGACTAAAAATGCGAGTACTCATACGATGCGTTGCTAAGCTAATTCTACCCCAATGTACCTAACCTGACCTAGGTGTAGGAAGAGGGAAGAAGTAGGTGAAGTATTCCTTACTATGGTATACTAAGAGTAGGTTAAGTCTAGTATGCCTAGTATGCCAAGAGTCCCTCTAGGTTCTAGTCAGCTCCATACCTGAAGAATGAGAGAGGTAGGAATCTCTTTGCCAGACTCGAACTCCAACACCCTGCAAGGGAAGTCAGATCACTGGAAGCTGGAAGCTGGGCTCTCTGCGTGCAGGGAATGGCAGCGTCTTCTCAGTGCGTCAGGCCGGGAAACGGGCTCCTCTGAAGTCGAGGTCTCCTCTGGTTTACAGGGGCTAGGGAAGGTATATTTATACCTGAGAGCACCTAAGAATGTTAGCATTGACGTGAGTTGGACAGCGAAAGACGTCATGAATGAACCCCCTAAGGAATAATGGTTCATGCATAATATATGAGTCCTTGAAGAAATCAATAGTCCTGGACTAGGGAAACTCCCGCAGCCTAAGGGTCTGTTCTTCATGAACTCGTTGTGACGTTAGGGTGGACGGATGTCAGAGACCATGCCTGTATTTGGAGTGCACGGTTTAATGCCTAAATAAGGGCTGGGATTTTATGCCTATATAAGGGCAGGGCGAATTGTGCCTATATAAGGACATGATACTGGAAAGCCCGTTTATGGATACCCTAAGAGGAATACAACACCCACTCCTCTTTCGTATGTACGATAATACTAAAATGCTAAACATTTAAAATGCTTAACATTAAAATGGAGTACCGGATATTTCTAAAATTTTTCATAAAACCATTTAAAAAAGGCATTTAAAAAACCTATTAGAAAGCAAAAGGTACTGTACATTTGAAGCATTGCTTTTCATTACAGGCATAAAGTTCGAAAATAAAAGCAATTGGAATGAAATAAGCAGTAATATTTACATGTGACAGAAAATGATCGATACGTTTTCAAAAATCAAAGTCATTTCATGTCATGAAAATTAATGAACTGTTTTAGACACACAAGATGACTAAGTGTCCGTGGAAGTACCTTGAAGTCTGTATTATAAGGCTAGTTCTACTTTAAGCAGATCGATGTGCCATTTTCGTTCAAAAAAATTGGGAAAAAGTTCAATTTTGGTAGAGTTCCAAGTTGTTTAAAAATGAAGGCCAAATTGTCACTGCATCTCTGGAACACTGTATGCCGAATCAGAGTTAGTTCACGGGTCTGGTGTAAACATGAGATCATCTATTTCAATAGACAAAACATCATCCACTGTTGTTGGTGTCAGTTGGAACACCTCGTGTAGTAGATTAATTGCACAGAGATGGGAAGTATTGCTTCCAGCATAGGTTGCCTCAGCAATGTTCGCGTCCATTGTTACCTGTGTGCCTGTAGTTCTTTCTCGTACCTCAGCAGCAGCCGGAAGCGTCTGTGAGATCTCAATGAATGCTGACATCAGGATAGGAAGCCTCTGGGGACAACACAGAGCATGGGCTGTTATCGGGACCAGCAGAGTATCGACATCCGTTGGCGTTGTTGATGGAAACGTTAGACAGGTGTCCAACACACATTCTTCACCGCATAGCAGGCATCGTAGAACAGGTAAGATGAAATCTTGCCAGATTGGTCTGAATGACAGGAACCAAGTTGTATTAAGGTCCCGTAGATGAGTCATGCCGAAGTCCTTGCTACTTGTAGATCATAGGTTTCTTTGGCCGAGGTCAAAGGCACTGTTTGCTGTAAAAGCATGGCTTTCATTCTGCTTAGAGTATCAAATCTTATAAAAGAGACGTTCAGCGAAGGCCATAGAGGTGACTCCCTGACTGTGTCTATTGGGGGAAACAATACTTGCATACAGCAAGTGACCCTGGAGTTGACCGTTACTAGATATGGGATGCCTGGCAGCATTCCGTAGCAGCTCTGATCATTCAACATGAGGTAACTCCCATTAGAAAGTTGTCCAAACGTTGGATTAATCACAGCAGCTGGAGTACCCTGCTGATGACAAGACAAATTTTCCACTGAACCATTACAAGCCCCGTGCAAGGAAATGTCTTGACATATAAGTGAACCACTCAGTGCAAGCTTACAGTTTGAACCGCTCAAAAACACTTCACGATCCCCACTCCAACATCTATATGTATACGGTAAATCCCACGATGTTTTAATGTATTCCTTACCCAACCTTTCATATTTGCCTGCTTGCATTTGTCTGAGGCAATACTGAAAGTGAAAAGTACTCACAGGTAATGTTATTTTGCCATGAATAAGCCATTCTGTAGCTGGTTTTTCTGCCACAGTGAATGGTAACTTCTCCAATTTTTCAATGCTCAGCACTGTATACTTTGCTCCTCTTTGTGCCAGTTCGATCTGTTTATCAGTGAGATTGTATTCTGCAAACAGAGCCGTTGTGTTGATGAAACGCCAAGGCACATAGCCCGCTCGCAAAGATTGCAGCGTCCAGCTTAATAACATAATAGAACGTAATTGAGATTGGCCTTGTTGTAACATCGCCAAATCTTGTTCTAGTATGTCGATAGCAGAGGATACAATGCCATCCAATGAATATATTCTGGAGGACAAAGTTGTTAACCCATTGTCGACCACAGAGAGTGTTTTCTCTAAATTAATACGATCAAGTTCACGTATTCGTTCTGCGGCCTCTATCTGTGATACCTTCCAAGCTTCATTATATGCAGCATAAATGCCGGCATATATGAAACGTTTTTGACGCGGTTTTCTTGGTCCAAGCAAGAACTCCCTAAGGTCTGCGTCCTTTTTAAGTAAGGTTAAGTGTTGTTTCACATCCTGTAGTGTAGACTTATGCAGCCAATCGAGGCATAATTTTCCTACACTGTATGTTGTTACTACCCCCGGATGTTGTCTTTGGACGTATCTTGGGTCTGGCCTATGAATAGTAAAGCCCTGAGTTTTATTCAGGAATCTTTCCTGACAGTTATTCGTGTCTGTGGGCCAGATCAACCATTTTTTCCAAGTAGGATTAGATCTGTTGAGTTGTAGTATATTGTCAACTGTCACCACTGCCTTTGTTTTATTTTCACTTGCAGGTGTTGGTACAGAAGGTGTGTTCATCTCTTTTATCTTGGCTAATCCAAGACAAGATGTTTGTTGGATAGTTTCATTCAAAAACATTATTTGTTCTGGGATTATGCAGGCTCTAAATAATGCTTCTATCCCCTGCACTTGCCAATCTTTAGTACCCCACACAGTTTTTGTGTCTAGTGTGTCTTTCCAAAAGTCGAAACCCTGTCTAGACAGTTGGGCATTAAATAATGCAGAATAAATCTGTTTTGTATTTGTTAACATAATTTTCAGTCCTGTCTTGTTTACATTTTTATAGTAAAACGTTTCTGGATCAGATGTATTGTATCCTGAAAAATATGGAAACTTACTAGCAAATGTTTTTGAACTACCTTTAGGTGGTGTAGGACAATGTTCCCATTGGTTAAATATAAACACATTTCTTGGATATGCAGATTTATGCAAATAATGATGACCATAGTGATTAAAACAATATATTTGTTCATAGTCTGATGAACCCTCTAAATATTCATGTTTAGAAAATGCAGCAGATTTTTCTAGGTCAAACATTATATCGTTTACAGTCTCAAAGTCCCAATCATCTGAATAGGTACTGGACGTAATTAGATCACTTCGTGAAATTTTAAACAAATGTGGAATGTTCAATTGTTCATTCGGGCCGAAGATATCATAATCTGTTTTGTCCCACACTATACCATCCTGTATAGGAACAGCTGTGATGTTCACTGATGATAAGTCTCTTGCTTCACGATGGGAAGATTTATGAGGTTTCAAAAGTACGTTTACGTCTTTTCCTTCAGTGTTCACATGGATGTATCTGCCACTTATAATCACGCTTACAGTTGTTACCAAAGCTAGCCAGAGCAGGAAAACAAAAAGTCCAGATGTAATCCAGAGTTCAATCCATGGAGAAACCAAATAAGTCTTTTTCACAAAATGAAGAAAGTCTTGTACTTGCTGCTTGAATTTCAATGACACTGGCGTCGTTTCAGGTTCACTCGGATCTTCTGAGAACGTATCAAAGTTAATGAAATAGCCAGAAGCAGTTCTGTCAATTGTTGGAATTGCATCAGGATTTGTAGAAATCACTGGAACCAGTACATCACTTGTTACGTTGGTGTAGACAGGTGTATTTGGACGAACTGTTACTTGGTGTTCAAGAGGGATGAGTTCCATAGCGTTGTTGCATAGTCCTCCATCTGTTACAGCTGAATTCTCGATCGTTATCAGTCTTTCAGTCTGAACCTCTTGGATAGTAGCGAGAGGAGTGCGTCTGCTACTAGGTCGGAGTCCATGAGGCCTACTATTTAGTATTGGCCACATACTGTGGTTTGATCAGGTCGATGGACACAAATCTTTTCTCCTTTCTTCCAGCAAGGGGCGGCAGAAGTACTGTTCTTGTTCCTTGAACTGCTAGGACAGGTACTGGTTGTCTGTAAGAAGGTCCAAATTCCTTCTTGTCCGCAATTTTTTCTCTGACTAGATCCCCAACTTTTGGAATCCAGACAGGCCTTGCTGGGACAGCCGGTTGATCCCCAGTGGTGGTTGACTGTAGGAATACGTTGCTTTGTTTCGTTCTTAATTTGTTTAAGTCCTGTAAAACAGCCAAACGATCTTTGATATCAAATGGTTTATTTTCCACCACTGTGCCTAGGTGTTCAAGGTCTGGTACCCACATTCTTGTCCCAAATAGGTTCTCATATGGAGTGATCCCCCCTAGAGAACTTCTTGGCAGATTGTTCATTGCGCGCTGTACCCCACTGAGGTGTTTGACCCACCCATCACCCGAACCTAATACCCTAGCTGTTATAGACTGCTTTATGTCCCGGTTTTTCCTTTCCACAACCGAATTTCCCTCAGGATGGAATGGAGAGGAGTACCGCAATGCAACACCCAGACTGGCCATGGCTTCTTTGTAAGCCCTAGAGCTAAACGCAGAACCCTGGTCAGAATGTAGCATGCCTATTGCGTATGTGCTGATAAAGACTCGCAAATCTTTTATAACAGTTCGAGCGTCAGCCGAGCGCTGAGGCCATAACCATAGGAACCTAGATTCAGTATTTGTGGGAATGCCTTTGTCCAGTAGGACGCAGGCGCGTAGATAGTCGAATGCTGTCTAACAGTGGTGTCTGTACTGGGCTTCCGCATTCGCAGCATGGTGTCTGGTGGCTCTCTCGCTGTAATTTACAGTCTAAGCAGTTGTTGATGAATATGTGAATTTCTGTATTCATTCCAGGCCACCAGTACATCTCTTTTAACGTCAAAATTGTTTTAGAGATCCCTTGATGTGACAGACCCTCCCCCAAATGCGTTTCATAAATCAAGGCTGCTCTACGTTCCATGTTTGGAATTAACCTATCCCCCACTCCAGGGATTCGAGCAAAAGGAACGTTGTTCGCATCAATTACATAAGAGTATTTGAGTGGAAACTTTTTTGGTAACGCTGCACTGCTGCCTTTGCTTGAAGCATTGACAGCCAACATTATCTCACCGTCTATTTTTGTTTTTGAACGAGTGATCGCAGCTACGGAAGCCGTTTGCACAGCCCCCTTTGCGGCTTCATCAGCCAATGAATTCCCTGCAACGTGAACGCCATCACGTTGATGACTCAGTGTGTGGATCACGTGAGCCTTTGGTAGTTTGTTTTTCAACTGAACTACTTGTTCCCAAAGCAATTTATGCTTTATTGTGCCACCTTTCGCATCTTTGAAACCATTTTCAAGCCAGTTTTGTATATATTCATTATACGACTGAACACAGTAAAAGGAGTCGCACACTATTAGTGTGGGGAATTCTCGATCTGTACTTTCAAGTGCCAGTTTGAATGCTTGTAGTTCAGCTCGCTGAGCTGTACAATTCCCTAGAGATTGTGTTTTAGTGACCATAGGTCTGAAGATGCCATCCCGCATGCGTCCTTTAACGATAGCACACGTTGCACTGTAAGCTTGCTTACCCCCTATTGCGGGTTGTGCGGATCCGTCAGTGTAAATTATAAATTCGTACTGATCAAGAGGCAGAATTTCAGTAGGCAGAGGACATTCTTGTTCATATTGTAGGAATGCTTGTGTTTTTAAATCTGGATCAAAAACATATTCAACATCTGTTGCAGCAAGAGAATTAACCCATTGTATCCACTTGGATGTAATGCTTTAGCATTTGGAATGCTCGCTTTTGTGACGGCTTCTAAAGCCGGTACTGGGGTTACGACAATAATGCATTTCCCTTGGGCTAAGGCTCTTTCTTTTGCTACAGCGGTTTGAACTGCTGTCAGAATTTTTCAGTTGAACTGAAGCGCATTTCCGCTTGTGTGTACAAATGGGATTTGTATGCTATTGGTATCTTCTCACCCTCATTGAAGGTTAAGTAGGTGAATCCACATTGACCCGAAATTATTCGGATCACCAAATTACGTTGACTTACACGTGTTTGTAAGTGATTTGTTGCTAACATGTTAGCCTGGATTGAACGCAAGATTTCTGTGTGTTCCTGTGTCCAGTTTTTGATTGAAAAATCAGGTTTGATTAATGCGTAGAGAGGTTTAACCCTTTCTGCGTAGTTTAGAATGTATGTTCTTCCAAAATTTAGGAAACCCAGGATGCATTGTAAGTTTTTTTGCGTTTTTGGAGGTTGGAGCAGCGCACACTTTTCTAAAAAGTTAGCTGCCAAGCTCTTGCCTTCACTTGAAAGCTCATATCCTAGAAATAGGACATTGAGATGGGCAATTCTGGACTTTTTAAAGTTGAACTTATAGCCCTCAGAGGCGAAACCCAGTATAATGGTGCTCACCCTGTTCAAGTGTTTTATCCAGGTCATCGTCTGTCAGATATATGTCATCGACATAGGACAATGCCTCATTGTCATAAATTTGTAGTAACTCCGTTACCCTCGCTGAGGGAGTCGACAAAAGTGACGCTGGGTCCCCATTATGGAGAATGCTGTTAAGTACCTGCTTTCAGGTGCTATGTTTTGACAAAAGAAACCATTTGAGATGTCTAATGTGGTTTTATATTTTTTACGCACAATGTTATTCATTAATGCTGTGCTATGTGCATTTTGCACTGCAAAAGTTTTAGAACAAGTGTTTAGGTGTCTGTAATCCAAAACTAGATGATATGTATTGTCTGGTAAGGAGACAGGAAACAAAGGATTGTTCATTGAGGAGGTGCATGTTTCAATCGCCCCTTGATATTCAAGTTGATCTAAGATCTCCCTGACCTGTTTTTTAGCTTCTTGCTTTATTGGGTACTGCCGTTGTGCAGTTGGTTCATGTTTCAGATGTATTTTATGGTGAGGTGAGTCCTCATCCCATCCTACATGATTTTTATATAATGCTGGGGCCTGGGCCACTGCCCATTTCCTGGCATATGTATATTTTAGGTGAATTGGAATATGGTTGGAGAAGGCAGGCATAATAATGTCCTCGCCGTGTGGGCACTCCCTGACAAATTGTGGTGGCCAGTCCTTTTCTGCTAGAAGTATGTCATAGCCCCTTGATAGTCTTTCCCAAAAAAGTGCTTTCACCTGTCTAGGTTTGTCTCCCTCCATCCGGAGTGTTATTTCATATAACTTTTGTGGAGTACTAACCCTGGTGTCTACATTCTCAACTGTGATGTACTCATTCAAGTCCACTATCTCCAGAAGTTCCTTCAGGTTCTGGCGAACTATTGTGACTTCTGCTGCACTGTCCAGCATTGTCTGAGCCCATTCTCCGTTCTTGAGTTGTGTTCTCAGTATTCTCGGCATGTCTGATCTTCAGACCTGCTACCTTCTTTTTGGAGAATTGAGGTTTTGTTTTTGTTTTTGAAGCGTGTTTGTCGTCTTTCGATTTCACGCGTTCTTCTTTATGTTCTGATCGTCCTCTTCTTTCCGAAGTCTGTGATGAGATCTGAAAGGGACGAGAGGAACGTGTATCAGTATCTTGATACCTATCAGGTTTTCTCAAATTATCCCTATTCCTGAGGTTATACCTCCTTTCAGAGGGCTCCTTTTGAGGAGACCTACCTCGGGATTGAGAACGTTTCTCGTTTGATTTTTGTTTAGTAGACTCCCACTTCTTTTTAGAAGATGTAGGAGTTTGTTTTATTGAGTCCTTCTCAGGACTTTCAGATAGCTTCGGCTTTACTGGTCTTCCACCCAAACTATCTCTGCCTAATTCTGCATAAGATTGTTCTATTATTCTGGGTAGCTCAGTTTGATGTTCTGTAACATCGAATTCCCTCAATTTTTGGTGGATCGCCACTGCTGCTGCCTCCCCTTTAATATTTGATAATATTATTGTTGAGACCTGGTCGAAATTTTTCAGTAATTTCATACCTAAATTTAGAGCAGGCTCTGCCCCGTATTCGTTTTGAATTTGTTTTAGGACATCAGGTATTACCGCAATTGATGGAATACCATGTGTTTTAGTATAGATGGCAGCAAAGACTGAGCCCCAAGTGGTGCAGTCTTCCAGTTGTGGTGTGATCCCCATTGGTAAACTGATTGTTAGGATTATGTGTTTCTCATGCGTGCTAGTATTTGGAAATACTGCTTCGATTTGAGTAATTTTTTGAGCTATCCAAAATGGAATTTGCTCACGTTTTGTGGGCATTTTACCCATGACTGCGTATAGAGTCTGTGGTGTAATTTTTAGTGTATTCCCCTGTTGGGGAGTTGGATTTGGATATGTCAATGGTGGTCGGACTGTAAAAGTCTGCATGACATATTGGACCAATTGTCTGTAGATTTTTATTAACTCTGTGAGTTGAGTACGTAACTCCTCATCTGACATCTCTTCAATGTCTGGATGAGATGTGTAGCCGCCTAAAATCGGCCATGTTGCTCCTGGTCTACCTAGTGGACCAAGCCTGGTAATGTTTTTGTGATGTTTTAGGGCGCCTTTAAACCAGAGCTGATGTTCTTGGTATGTTAATGGAATTTCAATATCCTCGAAAGGACTGTATTCCTCTGGTGGTTCATCTTCTTTGTAGAAGTGAAACATGTGTGTTACTGAATTGCATTCAGGAAGTAGTACCCATGAATAGAATACCTCTGTCTGAAAGGATTCATGTGCCTCTATCACGAAAACTGCTCTACCGCCTCTTGGTGGTAGGCCATGTTTCATAAGTTTTAGAGTGATGGCTCTTCTTAAGTTTGGAGCGATGTCTATGACACCCTCCTCGGTTTCATTTAAACCGGTAATGTTAAAAACTGCTGCTAGGGCTGGATCAGCCGCAGCTACACCGTCTCTGGTTTCATTGTCGGAGCCAGGCATTTTGTTGTTTGAAAAATGTAGAAACAAGTTTCAAGGAAACAAAGATAAGGTGCACAATATTGTGGAACACTGTATCCTTCAACGTTGAGCAAACCAAACAGCTAATATATAGGGTACTGCCCTATGTAGCCGTGGTGGATACCTAACCCTGCCCACTCCAGACGTCTTTTGGACTATATGGGTAGGGGTCTTGAGAGAAAAAGCACGGCTGAGTTACTCAGTATCTAACGTTGAATTACTGCCTTACCAAACCATTGGGCGCCATGTAGTGTAGCTCCTATTTCCCTAATAGGCTCTGCGCATTGGAATAATATATCCTATAGGTTTGACATAGGACTAAGGTCAGTATGTCCCTATCGAGTATATTAAACTTAATTACTTGTGCCAGCTAGCTCAGAGGCCACTAGAAACTCCTTGACAACAAGAAGGGAGTAGTTTCTGGCAGCTGCAAAACATGACCACTGTGTTTCCCTTTAGAATTAGAACGTGTCCCAGAGTCGTGGAAACAATAGATAACTATTTCACTCAGCTCAGTCGTGCATGCTTATTTTTCTCCAAGTTACACAGAAAGAAATAGACGGGCGTTTCAATAAAGGATTTATTGAACAGTCTTGTTTCTAGTGTAAGTAAAATGTGCTGTTACGATCACAAGACAGTATGCGAGATAAATAATGTACAGGGTGAGCAGTAGAAATAAATAATACTGCGATAGCATTATCTTTTAGTACATATGCATTTACATAAATAACACAGACTAAAAATGCGAGTACTCATGCGATGCGTTGCTAAGCTAATTCTACCCCAATGTACCTAACCTGACCTAGGTGTAGGAAGAGGGAAGAAGTAGGTGAAGTATTCCTTACTATGGTATACTAAGAGTATGTTAAGTCTAGTATGCCTAGTATGCCAAGAGTCCCTCTAGGTTCTAGTCAGCTCCATACCTGAAGAATGAGAGAGGTAGGAATCTCTTTGCCAGACTCGAACTCCAACACCCCGCAAGGGAAGTCAGATCACTGGAAGCTGGGCTCTCTGCGTGCAGGGAATGGCAGCGTCTTCTCAGTGCGTCAGGCCGGGAAACGGGCTCCTCTGAAGTCGAGGTCTCCTCTGGTTTACAGGGGCTAGGGAAGGTATATTTGTACCTGAGAGCACCTAAGAATGTTAGCATTGACGTGAGTTGGACAGCGAAAGACGTCATGAATGAACCCCCTAAGGAATAATGGTTCATGCATAATATATGAGTCCTTGAAGAAATCAATAGTCCTGGACTAGGGAAACTCCCGCAGCCTAAGGGTCTGTTCTTCATGAACTCGTTGTGACGTTAGGGTGGACGGATGTCAGAGACCATGCCTGTATTTGGAGTGCACGGTTTAATGCCTAAATAAGGGCTGGGATTTTATGCCTATATAAGGGCAGGGCGAATTGTGCCTATATAAGGACATGATACTGGAAAGCCCGTTTATGGATACCCTAAGAGGAATACAACACAGAAACAGGTAGGAAGGGTACAAAAAGAGGCAAGAGGAGTGCACAAAGGAGCAACAGAGGTGCAAAAAAGCCAAGAGATATGAAAAAAGGGAGAAGAGTCATTCAGAAAGAAGCAAGAGAGGTACAGAAAAAGGCAAGAAAGATACAGAAAGAGGTAATGGAGGTGTAGAAATAAGGAAGAGAAGTGCAGAAAGAAGCAAGTGAGCTCCAGAAACAAGCAAATGAGATGTAAAAAGAACTAAAAGAGGTGCAGAAAGAGTCAAAACAGGTAGAGAAAGAATCGAGAGAAGTACAGAAAGAAGCAAGAAAAGTACAGAAAGAGTCAAGAGAAGTGCAGAAATAGGCAAGAGAAGTGCAGAAAGAGACAAGAGAGGTGTAGAAAGAGGCAAGACAATGGCAGAAAGAGGCAAGAGAGATAGAGAAACAGGGAAGAGGGATGCAGAAAGAGGCAAGAGGGGTACACAAAGAAGCAAGACAAGTACAGAAAGATTCAAAAGAGGTGCAGAAAGAACAAACAGAGGTGCAAAAACAACAAGAAAAGTACAGAAACAGGCAAGAAAAGTGCAGAAAGAGGCAAAAGAGGTACAGAAAGAGGGAAGAAAAGTGCAGAAAGAGACAAGTGAGCTGCAGAAAGAAGAAAGTGATGTGAAAAAACAACTAACAGAGGTGCAAAAAGAGGCAAGAGAGGTACAGAAAGAAGCAAGAGAACTGTAGTAAGAGACAAGAAAAGTGCAGAAAGAGGCAAAAGAACTGCAGAAAGTGGCAAGAGAGGAGAGGTGCAGAAAGAAGCAAGAGTGGTGCAGAAAGAGCCAATAGAGGTGCACACACAGGCAACAGTGGAGCAGAAACAGGCAAGAAGACTGCAGAAAGAGGCAAGAGGAGTGCAGAAAGAAGCAACAGAGGTGAGGAAAAAGGAAAGAGAGGTGCACAAAGAGGAAAAGAGCTGCAAAAAAGGCAAGAGAGTTTCAGAAAAAGACAAGGCACATACAAAAAGAGGGAAGGACCTGTTGTCAGACACTGAAAAATAGAAAAGAAAAACCGCAGTTGGTTTTAAATTCTACCATCCTATCTCAGCAGCGTTTCTCTGCTCGTATGCAGCTATGCCGTACTCACGTCATCAAGGTTACCTCCTCGCCTGGATACTACCTCATTGCGGCTCCGTGGAACACTGAGCCTGCATGAGGAGTCCCATTTTATGCTGAGTGTAATTGGTTGGGTATTTTTAATCATACACCACTTTCACTCACTTCTGACCCTTCCACTCACACTCCTACACCACACATAGTATTGTTACAAAATCAGTGCTCCTGCGTAGTCGTAGGTCGCAGCATGCCCCATCCCGCAGCGGGACGGGAAGACCCCGATGATGAAGCATGCCACCAAGGGTCCTTTTGGTGGGTGAGGGGTATTTTAACAAAGCTGTGTGCTTTCCATCATAGTAGGAGACACATTAGGTCTGGAGGAACAGTACTTACTTTTCTTTTCCATAAGGGTGGATCCCTTTGTTTGATACCTATTGACTAGAGGAGGACGTATCCACCTCTTATGCTCTTTGAGCACTACCTCTTCACTCCCCCTTTTGGTTATTTGACATACAAAAAGAAGCAAGAGAGGTGCAGAAATTGGCAAAAGAGATGCAGAAAGAGTTGAGGGAGGTGCAGAAAGAGGCAACAGAGGTTCAGAAAGAGGGGGAAAAGGGTGGAAACAGAGGCAAGAAGAGTGCAGAAAGAAGCAACAGAGGTGCAAAAAAGGCAAGAGAGGTGTAAAAATGGACCAAAGACGTGCAGAAAGAAGCAAGAGACATACAGACATTGGCAATAGAGAATCAGAAAGAGGTAAGGGAGGTGCACAAACAGGCCAAAGACGTGTACAAAGAAGAGAACTACAGAAATAAGTAAACTGCAGAAACAAGCAAATCAGGCGCAGAAAGAACCAAGAAAGGTGCAAAAAGACACAAAAGAGGTACAAAAAGAAGCAAGATAAGTGCAGAAAGAGGTAACAAAAAGGGAACAAAGTGGTAAGAGAAGTACAGAAAGTTGCAAAAGAGGTGTAGAAAGAGGCAAAACGGATGCACAAAGAGGCAAGATAGGTGCACAAACAGGCAACAGAGATGCAAAAAGAAGGAAGAAGGGTGCAGAAAGAGGCAAGAAGAGTGCAAAAAGAAGCAACAGGTGCAGAAAAAGGCCAGAGAGGTGCAGAGAGAGGCAAAGAGGTACAAAAAAGGTAAGAGAGGTGCAGAAAGAAGCAAAGAGGTGCAGAAATTGGCAAGACAGGTGCCGAAAGAGGTAAGGGAGGATACAGAGAGAAAAGAGAGGTGCAGAAAGAGGCAAGAGGAGTGCAGAAAGAGGCAAGAGAGGTGCACAAACAGGCAACAGAGGTAGAGAAAGAAGAAAGAATGGCGCAGAAAGAGGCAAGAGGAGTGCAGAAAGAAGCAACAGAAATGCAAAAAGAGCCAACAGAACTGCACAAAAAAGCAACGGAGGTGCACAAAGAGGCAAGACAAGTACAGAAAGAACCAAGAGAACTCCAGAAATTGAAAGCACCAATCCTTCCCATATCACTGTTGTAAGTCTCACCATATTCCTGAAAGCATGCATGCATGTGTCTATGCCTTTTGCTAGTGGCATAATACATAAAAGAAACATACAAATAGTTGTATACCTGTGTTTCAGACATCTACATATTTAGATGCATAACACGGGTGAGAATACATGTACAAGTAGACACATACCTCAGTCGGAAGACCACACAGACCTTTAAACTTGGCAGTCTACACTTCCCATTTCAAGCAGACACCTAAATTTATATGGCCTACTTCAAGTGTACCTTTCCAGAGACTCATACAAAGTACTCTAATCACTAATCCCTCTGTCACCATATCTTAAACCTCAGTTTTCTGCTGCAGCTTCATTTTTCACCGACTGCTCACAATGTTAGACCTACTAAATTTAGATCAACAATCCTTCTCATGTCACTGTTATGTCTAACCATATTCCTGAACATATGCATACGTATGTCTGTGTCTTTCCCATGTCACAGTTATAAGTCTAACCATATTTCTGAACATATGCATATGTATGTCTGTGTCTTTCCAATGTCACTGTTATAAGTCTCACCATATTCCTGAAGGCATTCATGCATGTGTTTGTGCCTTTCCCTAGTGAAGTCATACATAAAAAGAAATATACAAATAGTTGTATACCTGTGTTTCAAACGTCTACCATATTCAGATGCATAACACATTTGTGAAAACATGTACAAATAGACACATACCTTAGTCACAAGAGCACACAGACCTTTAAACTTGACTGAGTGCACTTCCCATATCAAATAGAGATCTACATTTATACACCCTACTTCAAGTATATCTTTCCACAGATTCATACAAACTACCCTAATCACTAATCACTCTGCCAACATGTCTCAAACCTCACTTTTCTGCCGCACCTTCATTTTTTAGCGACTGCTCAGAATGTTAGAGCTACCAAATTTAAAACAGCAATCCTTTCCATCTTACTGTTGTAAGTCTTACCATGTTCCTGAAAGCTTGCATGTATGTGTCTGTGCCTTTTGTTACTACCATCATACATAAAAGAAACATACAAATAGTTGTATACCTGTGTTTCAGATGTCTATTGTCTAGCATCTTCAGATGCATAACACGTGTGAGAATACATGTACAAGTAGAGACATACCTCACTCATAAGACCATGCATGCACACCTTAAAACTTGACAGACGGCACTTCCCATTTCAAGCAGACACCTATATTTATACGGCATACTTCAAGTGTGCCTTTCCAGAGACTCAAACAAAGTACCCTAATCACTAAAACCTCTGCCAACATGTCTTAAAGCTCACTTTTCTGCTGCACCTTCATTTTTCACTGACTGCTCAGATTGTTAGACCTACCAAATTTTAAAAAATAGCAATCCTTCCCATGTTAATGTTGTAAGTCTTACCATGTTCCTGAAAGCATGCATGCATGTGTATGTGCCTTTTGCTACTAGCATCATACATAAACGAAATATGCAAATAGTTGTATAACTGTGTTTCACAAGTCAACCATTTTCTGATGCATAAAACGTGTGAGAATACATGTACAAGTACACACATACCTCAGACACAAGACATGGAAAGAAAGCTTGTTATTGGGTAAAAAGCATTTCATTCTCTTAGAGGGAGGATCCAGCACCTGTTCTTTTCCTCTTATTTTGGGTGTGTCTGCATGTGTAGACAGCATTTTGTAGGCTCTACTTAATTTTTTATATTTTTGGTATTTTGACCTACACATTTTTCAACATGGCATCTTCACATTCCGAAGAAGAGCAGCATGAGGAGGTAGAAGATATTGAAGAGGCCATGAAGAAGAGTAAAGAAAGCATTGTTTGGGCCTTTTTCGCTGTGCCTGAGGGTGAAAAAAAAGTCAATGCAAGAAAAGTCATCTGCACCATCTGCCACAAAGTCCTCTCCAGAGGTTCCGAAAAGAAATATTCTTGTGGCACATCATCAATGCGCAAACATCTGGAGACAATACACCCTGTTTGTCTCGCGCGTGAAGTGATGCCTCGGGAGAAGAGGGAGCAAGCTGCAGCAGACGATGGAAGTCAACCTTTGACATCAGCTGGAGCTGTTCTTACAACTCCTCAACCCCGAATCTTTCCCGAACTCGCTGATGCAGGAATACACTGCAGAAAGTGTTTAACAACTCTCTGCGTTGGTGAACTTTCCATTGATGCCATCATTAATTTGTTAAAAACACATAAGTGCTAATTTTTTTTGGTTTTTGAACCTTGTGTTTCTTTGTTTTTTAGAAACACTATTGTTGAACTTCTCAAGTTTTTTTAGTTTAAAAAAGTCAAAATCACCCAAAAAATAAAAAATTGTTAGAAAAAACAAAAAAACCTCAATATTGTTTAAAAAAAAAAAGGTTCTTATGGAACCACCTATACTGGTTGAAAATAGAAAAATGGTATGTAGTGAAACTGATTGCTTGCGTAAATGTGTGTGTGATGAATGTAAGAATAGTGCATGGATGATTGAATGAGTGCATAGGTAGTATGTCAGTGAATGCATGAGTGTAAGGATACTGCTTGAGTGAATAGTTGAGTACAGGGGTACTGCCTGGGTGATTGCATGAGTGCAAGGGTAGTGTGTGAGTCATTGGATGAGTGCATAGGTAGTGCCAGGGTGATTGGATGAGTGTATGGGTAGTGCCTGTGTGACTGGATGAGTGCATGGGTAGCACCTGAGTGAAAGAATGAGTGCAAGGGTAATTGCTGTGTGCTTAGATGAGTGCATGAGTAGTGTCTGAGAGAATGGATAAGTGAATGGGTAGTGCCTGAGTAAAAGGATGACTGCCAGAGTAATGCATGGGTCATTGGATGAGTGCATGGGCAGTGCCTAAGAGAATGTATACGTGCATGGGTAGTGCCTGAGTGAATGATTGAGTGCAGGAGCAGTGACTGAGTGATTGCATGAGTGCATGGGTAGTGCCTGGGTGATTGCATGAGTGCAGGGGTAATACCTGGGTGATTGGATGAGTGCATAGGTAGTGCATGGGTGATTGCATGACTACATGGGTAATGCCTGATTGATTGGATGTGTGTATAGGTAGTGCCTCCTTGATTGCATGGGTCCATGGGTAATGCCTGAGTGAATGGATGAGTGCATGGGTACTGCCTGAGTGAATGGTTGAGTGTAAGAGTAGTGCCTGAGTGATTGCATGAGTGCATGGGTAGTGCCGGGTTGATTGCATGAGTACAAGGGTACTGCATGGGTTATTGGATGAGTGCATGGGTAGTGACTGAGTAGAAGGATGAGTGCAAGGGTAATGCCTGGGTCATTTGATGAGTACATGGCTAGTGCCTGAGAGAATGGATGAGCGCATGGGTAGTGCCTGAGTGAATGGTTGAGTGTAAGAGTAGTGCCTGCGTGATTGCATGAGTGCATGGGTACTGCCTGGGTGATTGTATGAGTGAAGGGGTAGTACCTGGGTGATTGGGTAAGTGCATAGGTAGTGCATAGGTAATTGCATGCCTGCATGGATAATGCCTGAGTGATTGGATGTGTGTATGGGTAGTGCCTCCTTGATTGTATGAGTGCATTGAAAGTGCTTGAGTGAATGGTTGAGTGCAAGAGTAGTGCCTGAGTGATTGCATGCGTGCATGGGTAGTAACTGAGTGAATGGTTGAGTACAAGAATAGTGCCTGAGTGATGGCATGAGTGCATGGGTAGTGCCTGGGTGATAGGATAAGTGCAGGTGTAGTACCTGGGTGATTGGATGAGTGCATGGGTAATGCTTGTGTTAAAGGATGAGTGCAGGTGTAGTACCTGGGTGATTGGATGAGTGCATGGGTAATGCTTGTGTTAAAGGATGAGTGCAAGGGTAATGCCTGGGCCATTGGATGAGTGCATAGGTAGTGCCTGAGTGAATGGTTGAGTACAAGAGTAGTGCCTGAGTGATTGCATGAGTGCATGGGTGGTGCCTGGTTGATTGCATGAGTGCAGGTGTACTGCCTGGGTGATCGATGACTGCATGTGTGGTACCTGAGTGACTTCATGAGTGCAAGGGTAATGCCTGGGTGCTTAGAGGAGTGCATGGGTAGTGCGTGAGTGAAAGGATCAGTGCTAGGGTAGTGCCTGTGTCACTGGATGAGTGCATGGGTAGTGCCTGAGAGAATGGATCAGTGCATGGGTAGTGCCTGACTCAATGGTTGAGTAGAAGAACGGTGCCTGAGTGATTGTATGAGTGCAGAGGTACTGCCTGGGTGATTGGATGAGTGTATGGGTAGTGCTTAACTAAAAGGATAAGTGCAAGAAGAATGCCTGGGTTATTGCATTAGTGCATGAGTTGTGCCTGAGAGAACGGATAAGTGCATGGGTAGTGCCTGTGTGAAAGGATGAGTGCAAGGGTAATGCCTGGGTCATTGGATGAGTACATGGGTAGTGCCTAAGAGAAAATATGAGTGCATGGGTAGTGCCTGAGTGAATGGTTGGGTGCAAGAGTAGTGCCTGAGTGATTGCATGAGTGCATGGGTAGTACCTGGATGATTGCATGAGTGTAGGAGTATTGTCTGGGTGATTGGATGAGTGTATGTATAGTACCTCAGTGACTTCATGAATGCAAGGGTAATACCTGGGTGCTTAGATGAGTGCATGGTTAGTGTGTGAGTGAAAGGATCAATGCAAGGGTAGTGCCTGGATCATTGGATGAGTGCATGTGTAGTGCCTGAGAGAATAGATGAGTGCATGGGTAATGCCTGTGTGAATGGTTGAGTGCAAGAATACTGTCTGAGTGATTGTATGAGTGCATGGGTTGTGCCTGGGCGATTGCATGAGTGCAGGGGTACTGCCTGGCTGATTAGATAAGTGCATGGGCAGTGTGTGAGTAAAAGGATGAGTGCATGGCTAGAGGCTAGATGAATAGGTGATTGATAGTAATGAATGAGTGTACGGGTAGTCCCTGTGTGATTGCATGAGTGCATTCATAGGGGCCGATTCCGATTCGGGCCGGAAATCTCTCCGACCGAGCCGGACCCGGAGAGATTTCCGACCGAATCGGACCCGTGCAGTCCGACCGAACGAGTACGATGCGTACGTATGCCATCGGACACGAGTCGGTCGGACTCCCATTGACGTCAATGGGAGCCTGTCGTACAACGCATACGCGGGCTCCCATTGACTCAATGGGTGCGATGCGGACAAGTGCGCCCCCTACAGCGTGTACGCGGCGAAGCGATTCGCGCCGTACACGCACAGGTAGGGGGGACCCATGGGTCCCCCCTGTGTGCGACTCGCACGGCTACGCGTACAGGGGGGTCCGACACGAACCCCCAAAGTACGGCTCCGACTGCTCTTTGGAGCCAGAGTGCGCGGCTCGGTCGGACTGCTCGCGGCGCGCATCGTACTTACCCGGCCGGGGAACGTCTCCATTGCGCGGTGCGAGTCGAGTCCGAGCGAGTCGGTCGGTGCGGTTAGACCCGGGAACGAGTCGGTCGGAGCGGTCGGGATGCCCGGACGAGTCGGTCGGCGAATACGCATCGTACTCGCTCGCCCGGACGCGCGTACGGTTCGGTCGGGTAATAGGGCTCCGAATAGGATCCGGTAAAGCCGAATCCGATTCGGAGCACTACCGGCCGAGATCGGAATCGGCCCCATAGTGTCTGTTTCATTCAATGAGTGGATGGGTAGTCCCTGGGTAATTCTATTAGTGCATATCTTTTCTATGTATGCATCTGAGAAGTCCTTTGATAGGGAGTTCAATACACGCCTGTCCTGTATAATGAGGAGTAAATCATTTGCAATTAAAGCACTTTTATTGGTCTATGCACTTTTGCAAAAAGTAAGTATCATACTACTCCTCAGAAATATGATGATACTTTTCAAATAGTGTAAAGGATGAACATTATTTATATTAGAAATAAATAACATATAATTAAATTTTAAACATTTTTCCAGGTTATCATGCATTTTATATTATGTATTGGAAAGTATCTTTTCAAGGTTTATTTGGCAGTATGGGAAAGTCAGGCGCTCTCTAAAATACATGTCACTCCCGCAATCTCAGGGCGGGTTAGCAATTCCCAATGTTGGATTCTATCATTGGGCTTGTCTACTCCACCAGATGTCGATACTATTTAGCTCCCCTCTGAGCCAAGATATGGAGGAGGATAAGATCCCGACGATATTTGAACTTATCATTGGGACGGATGCTAAAGGGGTGCTCATGCGTCAGACTAAACCAAGTTACTTTAGGAAGCTCCGATCAAAGGTTATGTACAGCGCATGGGAAGTATGGAAAAAGGTGCAGAAGGTTATGACAATCCCCAAAATAAATTATTATACATCACTGTGGCATGCACAAGATCTTCCACATTCCTTTAATGACGTGATGGGTAGGCAATGGGAGCAACTAGGCTTAACAAGGGTAGGCGACCTGTTTGAAGCAGGTCAGCTACGCACGTTCAATGCTCTACAGCAGGAGTATGGAATTTCTCCTAGGCAATATTTTAAATATGTTCAAATCCGTGAGTACTTTACTTTTGGTCAAGGATCAACGATATCCCCGGGGGGAAAAATTCCAATAATAGAGCTAGGAGCTGGGAGCGGGAGCTGTAATAGGATTAGGAATATCTATGGCCTTTTGCTCAAAAGTATCCAGGATGATCTTGAGACAATTGAATCAGGATTGGCAGGGAAATTACAAGATCCGGATGTAGATGTGTATATGTCCCTGCTAATAGCAGGCAAAATTCTTCGCTCAGCAAACCTCAAGGCTCAGCACTATAAGACGTTATTTAACCTCTATTTCAATACACGCCTGTCCTGTATAATGAGGAGTAAATAATTTGCAATTAAAGCACTTTTATTGGTCTATGCACTTTTGTAAAAAGTAAGTATCATACTACTCCTCAGAAATATGATGATACTTTTCAAATAGTGTAAAGAATGAACATTATTTATATTAGAAATAAATAACATATAATTAAATTTTAAACATTTTTCCAGGTTATCATGCATTTTATAATATGTATTCTTACCTTTCAAGTAATTTAGATACATTACTCAGTATAACTATTTTAGAGTAGTATTATCCTAAACAGCATTAAAACTGCTTTCAAACTTCAACAGTAGCTACTATAAAAAGAAAAAGAAAACTGTTATTTAATGATAATATATTACAGAAATTATAATTATTATATTTTTAAGAACACTACATAAATTTAGAATTACATAACATTTTCAGTTTCCCTTTTTTTCTGATCTCAGATTCCACTTAACTTCACCATACGCAGTGATTTCAATGTAGTATCATCATTGAACAGCGGGGGAAAAAACAATCAAATTGATTGTAGAAAAACAAACCAAATCAGCATAGAACATCATTATCAATATGTGTGGCTATGCGTTTTCCTATCTACCTTTTGTTAATTATTTCCTTCATCTACATTAACTCTATTTTTATCTCAAATACATTTGACAAAATGTAGACTCTCATTTACATCTGGTACAATATACACAACAAATATATAAACTGTTTGCTTTTAAACACAATTTTTCAAATGTAATATCAATTAGTGCAAATAATAATCTTAACACTAATTAAAAATACTAATAGTTTGCAGTGCTGTCTACTTTCTGTTTACATCTTCCCAATAGGCCGAATGATGTACTCAAAACTTTGGCTCCAGAAATAACAAATATGAATTTGGTAATTCATAAGGCAATCTAGTTTTGAATTCCAAGTGGGCATCATTGCAAAGTGTCCATCCTTTGTTACACTTTAAATAAACAGTATAGTGTCCAGATGCTGCAGTAAGTCCTTCATGAAAAATAATAGCTGCTGTTGTATAAGTTCTTCCTGAAATAGATATTTGACTTGCTTTAAAATTTGTAATTTTCTTCCATTTGCTCTACATCGATGTAACATTAAAATTAGATATTTTCCAAATTTTTCTATATGTAATGTAGACAACATCTCTGATCTACAATGTGAGAATCTCATATCCTGATTTGCTGTTTTTATCAATTTGTTAAAAGGTACTGATTCGCAGTCTAGTGTTGTCAAGTATAAGAATCGTTCTGTTTGTATTTCAGTGGTAGAAGTAAATGAACACTCTTCACACTTATGGTTCCACTTGTAACTTAGTCCAAATAAGTTTTCAATGTGTATTCCTTCATGTTCTAATACTCCAAGCATAAGCATTAGAAATTCTTGTGCATCTTGTTGTATGTTGAGAGTAAATGTCAATGAACCAGTACATATATCTAAAAGATGCTGAATGCCAGAGCAGTATGCATTTTACTTCTGTCATTTATCAACTGTTGAAATACATGATGTAGTAAAGAACAGAGGGGCATATTAGCAAGACCCACGTTAAAATTATCGCCGTTTTAGCGGCAGGAAACTGCCTCTAAAACGGCGATAATGGGCTTGCTAATATGCGTTATGGAATTCCAATAGAAGCCCATGTTAGATGTGCAGGACATCTAACCTGGGCTTCTATTGGAATTCTATAACGCATATTAGCAAGCCCATTATCGCCGTTTTAGCGGCAGTTTCCTGCCGCTAAAACGGCGATAATTTTAACGAGGTTCTTGCTAATATGCCCCAGAATCTTTATTCATGATTTCCCATGATTTCATGATGAAGATGTGGTAAATGAAACACAACATTCAGAATCACATTAGCATAACAGTTGACATCTGAACTATTTTCTAACTGGTATCCTACAATATCATCAACACTTTCTATTTTCTTTTTCTTTTGCTTTATACTTTCAAATTTTTCTTCAGTTGCTTTCCTTTTTTGAACCTCGGTTGCATCTTTCACATATTTCCGTTTTGGACACACTATACGTTTCTCATATATGGGATATTCACCTAAATCAGGAGCATAAATTCTTCATAAACGATTGTACTCTCTTACACAATTTGCATCAGCACAAACCTTTTTCTTATCAAACTCTATCAAATACAAACCAGACAATGTTCTTACTCGAGACAATGCAATGTATGCCATTCCCTCTTTGAACATCGTACTTCCAATATTTACAAAAGCTCTGTCTATACTTAAACCTTGAGATTTATGAATAGTTACTGCATATGCTAAAGACAGAGGAAACTGTTGTCTGCTAACATACAAATCTTTTACAAGCAAAAAACGTACGAAATAACACCCAATCTGTCTTACCTCGTTAATCTGATCAAATTTAATATTCAAAAATACTATTCCATCTTTATTCTGAAAATTTACAAGATCAATAACTTTCCCATTGCTCCATCTACTAAACCTTCCTCTACATTCAAATTACGCCGCAAAATTACACGACAGTTTACACATACATGTAAAGTCTTTTCTAAACCTGCAGTTTTCGATACAAACTTTCCCAAAGAATGCAATTTAGCCTGTAGTTTCGCTGTAAGAAGAGTAATCACTCTCTGGTGTTCAATTTAATCAATAGCTTGAATTTCCACAATTTGTTGTTTTTCCAGTTTCAGAAGTTGTTGATTAAATGTAGAACACTATTGCAGTGTAGGCATTAGGCAAATTATAGACTTGTTTTCTCCAAGCATATTGTACATTACTTCAGCTGCTGTGTTTCCAGTTGTAAACAAGTTCCTTAGTAGCAGACTTTCGAAAGCTTGTTTACCATGTTCCGTCAAGACACCAATTCTTATGTCTTGAAGAATATTTCCATAATCTTCATCACTTGCTTGTCGCATATTCTTAACAGGTTCTTTATATTCAAAATGTAACCAAATGTTCACAATTCCAATACTTCCCAAAGATTTCCTTGTATCTTCATGGACAAGTGTTTTAAAAACAGGCTGTCCTTTCACAGGAGTATGTTTTAGTAGGTCTCCGAATAAAATTAAATGTTTTCCTCCAAACTGAACATCGTAATCTTTTTTTAAATCTGTTGCATTATTAAATGTACAAAGGCAACATTAAGTTTGAGACCATGCTCACCTCGTCAATGATTAAAAGTTTCATTTTTTTGAGTACTCTTGAGACTTCATAACAAGCTTCTCCAGATAGTTTCTGATATTCCAATTTATTATCATGTTCAACAGGTAACATAAGTAATCAATGTAAAGTAATCCCTTTAATGTTGTGTGCTGCTAATCCAGTTGGAGCTGTTACAACAGAAGATAAATGTGATTCTGTAGTTTTGTGTAGATAACTGGTCAAAACTTTATTTAAGAAAAAAAATTCTGTTCCAGCTTGACCACTGATGTACAATAGAATAGGTTTAAATGATGAACATTGGCATTCTTTTTTTGTGCAGCAAACCATGTATCTGTTGTTTGAATTGTAGATATATTTCTTTTGTTCAATATTTAGTTGTTCTTCTAACTTTTCCAACTGAATAATATCCTGTTGTGCTTGGTGCATTGCAGTTTCTACCTCATTCATGGCTATTGCTGTTTCTTTTTCAATAATTGGTTCTCCCAGTGGATCTTGACTCAGTGGACCAGAACTTTGACTGCCTTGTGAACTTTCTCTACCTATTTCAGCTGCAATAGTACATTCTTGTTCAATCTCATATAATATTTGTAGATAAGTTGGGAAAATTGTGCACTGAATGCTATCTTTACTTGCATTAAAAGAATCTTCATAGCATTCAAAATCTCTTAGTAATTCTGTTTCACCACGCCAAGGCTTGAACAATTGCAGAAGTGCTAAAAAGAAAAATTCTCTTTTATCTGGACTTTCGCAACTGAGTTTTCTGTGGTTAATAAGATTTCCTTTGGTATGTTTTACTAAACATCCGTCACATCCAATTACTGCATATTTCTCTTCTTTTATATTTTCTGTAACTTTTCTTTTAAAGCTGTAATGTTGAAGAATTTCATACAGACATAGGTTTTCGAGATGTGGACTCCTTTTGGGATAGTATGTATCCAACATATTAGTTTTAACAATATCTGTACTTTCTGGTTCATTCTGTGCTAAGTATTCAATTTCTTGTAAAGATTTCAATACTCTATTTCGAGTGGAGGCAAGACGTAGACTTACCCAAATGATTCATCTTGACTTTGAATATAAACTGTCAGAGCTCAAGCGATCCAAACATTCATAGGATCCAATCTCTGAATGGGAAAGCATTTTCAAGCTAAGGCTGTACAATTTCTTGCTCAGACTCTTCTCTGCTGACATTTCTTCCCACATTTCTTTCATTTCTGTGTTTTCAGATTTGGTTATATATGATGTAACATAGCGAGCAACAGCAATTGAATTATCTGCAACATATTGAATATCCATGTTTGCATTCCACATTTTCAAAATAACTGGATTGTAGTCATTAATGTACTTTGAAGCTTCTGTTCTTTTTAAGTTGTATGAATTCTTCAGCGATTTCCTAGTTATTGTATGCCTTACTGCTGACAAAAAACTATTTACTCTTCCTTTAGAAATTATACGACGTGGGAATCCAAAACGAGATTTTGTATAAAATTTCCCTTTACCCCTGTATTTTCGTTGGCAGTATTTCCCACATCGATGACTTTGAAACCGTAAAACTTATTGTCTCAAGCTCTTTTCTCCTCCGTCTCTTGGAATGGCACATGTAACATACTGTTCAATGAAAGACAAAACAGTTTAATCAGTATCAGTTTCAAATTTTGGTGCATTCTTTATCCATAATAGCATGTGTATATGAGGAGCACCTCTGGCTTGGTACTGTTTTCTCCAAAAGAAATCAGTAACTTCTCCAAGAGGAGGAATATTTTTATTGCAGATAAATGACATCATACATTGAAACCTGTGGTTAACATACCTGCAGTCATTTACAGGATCCAAGGAACAGAGTTCTCCAGTTGTCTTCAAGTCAATGTTTTTAACATTTGAATTTGCTTCTCGTAGAGATTCAAGTAAATCTTCCCACGCGTATTCAGCACAGCTAAGTGTTACAAACCATGTAGGTGTACCTAAGTTTCTTAACATACATTTAAGTTCACCATGACGACGAAACCAATAATCATTGGTACCACATTGACACGCCATCAAATTAATTAACTGAGATTCTAAATTTTCATCTCTTTGTTGAACTTTGTCCATGAATTCTTTTGCAGAAACATGTTGAAGATGAACTCCTGTTTTTGATATGTGGTACATTGCATATGAAAGTGCAGATAAGTCACTTTCAAACAGAAGATGAAATATATATGGAATTCACTTTCGAAATCTTGGATCTTCAGAGTACAATCTTGTAGAGCGGTATTCTGAAGCTGGAATCCGTACAGCTCGCTCATCAAATCGTCCACCTTCTCCAGTGCGGAATAGCTGTGGAAAACAACAAGCTTCTAAACTTTTTTCCCATACACTCATGGGAGTTCCCTTTGCTTCCTTCATTTGAAATAATTCAATACAGTTTCCTATTATTTCTTTCAAATGTAGAGGATGTATAGTATAATGTTCATAAACCTCTTCAGTCCTGGACTTGTCCACTTTTTCTATTTGGCCACTTGACATTAGTGATTCATCTTCTAAGCATATTACTTCTTCATCAACATTTACCTCTTATAAAAAATATTATTCTGTACCAGGTACAAGCTAGCCTTGTGAAGTTTAGTAACATCTACAAACTCTTGCCAGATTTTTCGACTCTTTGTTGGTTCACCATTTACTAGAATAACTACTGGCTCATTTTCCTCCCTGTCTACACCAACAGTTTCAATGTTTTTCTTAAAGTCTAAAGGTAAGTACACAACTCTTCCTTTCAGACCTCTTTGTAAATTTGTTGGTGGCAGCTTACCTGTTTTAGGCTCCATACGAACGATGGCCTGAAATGGGTGTACATATTGAATAAGAATAGACTCATACGCATTGAAATCTGCCAGTTCCTGAGGAATAGGTACCAACTCTAAGTTGTTATGTACTGCTCTAGCTGGCATTTTGTTCTCTTCTAATTTGTTGTAACAATATTTACAAATAACTTGATCAGTAGCCAACTCAAACTGACCTTCTACCAACAAATAAGCACCAAATTGCTGCCACTTATCATTGCTTTCCTTTTCACTTTTTAAATATAAATCAACATTCCTAGTTTGACTTCTATAGTGAGTACGTCGACAACAAATACAAACATAGGGGCCCATTAGGATGGCTGGCGGATTGCCCCCGCTGGGCCAGCGGTAGCCACCGCTGGCCCGGCGGGGGCGATCCGCCCGCCATCCTTGCATGATTGACCCCCCACCATATTAGTATGGCTGGGGAGTCCGCGGCAGACGGGAAGACCGTCTGCCGCTTTTCCGCCGGTCGACTCGTCGACCGGGCGGAAACATGCCATAATATGGTGGCGGTGTCTGCAAGACACCGCCATCCATATTACAATGCAGATGGTGACTCGCCTTTCCATGGCGGCATGGAAAGGCATACGGTTGCTGCTTTGGGGGGTTGGAGGGGTGGGGGATGCACATGGGGGGTACCTATGGTACCCCCCTACATTGGCGTGGACAAGGTGGCAGGCACCGCACGGTGCCTGTCATCTTGTGCATGCCAATGCACAACATGCATCCACAGCATTTTGGCGGGCGGTGCTGTGAGCACCACCCGCCACAATGTTGCGGATGGGGGATGCCACTGCCACCGTGGCGGTGGCATCCTAATGCCCACAGTGGGACCGCCGCACCTCTGGCAGATGGTCCCATTCACCATTACGGTGGCGGGCGGACAAAGTCCGCCCGCCATCGTAATAGGCCCCATAGTTTGGTTTTTCAGACCAAACTGTCTTAAACTTTGTAATTTCTTCTACAATCTCATCAATACTAATCTCTTTCCCGTGTTCTTCAACACCTACACTTATCAAACTCACACTTTCTCTACACTCCTCTTGTGAACCAAAAAAAAACTGACAGTTTGACACAAACGTTTTGTACATCTGATACTGAACCGTGCAAAAGAGCTGTGCTCATTTCACTTAAACATAATGCAGGAGTTTTTACATAGTAAAATCTCCTTACAAACTCCCGCATTTCAGAGTGGTGTACCGCTAACATTCTTAAATGATGAAAAGTACTTTGGCACACTTTTCTTGAAAGACAGGCCAGAGAATGACCCTGCAAATTAGTATATTTTCTTATTTTACATGGATCTAGTCCTTGTAACATCTTAATCTTCTGTTTAACACTTTTATTTGCATATTGTAGTAAAAAAATGCGTAATATGTCAATAGATACCTTTAGAACACTGCAAATACTGCTACAATCCCACTTATATACAGGTTCTTGTGTACGCCTCCCTTGAGCTTCTTCACCTATTACTTCTTCCACATTCCTAACAACCATTTTTTCTGGGACATCCATCTTTCATCTCATAGCATCAACCACTAGTACCAACTGCAGTTACAAATGTGTTCTCTTGAAAATAGCTTTCTTCATTAAAGAAAGGCTCAGTACTGGAAGTGTGCTTCCATTGTCCAGTAAAAGTTTTACAAAAGTTACTTCTATTAACAAGTCTTTTTCTTTTTCTTTTCTCTTTCATAAACACCATTGTTTTATCCAATGTTCTCATTCTCTTCAATATTAATATAAATAATTTTAGTTTCAATTCAAAAGCAGAATCTACTACACTTTCAATGTGTTGCTTCTCCTTATACACTGCTGATCTTCTTTTATACTTTTTACAATCTTTTAATACATTTTGAATTACTCTACTTCTAAACATTCTTATATGTATCTCTTTAAATAGTTTTTGCCTTCTTATAATATGAGTTGTTTTTCCAAAAACTAATTGTTTTTACCATTACAATTCTTCTTTTCCTTCTGGTTTGTTGTAAAACTTTTCTTTTTCAGTTCATTATTATTGACTTTCTTTAATCTCTCTACAAATGTTTTAAGAAACGGTTTAGTGCTCTTACCAGAAGAGATTTTATCCTGAGTAACATTTTGCTCTTTTTCTAATGCACTCTTTTTACTTTTCTTTAAGTAGTACTGTTTTCTTTGTTCTCTTCTCTTTTCATGTTTTCTTGCCATCTTCAATTTGTGTCTCAAAATCAATTTCTAAAAAACAAACAACAGTTTCAATAGTTTGTTACATCACTTAACAATTTTAAATTAATTACGTCAATATTCATAATAACCACTAAGTAATTACTTATAATTACATTGCTATTCTCTTTATAACAAATACAAAAACAAAAGTACAGAAAGAAGCAAGAGAACTGCAGTAAGAGGAAGAAAGGTGCTGAAAGATAAAGAAAGGGGCAGAAAGAAAAAGAAAGGTTCAGAATGAGGCAAGAGAACTGCAGGAAGAAGCAGCACAGCTACAGAAAAATGTGAGAAGTGCAGAAAGAGGCGACAGAGGTGCAGAAAGAGACAATAGGGGTGCACAAAGAAGCAACAGAGGTGCACAAACATGCAAGAGAAGTACATAAAGAGGCAAGAGAGATGCAGAAAGAGGCAAGAGAGGTGCAAAAGAGACAAAACGGTGGCAGAAAAAGGCAAGAGAGATGCAGAAAGAAGCTTGAGAGGTGCAGAAAAAGCAAGACAAGTTTATAAAGAAGCAACTGACGTTCAAAAACAAGCAGGAGAAGTGCAGAAAGAGGAAAGAGATCTGCAGAAAGAGGAAGAAATGTGCAGAAAGAGGCAAGAGAGATGCAGAAAGAGGCAAAAGAGGTGCCGAAAGAGGACACAGAAGTGCAAAAAGAGGGAACAAGGGAGAAGAAAGAGGCAAGAAGAGTGCAGAAAGAAGCAACAGAGATGCACAAAAAGGCAAGAGAGGTGCAGAAAGAGGGAAAGAGGTACAGAAAAAGGCAAGAGAGGTGCAGAAAGGGACAAGAGATGTGCAAAAATAAGCAAGAAAGGTGCAGAAATTGACAAGAGAGGTGCAGAAACAGGTGAGCGAGGTGCAGAAAGAGGGAAGAGGGGTGCAGAAAAAGGCAACAGAAGTACAGAAACAGGTAAGGGTACAAAAAGAGGCAAGAGGAGTGCACAAAGGAGCAACAGAGGTGCAAAAAAGGCAAGAGATGTGAAAAAAGGGAGAAGAGTCATTCAGAAAGAAGCAAGAGAGGTAAAGAAAAAGGCAAGAAAGATACAGAAAGAGGTAATGTAGGTATAGAAATAAGGAAGAGAAGTGCAGAAAGAAGCAAGTGAGCTCCAGAAACAAGTAAATGAGATGTAAAAAGAACTAAAAGAGGTGCAGAAAGAGTCAAAACAGGTAGAGAAAGAATCAAGAGAAGTACAGAAAGAAGCAAGAAAAGTACAGAAAGAGTCAAGAGAAGTGCAGAAATAGGCAAGAGAAGTGCAGAAAGAGACAAGAGAGGTGTAGAAAGAGGCAAGACAAAGGAAGAAAGAGGCAAGAGAGGTAGAGAAACAGGGAAGAGGGATGCAGAAAGAGGCAAGAGGGGTACACAAAGAAGCAAGACAAGTACAGAAAGATTCAAAAGAGGTGCAGAAAGAACAAACAGAGGTGCAAAAACAACAAGAAAAGTACAGAAACAGGCAAGAAAGGTGCAGAAAGAGGCAAAAGAGGTACAGAAAGAGGGAAGAAGAGTGCATAAAGAGACAATTGAGCTGCAGAAAGAAGAAAGTGATGTGCAAAAAAAACTAACAAAGGTCCAAAAAGAGGCAAGAGAGGTACAGAAAGAAGCAAGAGAACTGTAGAAAGAGACAAAAAAAGTGCAGAAAGAGGCAAAAGAACTGCAGAAAGTGGCAAGAGAGGTGAAGTGCAGAAAGAAGCAAGAGTGGTGCAGAAAGAGCCAATAGAGGTGCAGAAACAGCCAATAGAGGTGCACCAACAGGCAACAGTGGAGCAGAAACAGGCAAGAAGACTGTAGAATGAGGCAAGAGGAGTGCAGAAAGAAGCAACAGAGGTGAAGAAAAAGGCAAGAGAGGTGCACAAAGAAGAAAAGAGCTGAAAAAAAGGCAAGAGAGTTTCAGAAAAAGACAAGGCACATACAAAAAGAGGGAAGGACCTGTAGTCAGACACTGAAAAATAGAAAAGAAAAACGGCCGTTGGTTTTAAATTCTACCATCCTATCTCAGCAGCGTTTCTCTGCTCGTATGCAGCTATGCCGTACTCACGTCATCAAGGTTACCTCCTCGCCTGGATACATACTGAGCCTGCGTGAGGAGTCCCATTTTATGCTGAGTGTAATTGGTCGGGCATTTTTAATCATACACCACTTTCACTCACTTCTGACCCTTCCACTCACACCCCTACACCACACATACTATTGTTACAAAATCAGTGCACCCGCGTAGTCGTAGGTCGCAGCATGCCCCATCCCGCAGCGGGACGGGAAGACCCCGATGATGAAGCATGCCACCAAGGGTCCTTTTGGTGGGTGAGGGGTATTTTAACAAAGCTGTGTGCTTTCCATCATAGTAGGGGACACATTAGATCTGGAGGAACAGTACTTACTTTTCTTTTCCATAAGGGTGGATCCCTTTGTTTGATACCTATTGACTAGAGGAGGACTTATCCACCTCTTATGCTCTTTGAGCACTACCTCTTCACTCCCCCTTTTGGTTATTTGACATACAAAAAGAAGCAAGAGAGGTGCAGAAATTGGCAAAAGAGATGCAGAAAGAGTTGAGGGCGGTGCAGAAAGAGGCAACAGAGGTTCCCATTTCCCATTTCAAGCAGACACCTACATTTTTATGGCCTACTTCAAGTGTACCTTTCCAGAGACTCATACAAAGTACTCTAATCACTAATCCCTCTGTCACCATATCTTAAACCTCAGTTTTCTGCTGCAGCTTCATTTTTCACCGACTGTTCACAATGTTAGACCTACTAAATTTAAATCAACAATCCTTCTCATGTCACTGTTATAAGTCTAACC
Source organism: Calotriton arnoldi (assembly GCA_963921515.1). Classification (NCBI taxonomy): domain Eukaryota; kingdom Metazoa; phylum Chordata; class Amphibia; order Caudata; family Salamandridae; genus Calotriton; species Calotriton arnoldi. Next base: position 3,488,353 of record CAWUFW010000794.1, read on the forward strand.
ATATTTCTGAACATATGCATACGTATGTCTGTGTCTTTCCCATGTCACAGTTTTAAGTCTAACCATATTTCTGAACATATGCATATGTATGTCTGTGTCTTTCCAATGTCACTGTTATAAGTCTCACCATATTCCTGAAAGCATTCATGCATGTGTTTGTGCCTTTCCCTAGTGAAGTCATACATAAAAAGAAATATACAAATAGTTGTATACCTGTGTTTCAAACGTCTACCATATTCAGATGTATAACACATTTGAGAATACATGTACAAATAGACACATACCTTAGTCACAAGAGCACACAGACCTTTAAACTTGACTGAGTGCACTTCCCATATCAAATAGAGATCTACATTTATACACCCTACTTCAAGTATATCTTTCCACAGATTCATACAAACTACCCTAATCACTAATCACTCTGCCAACATGTCTCAAACCTCACTTTTCTGCTGCACCTTCATTTTTTAGCGACTGCTCAGAATGTTAGAGCTACCAAATTTAAAACAGCAATCCTTTCCATCTTACTGTTGTAAGTCTTACCATGTTCCTGAAAGCATGCATGCATGTGTCTGTGCCTTTTGTTACTACCATCATACATAAAAGAAACATACAAATAGTTTTATACCTGTGTTTCAGATGTCTAGCATCTTCAGATGCATAACACGTGTGAGAATACATGTACAAGTAAAGCCATACCTCACTCATAAGACCATGCACACCTTAAAACTTGACAGACGGCACTTCCCATTTCAAGCAGACACCTATATTTATACGGCATACTTCAAGTGTGCCTTTCCAGAGACTCATACAAAGTACCCTAATCACTAAAACCTCTGCCAACATGTCTTAAAGCTCACTTTTCTGCTGCACCTTCATTTTTCACTGACTGCTCAGATTGTTAGACCTACCAAATTTAAAAAATAGCAATACTTCCCATGTTACTGTTGTAAGTCTTACCATGTTCCTGAAAGCATGCATGCATGTGTATTTGCCTTTTGCTACTAGCAACATACATAAAAGAAATATGCAAATAGTTGTATAAGTGTGTTTCACAAGTCAACCATCTTCTGATGCATAAAACGTGTGAGAATACATGTACACGTACACACATACCTCAGACACAAGACCATACAGACCTTTAAACTTGACAGATTGCACTTCCCATTTCAAGTAGACACATCAATTTATACGGCGTACTTGAAGTATACCTTTCCACAGACTCATACAAAATAGCCTAATCACTAATCCCTCTGCCAACATGTCTTATACCTCATTTTTCTGCTGCACCTTCATTTTTCACAGACTGCTCAGAATGTTAGAGCTACCAAATTTAAAACAGCAATCCTTCCCATGTTACTGTTGTAAGTCTCACCATGTTCCTGAAAGCATGCATGCATATGTCCGTGCCTTTTGCTAGTGGCATCATACATAAAAGAAACACACAAATAGATGTATACCTCTCTTTCACACATCTAGCATCTTCAGATGCATAACACACATGAGAATACATGTACAAGCAGAGACATACCTTTTTCTCAGAATGTTGGGCCTTCCAAAATCAGCAGTCCTTCCCATGTCAGTGTTATAAGTCTAACCATATTTCTATACTTATCCATGCGTATGTCTGTGTCTTTCCCATTACACATTACTATGCACAACTTATTTCAATCTTCATTACAGTACAATAAAACAAACTACAATACACTTTCGTACATTTGGTAACATATTTCAAATGTCACACTTCTCTAATAATTTGCAAACTTTATAAATAATACTTTTCAAAGTAAAAAATATCACTACAAAGACTGACGCACTACTAAGCACTACATAACACACCTCACAAATTTGTAACTCACCTCTCAAGTAGTATTGCAGAAAATGTAATATCAGAAGCTCATAAAAGATTTTCTTTTTCACACAATAAATGTGATGCCTCACTCTCAACAAGGTAAAACCAGTACTGGCAAACGTTTCCTCTCTTTCTGCACACAAATAAATGTAACTAACAAATCAAAATGCTTCCTTCATTATTTCAAATTCTGAAACCCATTTCTATTGGTTAGACATATTAACCCTTTATTAGTCTCTTCTAAAAGTCCCCAAACTGGTTCTGTAATTTACTGGAGTCGCGACTTCTTCGCGGTGCTGCAGTGTAGCATCGCAATGGAGACACAAACCCTTACAGGAGTTCAAAAACCTATTTCCTATAATACTAGTAGTATTTTTTAACATCACACTACTTCTAAACATACTACTGATTTTGGAAAACGTACTTTAGTAGCATATCACGTATATATAAGTTAGCATTTCATATTTTAAAACCACAGTTAAGTTTCAACCCTTCCCCCATTCTGCTTAATCCTAGTTTCCATAGTAATAGTTTCTGCAACATTCAACTGTACTGGCAGGTCACAAGTTCACCATATTTTCAAGTTCAGCACACTAGCTTACAAATGCAAATAGCAGGTGTGATTGAGTATTGCAAATATACTAACTTATCCTCTCTACTGTACCTTTCAAAGTTTTTTCTATAACCAATCAGAAATATGCTTTTTTTTACAAAGTAAGATGCATTCTATTTTTGAGTACACAATGTTTATGAACAGCCAATCAGTTATCTGCTTTTTCAAAAACAGCATCTTAACCACCATTTTAGATACCTCTCATTGTACCAGCTGACTTACTCAGATACAGACGTTTTTGATGCCTTCCACTCATCCCTTCAAAATGATAACAGTATGGATTGTAGGACACAGCTATGTTTTCTGGGGCAAAAGGTATGCTGAACACAGAGGTATCGACAAAGATCTAGGTTTGCAAAATGTGGATATTAAATGGTTTGCACAGAGAGGATTAAAGTGGCACCAATTGCTGCCTTTGGTTAAAACCTTTTTCCATCTCCAACCTCCTGACCTCATGATTGTGCACTGTGGTGGCAATGATCTAGGCACATTGACTGGGGTAGGATTGGAAAGAATAATGAAGGATACCTTTGCACAACTAATGTCGCTTTTCCCTCACACTGTCTTTGTATATTCTAATATATGCCAAAGACAGAAATGGAAGTGGTCAAATCAATTCTGTCCACAGTTTGAGAAGGCTAGTAAGAATGTTAATAAAGCTGTTTCTGCGTATCTCGGAAACCATAGGACGGGCTCCATCTATAACAACAATCTACGTTTTGTTATACATGACATCTACAGAAGTGATGGAGTTCACTTCACAGATGAAGGGAACAGAGTGTTTCTCAACAACCTTAAGCTGTTCATCCTGACTTACATGTAGCTGCAACAAAGTCCAAATGAGCACAACAGCTCTTTTTAGAGCCACCCTATAACCCAACAGCGAAAGTTATATATTTTAACATATATACTGTTTTTAAATATTTTCCGGATTAGCGATCCTGTAGCGAATCCGCAAAACAAAAGCACAAATTCAATATACTACAACACATTACACTTTTCAAGTTTAACTTTTAATTTAAATTTTTTTATATTATTTCTAACTCTATCAATTTTAATGTGATTATTAACTTCAATCTCACTAACTCTATAAAAAAAGTTCACAAATGCAACACTAATTTCTGACTCATATACTATTTAATTATTTATTTAAGGTGGGTCCGCGAATCCACCGCAACGTTACACTGGGGCCGCACTGAGAGCCGTGATAGGTTTGCAACTCCTATCATGAGAGAAAAAAATATATATTATCCTCCCACTTCCATTGCCGCATATCGGCCCGGGAACCAAATCCCCTGAGGCCCGGCCATTTTTTTTTTTTTAAAAGAGGGCCGCTTTGGCCCGGGAACCCCATCTCCCGGGGCTTGGCCAATCCTTTCTTTTTTTATATCTTTTTCTAAATTGGTAGGGGGGCCTGTGCGGCCCCCTACCTGGGCCGTTTTGGGCCCTGGGGACATCATCCGCCTGGGGCTTGGCACGTTGGGGACCGCTGGGGGTAGCGCCAATGCCCCTGTGGTCCCTGCCGGTTCCCTGCCTCCTGCGGGAGCCAGCATTGCTTTTGGGCAGAGGGAGCTGCTAACATGCAGCTCCCTTTGCCCAAAAACAATTCTGCTTCGCTTCATGGAAGTGAGAGCTGTTCTTGCTTCCATGAAGCAAAGCAGAAGTTTGCTATGGCATGGCGGAAGCAGTGCTCCCACCATGCCATAGCAAACTGCAGTGTCACGGGGGTGAGCACCCCGGGATATTGCTGGAGCCGGCCCTGGGGGGTGGGCGGTTCCCAGGCCCATGGAGGGCTCCACAAGGGGGGCCGCATGGCCCCCCTCCCATTTTGTGAGTAACCCCGGAGAGGTGGTGGTCCCCGGGGCCGGGTGTCTGCAACTGACCCCTGCATTTAAGTAAAGTACACTCCAGGGAGGTGGTGGTCCCTGGGGCAGTGTGGGGTAGCTGGAGCCCGCCCACACTACATTTAAAAAAATAGCCCCGGGGAGGTTGCGGTCCCTGGGGCTGCGGGGGGCCATATGGCCCCCTGTCCTTAATAAGTAAAGCCCCGAGGAGGTGGTGGTCCCCGGGGATGTGGGGGGGCTCAAGCCCTCCACACTTTCATTTTTTTTAAAAGCCCTGGCTAGGGAACGGTCCCCGGGGTTGCGAAGGGGCCCACTTTGCCCCCCGCATATCATTAACATAGCTCTGGGGAGGGGGCAGTCCCCGGGGCTGCGGGGGCCCCCGCGTGATCCCACATCATAAATACACATTGCCCCCAGGACCTGGCCCACCCGGGGCTTAAAGAAAACGAGGTGCGGGAGACCACGCTTCATTTTTTAAAAAACTTTTCAAAAGGATTAGCGGACCCTACACGACTCCTCCTGAATTTTGTTTTTTTATTGTTTTTTTGGTATATATATATATATATATATATTCACTGAAAAAACCACAGGTTTCAGGGACGTTATAGTTAGTTGGACATTTCACTCGTACAAAAAAAGAGAAATACTGCCGTTATAGTTAGTTGAACTAACTTTAACTCACGCCCCCGCAATGCACTGCTGATGACGTCACATATTACATCATTCATGACATGGTCATTGACATCACTGATGACATCACTGATGACATCTCAAATGACATCACTGATGACATCACTGATGACATAATCCAGTGACTGTGTTTCTGTAAAGTTTAAATATGTTTTATATATATATATATGCCAAGGTGTATTGAAGATTGAGTGGGTGTATAAGTGTCTGAATGGATGATTTAGTAGGTACGTGACTGACTGTATAAGTGAGTGATTAAACGTGTCTTACTGAATGCATGGGTTAGTGACTAAAGTGTGTGAATGTCTGTATCAGTCTATCAGTTGGTGTGAGCGGCTGCATGGGTTGGTGAGTAGCTACATGAGTGTCTATATGGGTTATTTATTGGTTGTCTGAGTACCTGTATGGGTGCCTGAGTGTCTGTGTGGGTGGGTGGGGGTGTGTGACTCTGTGCATAGATGTGTGAGTGGGTGATTCACTGGGTGTATGGGTTCAAGAATGCATCTGTGAAGGGCTGTATGGGTGGGTGAATGTGTGTATGGATGTGTTGGTGACTGGATGGATGTCTCAGTGGTATATGTGTGAGTAACTACATATGTGAAAGGCAGTATATGTGAGTGTTGGAGTATATAACTGACTATATGTGAGAGTGAGTGATTGTGAGAGTGGCTGTATGGATGAGTGTGTGCTTGTGTTATTGATTGTATAAGAGAGTAAGTATGTGTTAGTATCTGTATGAATAAGTGAGGTGGTGTGTGGATAATTGTGTAGGTGAGTAAATGGGAGCATGATTGATTCTTTGCATGACTGACTATGTGTGTGAGTAACTCTATGGGTGAGTGGTGGTGTGTGAGTGTCTGTAGAGGTGTATGAGTGTATATGATAGTGCTGTATTGATGAGTGACTGCATGTATGAGTGACTGTATGGGTGAATGAGTAGATGTGCATGTAGACTTAGGTATCAGTGAGTGGGTTTTCAAAACTGGAGGCAAGATGGCTGCCGGACCTCCGGCCGAGTGAGCTGCCTATGCGGCTCTCTGCTGACTGATCTCTCCCCCCCTGCTCGTTCCTACCGGTGTCCGGGGAACCGCACTGTGAGGCCACCCGAGATGGTGGTGTGAATGGTGATGATTTGGCGATCCTGGTGGTGTTGGAGGCGGCTGTCTGGGCTCCCGGTGCCGTCGAGGCTGGTGTGTGCCGGCGTGTTCTTTTATCCTGCGGCAGTGGGCAGTGCGTCTGTCGCTATCATCCATGTGGCACCAGGTGTTCCCGCGATGCCTCCGAAAGCTGCAGCGAAAGGCACTAGGACCCGAGGGCAGCCGACAGGCCCGGCTGTAGTAAGCCCGGCAAAGAATAACACGCCAGCTCTGAAAGGTGGCGGCGCACGGCGGAATACGGATGGGGAGACTCCGGGACTGGCTGAACCTGCGGGGAAGGGCTGCTTGTCTTCACGAGGGCACCAGACGGTTCCAGCGTTGTTTAAAGCTCAGGCGGGTAAAAGCAGAACCGTAGTCGACGCTGTGGAGGTTGGCAGCGGAAACAATGTCGCAGGGAGATCTCCAGCGAAGACACAAGATACATTGTTGCAAGGTACTGTTTTCAAGCTGCCAGCCAACGGGTCCAGTGCTATGACTAACGATGAAAGGGAAACGGCCCAGAAAGATCATGGGGGATATTTAGGAAGTTCCGATCTGACAAAAAAATTAAATACCTCAGCTCTGTCTGGAACAGGAGATAATTTGCCTAAGAGTCAGGAGAAGGCGCTCTCTGGGGGGGGTGGAAACTCGCTAAAGAAAACAGGCCAGGACCCTGGGACTAGCTTTCAAGAGAGCGAGGAAACACAGGAAATACAGGAATTACAGGATTCTTGCCAGAATGCTGGGAGTAGCCCTCATGAGAGTGGCCAGACAGATGATTCGACCCTCAACCCTTCCAATGCCTCCAGAACGGTGATTTACCGGCGATGTCCTGTGCTAAGGAAGGAGATTCGGGCGATACATTTTATTCCATGTCGGACCCTTCTAACTCTTCAGGAGAAGAGAGCCCAGGCAGGGACTGGGCAGAGGATGAGAGTGACACAAGCAGTCTGCGTATGGAAGAGGGGGAGGTAGGAGATGACGTCCTTACAACCGTCCAAAAACAGAGGGAGCAAGATGAGACCTTACGAAATACATCTTTGGCCCCAGCTGGCTCATTGGTATGGGACTATTCTTTTTCTCCAAAGATGAATGAACCAGTGACTGGAGGAACTTCCACTGGAGATGTCAGCTCGGATATAGTAGCCCCATTAGGCCCAGATGAAATCACTCTGTCCACTATATATCAAAGCATAATGGCCCATCGGGAGGAGACTCGGGCAGAGAGTTCACGGACCCAAGGTGCTGTACGTAAGCTCCAGAACTCGGTGCGCAGGATGGCACAGACGTGTTCTGAGTATGCGACCAGAGTTGGAAAAGCAGAAACCCGAATCTCGGCTTTGGAGGATGAGATAACTATACAAAAGAGTATCACGGAGTCCTGGAAAGCTCAGAAGGACGACACAATTTGGAAGCTGACTGAGCTGGAAAATCATTTTAGGAGAAATAACTTGAGGGTCTTGGGGGTCCCAGAAGGCTTGGAGGGTAGTAATGTCCGGCAGTTTATGGTGGAACTTTTTTTGGAAGCTTTCTCGGAGCTCACACAATGGGACTGGGCAGTTGAAATACAAAGAGCTCACAGATTCCCCTTCAATCAACGCAAAAAAAAGACAGGGCAATTTTCTGACCAACCTAGAGCCATCTTGATTTGCCTTAATAATTTCCTGGCACGCGAAACCTTATATGATTTGGCAAGACCTGACAGGAAGAGGGCAGGGACGGGCTGTGAGTTTTTTGTTAGGCCTGACTTCGGCCAGGCAACGGTTGAGAAAAGATGGCATCTAAGACAACTAATCCCACTTTTCCAGGCAAAGGGGGCGCAAGTTTTCCTGCTTAACCCAGCTAAATTGAAAATTATATTTAAGGGTCAGACCCAATTCTTTACCTCCGAGATCCTAGCAAAAGAGTGTTTACAAACGATGTGATCCGGACATTAGACCTCTTAATGATTATTGCTACTCTTTGAATGCTTAGTACTTGTACTAGATCCGGGCTTCCTTCCTCTTGGGTCTGGTGGATCTGCACTGTTTTTTTCTCGTTTTTTTCTGTTTGTTTTGGTGCTGTTTCCACTATCTGTATCTTTTCGTCTTTTTTGCCACCCTGTGTACAAGTTTTTTTTTGGGGGGGGACGGTCAGTGGGGAGCTGATTGACAGCTCTACATCATTGAGGACACTGGTCCTTATGCCTCATTTAGTGGGAGGGAGGAAGGGAGGGAACAGTGGGGGTGTGGGGTGGGGGGTGGGTCAGGGGAGGATGGGGGAGGGGGTCAGGGTGGGGGTAAAAAAATAAAAACAATCCACAGTGTCGCTGGAAATGTGAGGATCGTGAGAGTTTATTGTGATGGTTTAAATACATATTGGGATTTTTTGGTAATTTATGGCTAGGTTAGGTCTTCGAATTTGTACATTTAATGTTTGTGGATTAAATGGCTATAATAAGAGACGTATAGTCGCTGCAGAGCTTCGCGTGATTCAACCAGACATAGTGTGTTTGCAAGAAACACATATACCATGGGGCAAACGGAATATCTTGTCAGAACTTGGCTATGAGGTTCTAACGGCTTCTAAACAATCAACTACTACAAGGGGTGTAGCGGTTTTAGCCAGGCCGGTAGTACAAACAACTGGTCGAGTAGTAGTGGATACTCAGGGACGGTGGGCCATTCTAGAATGTGCTGCTGGAAATATGAAGTTCACCCTTTGCACGGTTTATGGCTCTAATCTTGACGAGGCTCCGGTCCTGGAATACTTAAATGGAGAACTCGCACTATGGCCGGTGCCTCTGGTGCTGTGTGGCGATTTCAATATTAATGTAACCAAGACGGATTTTCAGGCTGGGGGGCTCAACTACAAGGGTAGGAAGCCCAAGGTCTTTAAAGCTTTATATCACTTGTTGGCTGATCATGGACTGATGGATGTTTGGGGTAGTTTAGGTTTACAAGATCCGGGGTATACATTTTATTCCTACCCACATAGTAAGCTAGTTCGTCTTGATTATTTTTTTGTGCCTTCTTTATTGCTCTCTGGTATTAAGATACAAATTTACCAAATAATTACGTCCGATCATGCACCAGTAGTAGTGGATATCCCCACATTTGCTGTTTGTGCAGTTCCGAGGTGTTTTTCTTTTGATAGGAAACATCTTTTGGATAAAGTTTTTTTGGAGCATATGAAAAAGTGGAAAAAGGACTTTTTTCAAATTAATAGACATTCTGCGGGTTGGGGGTTGTCTGGGATGCATTCAACGCCTCTTTTAGAGGTGAGGCCTTGAGTTATGGATTATATAAACAAAAACAGGCAAAATTGGAAATCCAGGAGCTGTATAACAAACTTAAAGTAGCAGAGGAGAACTTGGCAGGAGGGATTGCAGTAGGGCATAATATAACTGAGCTGCAATCTAGATTGGCTAGATGCAAGGCCAATATTAATCAGGATTGGAGCAAAGAAATAGCATTAAAGTATCAGACCTATAAAAAAGACTGCTATGAATATGGAGAGGCTACCGGTCGCGGCCTAGCTCAGAAGCTATGTAGGAAGGAAGCAGGGCAAAGAATTATATGCATGAAAAACACCCAGGGTAAAATTGTATATGACCCTCAAGAGATTCTTAAAGTCTTTTATGACTTCTACGACCAACTCTATACAGAACCAAATAAGGGGCAGCAACTCGCAGATGTAAAACTTCCATCTTCATTATGGGAACAGCTAGATAGAGAGAAGGCCGGAATACTTGATTATCCTATTACCTCTGAGGAATTAGAACAGGCCATTAATAGCCTAGCGATTGGAAAAGCTGCAGGCCCGGACAAACTCCCGCTTGAAATTTATAAGACCTTCTTCCAAGTTCTTAAAGAGGATATCCTTGAGGTTTTCCAAACAGCACAATTGGGGGATTCACCTCGATCATGGGACGAGGCCAATATTATCATATTTAAAAAGAAAGACAAACCACCGGACATACCCGGATCTTATCGTCCGATCTCCCTCATTAATTGCGATGGAAAAATTTATGCTAAGATTTTGGCGAATCGTTTAGCGAAAGTTATTTCCCCCCTTGTCTCAATTAGGCAACATGGCTTTATCCCAGATAGAGGGACAGTAAACCACATTAACAGAGTAGTAACGCTATTTGATATAGCGCAGGTAGAGTCTAGGGACTTAGGCTTGATTTTGCTCGACGCCGAGAAGGCGTTCGACCGCGTGGCATGGGACTTTTTATGGGAAGGGCTGCACCAAATGGGGTTTGGTCAGGGATTTATCCGGGCTCTCCAGGTTTTATATCGAGCTCCCTCGGCCACTATATGTACAATGGGGGGCACTTCCGATAGGATCCAGATCTCTAGAGGGACACGGCAAGGATGTCCCTGCTCCCCGCTCTTATTTGCTCTGTATATCAATCCCTTTATAAAAATGTTAGAGCAGAATGATCAGATTGCACCTTCCATTGTCAGACAGGATAGGTTCAGTGTGTTGGCCTATGTGGATGACATTGCAATTATAACATCTAACCCTGCCATAGCTTTACCTGAAATTGAACATCTGGCTCAGGAGTTTGGCTCTGTCTCGGGTTATAAACTCAATACAGCTAAAACACAAATTTTATGCACAAATCAAACTTTGCTCAACGATTCTAGGGTTGTTAGGGAAGCTACATACTTGGGTATTAAGATCCGGCCCTGTTTGAAAGAGTTGGTTGAGATCAATTGGGGGGATATCATCGGCAAGATAAAAGGTTTGTTAGAGAGATGGGAGGCTCTACATCTCTCTTTGGTTGAGTAGATCCAATGTTTTAAAAATGAACATCTTGCCTAGGGTCATGTACTTTTTTAGAGCAGTACCTTTAGAAGTACCTAGTAGACAACTCCAGTATTTACAATCTCTATGTGCTAGATACTTGTGGGCTCCAGGGAAACCACGCAGAGCTGCGTGTTATATGACATTACCACGGGAGAGAGGCGGATGGGCGATCCCGGATTTTACTCTTTATTACTACGCCTGTATCCTGTCAAATATGCATATTTTATTGACGGGAGAGGAAGTTGGCAACGCAGCTGAGGCCCCCTCAATTTATCGGATGGTTTTAGGACCAGAGGTTAATCATTGTTTGTTCAAGAGAATCGATGGTAGTTATTATAAAAGAACCCGTTTTAAAGTGTTGGGAACTGCTTTTAAAGTTTGGAATACGATCCGCAGAAAATTTCAGATACCAGGGCTAATGAATGCGGCAGGATTACTCCCATCGGTATTTTGGGATCATGTGGCAACTCAGTGGAGTTTAAAAGGGATTACTCTACTGGGGGATCTGTATCAGGCCGGGGGGGGTCTGTTTGCCGTTTTCACTTTTGGTGGATAAATATCATTTATCTAAAAACAATTTTTTCAAATATTTGCAACTACGGGATTTTCTAAGCAAAAATGTAAATAATATGGTGCTGTATAAGATAGTTGAAGCCATTAGGCGTCAGGGGAAAATTGGGTCTCTATATAAAATATTGTTAACTGAGAGACAAGATGATTTAGATAAACAGAATGCTAAATGGGCCAATTTGCTGGGAGACAGCTCGCTCTCTGTAGAAAAATCAATTGATATGGCAGGGGAAATTCTCCTTGTAGCTAATCTAAAAGCACAACATTATAAAACGCTTTTTAACCTCTACCATACCCCGGCAAAGATGTTAAAATGGGGGTGAACATAATGGGAAATGTTTTCGGTGTGGGGCTGATGACGCCGATATTCTCCACATCTTTTATTCATGCTCCAATTTGATCTCTCTAATAAGAGATATGGAGAGATTTTTGACTGAAGTAACTGGGACACCTATAAGAATATCGGCCTCTATGATGCTGTTAGGTATTGGAGAGGAGGCCATTCAGGGTAGACCAATGTTTAAATTTCGTTACCTGATGTTTATGGCTACAGCAATAGCCCAGTTATCTATAGCATCCACCTGGCTGCAACCACAGGCTCCACCCTTTGAATTTTGGCGGGCTAAGTTTCTCAATACATTTAATATGGAATTTAGCTTGTACTCCGTTAAAGGGCCAAGAAAACGGAAAATTGGTCTTTTGGTATGGGGAGCAATGATTGACTATATGATGGATTCTTGAGCTTATCGAGTTAGTGATATGTGTTTAAAGTCTTAAACTATATGTAAAGTTTTATTTGGTGGTGTATTCTGGACATCGATGATTTGTTTTTTACCTTTTTTTTACTGTCAACACAATCTGGTTTGGAGTGTTGGCAGCCAATCAAAATGAAGCTCGTGCTCGGGAGGGTTTGCAGCTCCTCCTCGGTGTTCAGATATCGTTATATATTTTTAAAAATTTCTCAGCAACTACTGAACGGATTTACACCATTTAAAAAAGGTCGCTTTCTGGACCAAGACCTACCTTTTTGCCAAAGTTGATGTAATTCCGTTCTGCAGTTCGGGCTGTAGCTTTGTCTAAAGTTCTAATGGAAATTAACATGGGGAAAACGCGTTTTGGGACCACCCTTTTTCCCTGCCCCCACTTGACAAATCACCCCAAAATTTTTAGGACAGGAGCTGACCTGAGCAGGTCATTAGTTTGGATACTTTTGCGAAGATTCGTCTAACGGCGCCAAAGATATTGGCAAAAGAAAAAACGCTTTTTGAATAGAAACAAGGTCCTAACTATAACTACCTACTGGCGACCGCCAGTAGGTTATATATATATATATATATATATATATATAACCTACTGGCGGTCGCATCATGTGATCAAGCTCGCTTTGACGAGTGAAACGCGTCATGGCATGCATTATGCCTGTATAATCCTGTGGTGTATTCTACAATAAATTTCACTGCTTACTCCACGAAGAACTTCGACTCAAGCTTTTCTTTGAGTGTGGCTGAGGTCAGTGCCTACTGGGTCTGTCGACAAATGGCAGATAGGAAGTGTAACGAGATATATATATATATATATAAATAACTAATCATAACAAATATTTTTAAAAAACAACTGCAAAACATTAAATACATTACAAAATTAACTAAATATAAAAAACTCTAAAATAAAAAATGCATTGATAAAATATAATTAATTAAAAAAAAATATATCAATAAAAACAAATAATATAAAATAAAACAAATGATTATAATAGATATATTGAAACAATATTACGAAATGTATTGAAGTCTGCGAATAATAGATATACTATTCCCGCTCCAGTTAATGCAACAGTAGTGAAATTGTAGGCTTTCAGAGGGGTTACATTTATTATTCCTATTCGAAACAGCCCAACAGTAGGGAAATTATTGGACTTAGGAAGGGTAAGACTTACTATTATGCCTTCAGTCTATGCAATGGTACGGAAAGTGTCGGAGTTTGGAGGGGTAAGATATACTATCCCCAAAAGTGCAAAAGTAGGGAAAGCGTTGCACTTCAAAGGGGTTAAATTGACTATTCCCACTGCAGTCTTTGCAACAATAGGGAAAGCATTGGACTTAGGAGAGGCAAGATTTACTATTCCCACTCCAGTCTGTGCAACAGTAAGGAACAGCAGCGGCCGGTGCAGGTAAGCGCGGCGGGGCGAGGGGGAAGTCGACAGACTAGAAAATATTTATTTATTTATTTTCCCCTATTTCCTCTTCTGTCATCTCACCCACTCCCGCCCGCCCCACCGCGCTTACCTGCACTGGTGACAGCTGGTAGGGAAAGCATTAGACTTTGAAAGGGTAAACTTTAGCATTCCCACTCCAGTCCGTGTAGGAGTAGGTAAAGCGTTGGACTTCAGAGGGATTAAATTTACTATTCCCACTCCAGCCTGTGGAACAGTAGGGAAAATATTGGACTTTGGAGGATACAGTTTACTATTCCCACTCCAGTCTGTGCAACAGTAGCAAAAGCATTAGACTTTGGAGGGATAATATTTACTATTTGCACTCCAGTCTGTGCAGCAGTAGGGAAAACATTGGACTTCAGAGCAGTAAAATTTACTATTCCCAGTCCAGTCTGTGCCACAGTAGTTAAAGCACTGGAGTTCGAAGGAGTTAAATTTACTATTCCCTCTCCAATCTGTGTAAGAGTAGGGAAAACTTTAGACTTTGGAGGGATTCAATTTACTATTCCCACTCCTTGCAACAGTAGGGAGAGCACTTCATTCAAAGACATTACATATTTGAATGATCCTATTAATTTACACCAAATATACATCTCTTAATATGAAAATTATTAATTAGCACAATATATATATATATATATATAAATAAAAAACAATTAAACAATTTGCTTGATTATTAAACAATTTAATAATTAATTATCAATTTAAAAAATGATATTTATGTATTACTTAATTAACTTCCCAAATTAAACCCCCACAAACCTAGCAGCCCACACTTAAAGCATAACTAAAACAAATAAGTAGAACACAATGAACATGATTAATAATCAATTAAATAAGTATTAATAAATTAAGAATTCATTGCTCATTAATTATACTTAATTAACTTCCCACCCTATACCCCTACCAACCAAGCAACCTGCTACAACCCTATAAATTACTATTGGCAATTACATTAATAATTATAAATCACTTGAAATTACAAACTATATTTAAAAATATTATTAACAATTATTCAAACAATAACACATAAAATTAATATATGAACTAAAATACATAAAGATAATTAAAATACCATATTTTTTACAACTATATTATTGAAAGCGATATTAACAAACAATGATATTCTTGACAACAATATTACTTACCTGAAAAAATCGATATTTTCAACAACGATATTTCTGCATACAATTTTTTGCACCGCAATTTTGTTTCCCGATATTTCTGTAACTCAATATTTAAAACTCGATATTCTGTCCAAATACCATCAACTCTGCTCAGAAACAAACAGATAACAGCCCAGCTCAATGAAGCATTTGAAAAGGCCCATGAAAAGGCGGGCAAGTACATGGGTGAGGCCCAACGAGGCACTGGATTCTTAAAAGTACGCCTTTTTAGTCTAGAATTACCCTTCATCCAAGCCAAGGACAACAGTGCATATTGGGCTATCCCTGGTTTTAAGTGAGGTTCCCTTTCAGAAGCTTTATGTGAATGTGTACGTTCAGAAGCAGTACAGGCATCAGTTTTGGGTGTGATTGTTCCTGACGTTTTTGGCGAGGGATGGCTGATGGTATTCCAGTCCTTTCACAGGTGGCAGCTTTGTACTAGGACTGTGTGACCATTTCTGCAAATGCTGAAAGGAGCAACAGCATCTATAAAATTATTTTGTCAGCCAGACTTCGGTTTTGTTCACTGGCTGCAATTTTCATTGAGAAAATAGACTATAAATATTCTCAGTTTACATTATTAAAATATGTCTTTAAATTGTCATTCATTGATTCACATAGGGCTATTCATTGCCATGGCAAACTGTACTGTTTTCTATTCTCTGCAGCAATAAACTGTGAGCCACTCTGCAGACTTTATGAAGTATTTAAAAGGATACCAAAAGAGGGGGTTTAAAAGTCAGACAGCACAATTTGTTTTTTCTATATGACATTCCAGTTCCTAATTGTGGAGGGTGTGTCAGACATGATGAAAGCAGGGATGCGCCAGACATGAAGGAAGCGGGGACGCGCCAGACATGAAGGAAGCAGAGAAGATGTTCTGATAAGAGATCAAACTAATGCTTAATAACAGAAGGCTGTTTGGTCAGAAAACGTCTCAAGGCAAAATGCTGCAAGCAACACGTCATACATTAGAATCCATTGGTGGCAATTCAGACTTTCAACCTTGTAGAGGTTGATTAAGTGAGTACCATTACATCGTGTCACAGTACCTCTTAATATTTACAGAGGTAATACATGGCAAAACTGTATCCATTATCAGACAGATGGGCTTTAGTGTTCAAATGAAATAGTGGTCCCATGCACTTAGACACAATAATGGGATTTGGTGTATTTACATATCCAAATTAGGATTTACTCCTTAAAAAGCCAAAGGCTGTGCAGAGGTGTCCTGTTGACACAAGGACTGACAGCAGGACCTGGTTCAAAGCCAAACCCTGCACTCCGGACCTTTTCACACACTGACAAACACAATTCACAACCATTTCTGTGGGTATGGAGATTGGACATAGACTGTAGCTAAGGCTTTACCCCGCTCCAAGTCCCTTCTCTGCACTGACAAACAGCGTGCAAAGTGGATTTTTTGGACACGAGAACCAGGCACAAGTAATTGCACTTGGCCAAATCCTGTGCAACCAGCCTGATAAGACCAAAGTTGTGTGTAGCAGTTCTTCACATTGTCAAAGAGCAAAAGTATATTATGAAATCCCGTAAAGTTGCAGAAAAAGACTTTGCTAATGGGGCCCCCTACAGTTAAGAGGACAAACAATGGTTGTTGTTAATAGAAACCACTCTTAGTAGAAAATCTAAGATGTAGGAAAATGATGGCTATGAAACCAAACCTAAAAGTCAAAGAAATTCACCATTTATGGTGTTAAATGCAAACAACTTCACCAATTCACTGTTCATGACCTCACAGCTAGCAGCACGAATGACATCATTGATGACTTAATTGAAACTACTAAGGATAATCTGATGGCCAGGCCGAAAAACATGCTCTGGACCTGGGGATTTCTAGATATATGTAAAGGGAAAACCCTGTGAGCTCTGAGGTAAAGGGTGCTGTGCTCAATGGACTATAGATGTCCAGCTGTAACACCCTGTATCTTTTGTGAACAATAACTGGCCATGCCCTGTTGGTTTCACTCAGAGTCAATTGGGAACTTTAAAGGTGATTCTAAGTAGACTTAAGGGAATGTGAGCAGGACAAAAATGTGTGTCCAGTGACTTTTTGAACTAGGGGTATTTAGCCCAAATATAAGACCTTGCACACACCTTATAGTTGCTTGTATGGTTGAAGGACATGTTCACTGAATCCTGGTTACAGGGGTTGCTCAGTTCAGAGCTCAGAATTCTCTGGGCATGACAGAAGGCTGTGTTTAATGGGCTCATGAAGTGGGGCCATTAAATGCAGGGTCTGTCCTTGTGTCAGGGCCAAAATCCAGAGTCAGCTGAGCATGACCAATGTGGGCTCTGGCATCAGTCACAATATTTGCTAGAGCAGGACAGGACCAAAACCAAGGCCTGCAGCCCAGGGCTAGTTTAGCATAGCCAAAGTGGTCTTTGGTCTAATGCCTTACTTACCCCTCAGTACTGGTCCTGGCCAATGGCTTTCTGCACACAAAGATCTTGAGTATGGCAAAAAAGTTAACTAGTACACTTTTTGCAGAGAGAAAACATACACTATGCGTACATGCAGACATTTGTTACACCACATACACATTGCCTTTCAGATTGCCCTGTCAACAAAATTCGTATCAACTTAACAATGTGTGAGACATGTAATTAGCATAATTTTTAGGTGTTTCCAGGCTCCAGGCACCATTTCAACCAAGGCAACTAAGGCAACCACTCAAGATACTGTGCTTTATTCACAAAGATAAACTTAAATGTGAGTACATCTACACATGCAAATTTACTCCTAAACTTTGTAGTATATGTATTACATTAGTTTATTCATCATTACTAAATTAACGTATTCTAAAAAGTGTAGATTTATATGCCTCCATAGCCTGAATTTTAGGTGTGGAGTCTAATTTACAATTGCAAAATTACTGCTGGTAGATTTTTAAGGTCACTACTTAATTTACCAAGCTTCTCCACTATGCTACCCCTAAGATGGGACTTGAACATCCAGAGGGTTGATCATATGTAAGCCTGGGCGTAGTTCGCGAAGTAGCGCTACGCGAAGCTACGCAAAGTGCAGTTCGCACTACGCGAGCTACGCGTGGCACTACGCGAGCTGCGTAGTGCACTGTTCGCAATGATTGCACAGTGCCGGATGCTTGTCCGCACTGTGCAATCATTGAAAACGGCATCTTGCACAGTGCGAGCTGTCTTTTACTGCCGCTAGAGTAGATTTTTACTCGGCGGCAGCTTTCTCAACGCGGACTGGTAGTTTCTCATCGCGAGCGGTCGCGAGCATACGCGACCACTCGCAATGAGAAACCTGACCTCCCCGCGTTGAGAATCTCGCCGGGAGGTTTATTTTCCACGCTCGCGATCGGCAACTTGATGTTGCTGATCGCGAGCGAGAAAAAGTCTCGCCGGGATGTCATTTTACTTGCTCGCGGTCGCCAACTTGACGTTGAGGACCGCAAGCAAGCAAAAAATGACCGCTGCACTACGCTACGCTACGCGTGTTTGCACTGTGCTACGTGCAATTCGCGTTGTGCGAAGTAGCGCAAACTTCGCAAACTACGCGAGCGTAGCGTAGTGCTTTGCCCAGGGTTAATCATATGTTCCAGCTCAGGACCCTTAAGTATTGGATCAGACTCTGGTCCACCCCCAAGTTGGAATCCTACAGAATAGCTATAAAGGAGCTGATTGCTCTTAATAAGAATTGTTCCACGCCATTGCTCAAGGCAGTTAAAGAACTCTACCATAGAATTCATTTGTCTGATGTGTGGGACAACCCAGAACACATGAGCAGAAGCGTGTGAATTCAGATCAGGAGCCTTTATTGGGATCAAATCCTTGGGGAAGCCTGGGAAGAGTCGATCCGAGGGATTGATAGACAAGTTCTTAGCTCTCAAGTGCATGCCAAAGTACAAGACCTTTATGGATAGGATCACTCTCCACTCAGCCAAGACTCTGTATTTCCACCTCAGAATTGGCACATTTCCCCTTAACACACTGATTTTAAAATGGAAGGGTGACAAATGTAACTCAGGGGACTTTCCCTTTTGTCTGTCAGTTAGAGAAACAGAGGCCAGCTTTTTTCTGTCCCAAGAACATTGTTCCCCGCACTAAGTGGATTGTTCTGATTTGTCAATGTTTGGGTCTAACCCACTGTGCAGAGGCATTGTGCATGCTTAGATTGGATACTTATGAACCAATAGTTTTTGTGCTCTCAAGATTTTTAAACTGGACCTGGAATACAAGGGTCAGAAGTCTGAAGTAGTTCAATATATGATGTTTAAAGCACCCCCGGGGAGCAAGATGCTAACCCTGTGAGGTCTTAGACCTCAGTGGGAGTGATACTCCAATACCTAGATATTGGTAGGTCGGACATTTTCTATTTTTATATTGAAGTTATAAGTATGCCAGTCTCTTAATTATATTATTCTGTTGGTTAAAGCATGTGTCACTTTATCATGTATTTTATGCTTTAATAAATTACAGGTTACTAATGGGTTGAAGCTTTTTATGTCTAAGGAGCTCCTTGAGCATTTTGTTTCTACCATTTGTTTTGGTGCTTTATTTTAAGTGAACAAGACATTTAGATAATTTTTATTGAAGAATAAAGCACAAGTCACTTTAATTTGCATTTTAAGTCTCAGTCAATGATGGGTTTTACTGCTGCACAGACAATCTAAATGTGTACCTTGACTAAGGAGATCTGATTATGTCAAGCTAATCCTTTATTCATTGTAGCTGTTTGACTAGTATACATTTTTTATGGTTATATTCTGTAACCAAAATTAAGTTATTACCTACTACTGGTAAGTTTTCAAACATAGGCGGAGATCTCCACAGTCGGGGTACAGATGTACCTATAGTAAAATATAGGAAATTGTATTAAGCTTATTAAACTTTAAGTAAATGGGTTAAATATATTTATGTTACATATCACTGCCAATTAGATTACTATATGTATTTATAAATGCTACAGCACTATTACCTTAATATTTAAATAAATAGTTATTTTATTTATTAAATTAATATTGCATTTTTCAAAGATTTATTTTTTTAAAACCACCATAAGTAAAATATGTATATTTATTTAATTATGTATTAAATATTACTAACATTTATGTGTAGAATTACATTTAAATTAATGTAATTATTTTTTTAAAGCAAGTTACATTTATTTTTAAATTTAAAAAGTCCTTAAAATATGTTAACATTGAATAATATTTTATTTTATTTATTTATATTTTATTTTATATAAATGTTTTAAAAGTCAAAATAAATGGATGTATTTTAAGTCCCTATCTCCATTACTTTCTATTAGAGGGAGCTGCAATGCCTGTGAGTGGCCATGAGTGTTGCTGAATTTACTCTAGGACTGAGCTGGAGTACATTTACCACAATCTCAGGTCCTTTTTGGCTGTAGTAACTTTAAAAGTGCAGTCTGTCGATAGGAATGGGGTTAATCTTTTGTAGGTGGGCGCATGTCCCTCCCTGGCCCTTCTTAACCCACCTTATTCTTCCCTAAACCCTGCAATGTTTTTGTAAATATTCCCCGAAAAGACAGGAGAGTCGGAGGCCTAGACCTCCTCCTGTAAGTTAGTGAATAGGATTTTGTAGGGCATGAGTATTATTATTGTAGAACTACTAAATGTACTACAAAATGCAGTTGTGAATAAGCCACTTTATATTTTGCATCACTGGTTGTGGAACCATGATGGGATTACAGTATACTAGAGCTCCTGAAAGAGTGAATGTTTGATTTGTGAATAGTGTGAATGGGACGTTGTGTATCTTGATTGTGTTTAACATTGAGAATGAGCAGGGGGCTTGGTGTGGGGGATTAACTTGCTGCTCTCCCCTTAATTCAGGGTAACCTATCATTGTTTTCATTCATCGTCTGTTCGTCAGCTTTTTTCCCCATTTCTTGTTTGTTGTTTTGTCACTGCAGTGTTTTTCCCTTCCACCTACTTGGGAAATTCCTTTCTCCAGCTTGCCATCAGTGGTGTATAGGCAGATTTCCATGCAATCAGCAATTAACTCTTTGTCAGCAGCAGGACCAGATCAGCTAAGCTTCATTTAGTCTTGTTTTGAACCATCTCAGTAGGTTTAACATACACATCCCGGGCTGGGTATTAACCCTGTTTCCTGTTAACTGCTTTATGTTTTGGATATCCCCAGACAAATATTCTGCTAAAGGTGTATAGTACCAGAACATATGCATTAATTTATCATGTTCAAATTAGCATTAATCTGGTCTTGTTCAAGACATTCTTTGCAATCAGTTAGGAGTTAGATATGTCAGGAGTAGTTTATTGAATTGGATCTGTTTAAACCTGGAATTACGGGAACGCTGTTTTCGGTTAAACCACCAATTTCTCCACTCAATAAGTCTGTACCTAAATGGCTGTTTAATGCACCGCACAAAGACTGCATGGAACAGTACAAGGTCTCCACTTTGTAGCTATAGTTAGAACCTAGTTACCATAGGAAATGCATTTTTTGTTTCGCTAAATAACTTCAGTGTCGTTTGATGAATCTTCACAAACTTTTCCCCAAAAAGCTCATCATCTTCAGCTCCTTCCTGGAATGTTTTGGTATGATCTGTCAAGAAGGGTCTGAGAAAAAGAGGGGTCCTAAATTGCAATTCCCCCATGGAATTTCCGTAGGAATTTTTTAACAGAGCTACTGACAAAATGGTTGAATGGAATTAGAGGAGGAGAAAGAAGATGAATTTTATAGTCTGGAATGCTGGAGCACCCTGTACTTTGAGTGAATGGGACTCTATATAATCACCCCTTACATGGCCAGTGATGCTGCCCCCTTACACCCAAAGGCACAGTAGAAGGATGGACCTGCTGGGGTACCTTGGAAGAAAGGGGTCCCCCTTGAACCTCTGCAGAGAGGGAGGGTATTCTGCTGTGTGGGTTGTGGTGTGCAACCGGAAGTGATCCTGGGCTGAAGAGAACACCAGGCACCAGACAGCAGACAGGCCTAGAGCACAGAGCTAAACAACAAGAGGGACAAGAAAAACAACTGCGATCAAGAAAAAAAGCTCCAAGAAATTTGGAGACCTGAATCTAAATCATGAAAAATTACCCAATGGAGCCTCAGAAAACCCTATCAGAAGTGCAGGCCCTGAGGGAACTGAGCTCTAGTGGGACACAAATAGTGCCCCCTCCTGAATTCTTCAGAACTCTCTGAGGAGGGCCAAACCACTCAGGATAAGATTGCATTGAGGCCTTATTCTTAATATTTCTGTGGACCAGAACAAATTAACTGAGTACTGCTGTGCTTGGATAGTTAAAATGGCCCGAGGGGCCCTTAATTCATGGGTGCCAAAAAAAGACAAGTGGTGCAGCCCTTCAAAAAATCCCCACTCCCAGGGAGGGCCATGGCACCAGTAGTGGAACCTAATCCTCTCCCAACCTCTGCACCCATGTCTTGGGGGTAGGGTGCACCCTGGTGAAGATGTATCTCACCTGCGCTGACCACAGGCAGGAGCACAGTGTGCAAGCCAACTGCCTCACCAGCTACAGAAGAAGATAGGAGTGTGGGAAGCCAGCAGTAGCCACGGGGCTGTAGGACTCCTCCGTGGCTCAACTTGAGTGCCTGATTTTAGCAAGGTACCCAGACTAAAAACGAAAAAGGAGACAAAACCAAAGTATTTCATTGACACACAGTCAGAGTTTAAAGAAAGAACTCCTGAGGGCAAAGGAGTGACTCAGAAGGCACTCATACTCCCTAATTTGAAAATTGAATGTGCAATGCCTAGGAGGGCAGACGTACCATGGTGCTGATTTGGAAGAGTTGAGGGACCATTCAGGGACAGCAGTGCACCCACTGAAAACCAGAGTGGCCGTTGATGACCCCAAAAGGGGTTCTCCATTGCTTCAAACACTCCTGAGTTGGGGTTTTAAGCTTGATAGCTCTGGAATGCAAAGTTTCGTTATGGTAGGGATTATGGGCCAGATGTATGACCAGTTTTTGCGTTCGCAAACGGGTTTGCGACCCGTTTGCGTACGCAAAAACCTACATGGCCATGTACATACACTATTTTGCGAGTCGCAAAAAAGTTTGACTCGCAAAATAGTCTTTGCGACTGGCTATTAGGAAGGGGCGTTCCCTTCCTAGAAGTGACTCTCTAGCCATGTATGAATGTTTTGCAACCACAATTGCAGTCACAAAACACTCACAATTTACCACCCTCTTCAAGAGGGTGGCAATGGAGTCGCACATTGGAAGGGGTCCCCAGGGGACCCCTTCCCCTTTCTGACTGGCTCTAAAAATGTTTCATTTTTTTTTTTTTAAATGCATCCCGTTTTCCTTTAATGAAAACGGGCTGCATTTTTAAAAAAAACTGCTTTATTGACAAGCAGTCCCAGACATGGAGGTCTGCTGAGCCCAGCAGGCCACCATCCCTGGGAGGGCCAGCCATTCCCAAATTGCAAGTGGCTCATTATTATTCATAAGCCTCCCATTTTGCGACCCCATTGGGAATTGCAATCAGTGTCTCTGACACTATTGTACATTCCAAATTGCGACTCGCAATTGAGCGCAAATTGCGAGTCGCAATTTGAAGTGGTCGTACATCTGGCCCTAAGTCTGCTTTGCAGTATGTGCAATAGTAGATAAAAAGACTCATACACAGAGTTAATTGAAACTTGAAATACTTTTTTGACAATGAAAAGGTCACAATTTTACCTATAAATCACTACGTTTTAATGAAGGTCACTCAAGTGCTTTATTGACAATGGGCAAGTTAACAGCGAATTATTATGGGTCAAAATGAATGTAATTTTAAAATTGTGCCTTCTTTAGTGCTTTTAAAGGTGTTGCTTTGATTTATTGTGAAATATTTTTGCTGTATGGGTGGTAACACATGAACAAAACCAGCAGTCCTGCCTTTTTAAAACTACGTCCCAATATATTGTGTCTAGCGTATGTGGGGGTTTGTGGTTTTAGGGTGCGGGGCTTGCTAGGGGTGTGAGCTGTTAAGCGGGTGCAATCATATATATTTCCACCTGCTCTCAAGTATATATTTGTGAATTAATGGATAGTATTGAGAGGTGTGGTAGCAATTTCCCTGTTTGCCTGTCTTCTGGATGCCTGCTGCACTCTATCACAGAGGGAAACCTGCTGGACTGTGGGGGAGTACAATCCCCATCCACCCTAAGGCTCCTGATGCGCATATAAGCGTGACCCTGCCCACGCTTGGGGTAGCTATTTCCCTGTTTGCCTATCTTCTGGACGCCTGCTGCACTCTGTCACAAAGGGAAACCTGCCGGACTGTTGGGGGACTACAATCTCCATCCACCCTAAGGCTCCTGACACGCGTATAAGGGCAATGCTGCCCCTCACTCAGGGTAGCCATTTCCCTGTTTGCCTGTCTTCTGGACGCCTGCTGCACTCTTTCACAGAGGGAAACCTGCTGAACTGTTGGGGACTACAATCCCCATCCACCCTAAGGCTCCTGATGCACATAAAAGCGTGACGCCACCCTGCGGCGCGAGATGTACGCAGGCCCGTCCACGCCCGTTGCAGCCCGGAAGAGGCCGGGCCGGGCATCCCCTCTAACGTGGTTGTTTCACCGGTCTAGTTGCAGTGGATCTGTGGATCATCATATGAGAATGGGGAAGAGGAAGAATAATTCTGCGACTCATTGATGTGAGCCCACTAACACCTTGGATTCTTTTCTCCTAAGGGCATCAAAGCTTTGGATAAAGAAATTGAAATTGCTGAGTGTAGGCTCTCTATGGGGGAGCCTGGCCCCCTACCTGAGACACTAAACACCGAGATTCAACCTGTGATGGCTATTGATCCTGTTATATTCCATATAGGTACCCCAATAAAGGCTCAGGTAACATCCTAACCTTTCACCTATATTCTTCCCTACATTACACACATAACGGTTCTTAGGGACTGACCTTTTACCTAGATACGACACTGAACGCAGGATTTTCCCTGATAAAAGCCTCATACATTATGCATGAGGATTCTTGGAAACTCAGCAGGACTACCATCTACTGTACAATAACTATGTATAAAGTTCATTCCTGATGTCATCCTAAGTCCGACAAGTGGCACAGCAAGGTAGAATCCCCGGGCAGACCTTTGGGTATATAAACATCACAACTTGCTAAGACAAACAGAGGAGATCAGGATTTCCCTGCAGACAGACTGACGCGAGACGCTGAGGTTCCTGCATGCAGATACTCCAGCTTGCAGTGGTCTAACGTCCCTTGCGGGGTGTCCGACTTGAGACCAAGACGGGGTCCCACAGGCTCTTATTTCAGGTAATGGGGTTGACTTTATCCTAGAGGGATTCTTGGCTTAACACCTACACACATGCTAGGTACATTTAGGTACATCTAGTTAGGATTGCATCGTAGGAGTACTCATTTTATTGTCATGTATTTTATATACTTGCCTGTATTCATGGTTATAGCAAAATGGTAGAAATCTACCATCCTTTTACTTTCTTAGTGCTTCTAATCATTTATATCTGTTTCTGTCTAGTGGTTGTTTCAGCACACCTATTTTACACTAGAATAACGACTGTTCAATAAATGCTTATTGAAAAATGTGCATACCGTTTATTCTGTGAATCTCTCTGAGACTAAGTGAGCAAGAGTCACTGAGCGAAAAGTAGTATACTGTTTTCACGGTCCTGAGGGATCAGGATTGTCATGTTCAATAGTTGCCAAGAACTATTCTCTCCTTGGTAAGAGGAGTTGCTAGTGGCACTGTGAGCTAGCTGGTACACAGGCCAACATAGCCGGTGGGGGTGTCTAGAATCAGTCTGACACCACTCCTACAGTGTATGTTGTCTAAACGCACAGATCCTATATAGGTTCTACAGGCACTACACGACATGGCACCGCCAACGTTGGTTGGGTACTTATTTAACAGTCAAATCTGAGTAGTTCAGTTGTGCTATTCTCAGGAGACCCCTACTCATATTTTTCCCGAGACGTCTGGAGTGGGAGGGTACAAAAATCTGCTGCAGCTGAGTAGGCAAAATCCTATTTATTGGCTGTTGGTTAATCAAGCTTGAAGGACACGTGGTTCCTATTGTGCATAACACCTTATCTCAGTTCCCTTGAAAAACTCTTCTTACTAAAAACAATGACTGAGCAACAGGATAACGCTGTGCGTGACCTAAATCTCTCAGCCAAAGAAGAAGATGCAGCTGCAATACAAATTACAGAATATGTTAGAAATGCCATCACCCTAAAACTAGCTTTATATTGTTTAACAGCTAGGGGTGGGCCAGAAACCTTCGTGATTGAGGCACACGAATCATATAGAACAGAGGTATTCTATTCATGGGTTAGATTCCCACAGGCAAATGCACAAACAAAAACATTTCATCACTACACAGAAGATGACATACCGAACGAATATTGTCCATACGAGGACATTGAAGTTCCGCTCACTTACCAGGAGCATATATACTGGTTTAAAGGCGCCCTCCCCCATACAAGAAATAAAGTAAGACTCGGTCCGCTCGGAAGAGATGGAGCAACATGGCTAGTACTAGCGGCCTACACAACACATCCTGACATTGTAACAATGCCAGTAGGAGACTTATGTACACTTCATAAAGAACTAATAAGACTTTATAGAAACATGACACAGTTCGGGATGAGAACACTCACACTTCAGCCAGCCACAGCTATACCAACAGGTCCGATTCAAACATCAACAACTAAAATCACTCCACAAACGTTACACGCGGTGATGGGTAAAATGCCTACTAAACGTGAACAAATGCCATTCTGGATAGCTAAAAAAATAACACAGCTGGAGGCAGTATTTCCGCACACTGGTCCACAAGAAAAACACAGAATGTTAACAATCTGTTTGCCCATGGGGATAACCCCCCAGATAGAGGATTGTACCACTTGGGGTACAGTTTTCGCTGCCATATATACCAGGACTCATGGTATCCCGTCATTGGCAGTAATACCAGATGTATTAAGACAAATACAGAACGAGTATGGAGCAGAACCTGCTCTGAACTTAGGGATGAAATTACTAGGTAATTTTGCCCAGGTATCAGCTATAATATTAGCAAATATTAAAGGGGAGGCAGCAGCGGTGGCAATACGCCAACGCCTGAGGGAGTTCGCTCCTCTACAACAGGAACATGAATGACCAAAAATAAATTGAAACTGCTTATGCAGAATTAGGTAGAGACAGTTTGGTAGCTAGAGCGATAAAACCTCAACTGATGGGTGGTCCCGAAAAGGATACCTTCAAGCAAGCACCTGCTTCTTCAAAGAAGAAATGGGATAATAACAAACAACAAGAGAATAACGAGAATAGATCTCTATCCAGAGGTAGGTCTCCTCAACAGGAGCCCTCCGAAAGGAGGTATAACCTTAGGAATAGGGACAACATTAGAAAACCTGACAGGTATCAGGAAACTGATACACGTTCCTCTCGTTCCTTTCAGGGTTCATCGAAAAACTCTAAGAGGGAAGGACGGTCAGAACACAGACAAGAAGAGCGTACAAAGTCCAGAGACACGCAACGCGCTCCTGATTACACTTTGAAGAAAGAAGAAAAACCAAAATCAAAACCTCAATTCAAAAAGAAGAAAGTAGCAGGTCTTAAGATCAGACATGCCCAGAATTCTGAAGACTCAACTACTGAACGGGGAATGGGCTCTAACGATGCTAGACAGTGCAGCAGAAGTAACAATAGCTCGCCAGAACCTGATGGAATTTCTGGTGACAGCGGAGCTGAATGAACATATCACGGTGGAAACGCCTGATACTAGGGTAAGTGTCCCACATAGGTTACATGAAATAACACTCCAAATGGAAGGGGACAAGCCCAGAAAAATTAAAGGTCTCTTTTGGGAGAATCTGACCTTTGGCTATGACATTCTTTTAGCTGAAAGAGATTGGCCACCTGCTTTTGTTATGGATTGCCCAAAGGGAGAAAGGGTCATTTTTACAGCCTTTTCAGACCTAGTTCCTAACTACTTAAAACACACATACGTGCAGGAGTGGCCGGTAGCCCTTGCCCCTGCACTATATCGCAACCATGTTGGGTGGGATGAAGATTCAACACACCACATGATACCATTAAAATCTACTCCGACTCCACAGAGACAGTATCCAATAAAACACGAAGCAAAAAAACAGGTCAGGGAGATCTTAGATCAACTTGAATACCAGGGTGTGATCGAAACTTGCACCTCTTCAATGAATAATCCTTTGTTTCCCGTAATGAAACCTGACAACTCATATTGTCTGGTTTTAGACTATAGACATTTAAACTCATGCACAAAAACTTTTGCAGTACAAAACGCACACAGTGCTGCATTGATGAATAACATTGTGCGGAAAAAATATAAAACAACACTTGATATCTCAAATGAATTTTTCTGCCAAAATATAGCACCTGAGAGCAGATATTTGACAGCATTCTAGGTGCTGGAGTCCCAGCGTCAATTTTGTCGACTCCCCCAGGGGTATAAAACAGCCCGGGGTTGTTCTCAGCTAGGGTAACTGAGTTACTTCAGAATCTGGATGAGGAGGCATTGTCCTATGTAGATGATATTTATCTGACGGATGATGACCTAGAGGAACACTTAACCAGGGTGAGCACCATAATTTTGGAATTCGCCTCTGAGGGTTACAAATTCAACTTTAAAAAATCAAAAACAGCCCACCTCAATGTCCGTTTTTTGGATATGAGCTCTCAAGTGAAGGAAAAAGCTTGGCAGCTAACTTTTTAGAAAAGTGCGTGCTGATCCAACCTCCAAAATCATTGAAAAATTTACAGTCCATATTGGAATTCCTGAATTTTGGTAGAACATACATTTTGGATTACGCAGAAAGGGTTAAACCTTTTTATGACCTCATAAGACCTGATTTTTCAGTTAGGCAATGGACACAGGAATATACAGATATCCTTTGTTCCCTACAAGCTGACATGATAGCGTCTAAACACTTACAGACATGCGTAAATGTTCGCAACTTGGTGATCCGTATAGTTGCGGGTCAATCTAAGTACACCTACCTAACATACAATAAAGGAGAAACAGTACCCATAGAATACAAATCACACTTATACACGAACGCTGAGATGCGTTTCGCATCCACAGAGAAAATTCTGACAGCTGTACAGACTGCTGTAGTGAGAGAAAGAGCACTGGCCCAGGGAAAACGAATAATTGTCGTGACTCCGGTACCGGCCTTAGAGGCTGCTACAAAGGCTAGCGTTCCAAATGATAAAGCTTTACATCCGAGATGGATACAATGGGAGAATTCTCTCACTGCATCAGATGTAGAATACAGATATGACCCAAGTCTAAAAACACAAGCATTTTTTGCAATATGAACAGGAATATCCTCTCCCAAATGAAATAATGCCTCTAGATCAGTATGAATACATATTTTACACTGACGGATCTGCTCAGCCAGCCATTGGAAGTAAACAGCAATATAGCGCCACATGTGCGATTGTAAAAGGTCGTATGCAGGATGGAAAGTTCCATCCACACTGTACAAAAACATAGTCTCTAGGAGACTGCACGGCTCAGCTGGCAGAATTAAAAGCTCTATTACTGGCACTGATAAATGCGGATCGAGAATTCCCCACACTAATTGTGTGCGATTCTTTTTACTGTGTACAGTCATATAATGAATATCTTCACCATTGGGGACAAAATGGGTTTAAAGACTCAAATGGTGGCACAATTAAACATAAAATGCTATGAGAACAGGTAGTTGAGTTGAAAAAAGAACTACCGAGGGCTCACGTGATACACACACTGAGTCATCAACGTGATGGCGTTCACATTGAAGGGAATTCATTGGCTGATGAAGCCTCAAAGGGGGCAGTACAAACTGCATCCGTAGCTGCAATCACTCGTTCAAAAACGAGAGTAGATGGACAGATAATGGTAGCTTTCATTGCTTCATGCAAAGACAATAAAGCATTGCCGAAAGGTTTTTCACTCAAGTACTCCTACAAATTAGATGCAAATAACGTTCCATTTGCTCAGATTCCCGGAGTGGGGGATAGAGTAATACCAAACATGGATCGCAGATTGGGCTTAATACTATCTGCAGACGGGGTCTGGGTTCTGCACACGCAGGAGTTACAGTGAGAGTTTCTTTACTGAAACAACGCAATTGGTGGCAAGGGTTAACAAAGCAGACCAAAGATTATGTCTTAAAATGCGACATCTGTCAGCAGATGAAGGGCTCCACCATAACACGTCCAGCGCAGACACCATTGCTAATATCAGCCAGACCACTCGCGTGTGTCTATTTGGACCACTGCGGCCCCTTACAATCTGATGGTGCTTACAAGTACATCATGGTTGCAGTGGATTCCTGCTCGAGATTCCTATGGGTATGGTCTCAGCACTCGGCTGACGCTCGAACTGTTATCAAAGATTTGCAAATGTTTATAGGGACATACGCAGTTGGCACATTACATTCTGACTGTGGCCCGCGTTTAGCTCTAGGGCTTACAAGGAAGCCATGGGAAGTTTGGGTGTTGCACTGCGGAACTCCTCTACGTACCATCCCGAGGGAAATTTAGTTGTGGAGAGGCAAAAACCGGGACTTAAAGCAATCATTAACAGCTAGAGTATTAGGCGCGGGTGGCAGTTGGGTCAATCACTTATATGGGGTACATCGGGCCTTAAATAACATGCCAAGAAGTTCTCTAGGAGGTGTCGCTCCTTATGAGGTCCTATTTGGGACGAGAATGTGGGTACCTGATCTTGATTGTGAAGGCACAATGGTGGATGAAAAACCTTTTGACATCAATAAACGTTTGGCTGTTTTACAGGATCTGAATGAATCCAGGGCACTACAGAGTAATGTGCAGGTAAAGCGGACCACCACTGGGGAAGTCAAGTCAGTCACGGCAAGACCTGTCTGGATTCCTAAAGTCGGGGATCTGGTCAGGGAAAAGATAGTGGACAAAAAAGAATTTGGGCCATCATACAGAAAGCCTGTCCTGGCCGTTAAAGGAACAAGAACTGTACTTCTGCCGCCTGTTGCCGGGAAAAAATAGAAGAGATTCATCTCCATTGATCTGATCAAACTACACTATGTGGCTGATACTGAATAGTAGGCCTAGTGGGCTCCTGAGTAGCCAACGCCCTTCTCTCGCTACAATACAGGAAGTTCAGACAGAAAGGCTCATCACGTTTGAAGAGTCTCCTATATGGAATGATGGACTATGCAGCAATGCCATGGAACTCGTTCCCTTTGAACAAGGAATACAAAATCAAAGTGAAAGACAAATTTCAATTCGACCTAACTGATGTCTACATAAACATGCCTCAACAAGAACCGTCTACAAGTTCTACAGAACCTGCGGAACTACCTAAAATAGATTGAACTGCATCTGGCTATTTCATCGACTTCAATACCTTTTCCTTGGATCCAAGTGAACCTGAAACAACGCCAGCCCCAATATCTCGTCAACAACAAATCAAAGACTTCTTAATTTTTCTTAAAAAGACTTACCTGGTGTCACCTTGGCTAGAACTTTGGATAATCACCGGGATACTTTTCTTTCTTTTCTGGATAGGCTTAGTAACTGTCTTCTGCTTACTTGTTAATGGAACTTACCTTCGCCAGAGCTCTGCAGCATCAAAAGTGAACTTGCTCCTGAAACCTCATGTTTCATCACATCGTGAACAAAGAGACTTGTCATCAGTGAACATTACAGCAGTTCCTATACCTGATGGTATAGAATGGAACAAGGTTGAATATGACATATTTGGGCAGACAGAACCTTTAAAAATACCTCATTTATTTAAAATGTCCTTAAATTATATCATTACCTCCAGTATATTTTCCGATGATTGGGATTTTGAAACTGTAACCAAAATGTTGTCTGATTTAGAACAATCTGCCGCATTTTCTAGCAATGAAATGTTAAAAGACGCATCAGATTTTAACACCATGAATTGTTATCAACATTATGGTCATCATTTTCTACACAAATCCAGTACCCCTAGGAAAGTTTTCACATATCACCAATGGGAACATTGCCCTACACCACCGAAAAGTAGTTAGAAAACTTTTGCACAGAAATGTTCATATTTTTCAGGGTTCAATATTTCTGACCCGACCTCATACTACTATAAGGTTGCACCGACATCTGCACAGAAAAATATGCTGACCAACACCAAACAGGTTTACTCTGCTTCTTTTATTACCCAACTGTCTGAACAGGGTTTCGACTTATGGAAGGACACTATAGACTTAAAATCAGTCTGGGGTTCTAGAGACTGGCAAGTCCAGGGAACAGAAGCGCTATTTAGAGCATGCCTCATTCCTCAGCAGATGATACTTCTAAACAATACTGTGCAATAGACTTCCTGTCTTGGAATAGCCAAGAATAAGGATTTGAACACACCTCGGATTCCGACACCATCAGATGCCGAGGGTAATTTTACATCACAAGAAGGGATTAATATAGATGACATTTTACAATACAATAGATCAGACCCCAATTGGAGAGGATGGTTTGTTTGGCCCACAGACACAAACAGATGTCAGGGAAGATTCAGGGGTACCACTGAAGGGTTTAGTATCCACAGGCCAGACCCACGCTATGTACAAAGAGAACATCCAGGGGTGGTGACATCATACAGTGTTTGGAAGTTGTGCCTCGATTGACTAAAAACCTCAACACTACCACAGGTGCAACAACACTTATCCTTACTTTCAGAGGATGTGGACCTACGGGATTTTTTACTAGGTCCCAGAAACCCACTTCAAAAACATTTCTATTATGCTGTCTATAATGAAATTTGGAAAATCTCCCAACAAGAAGCAGCGGAGAGACTACGAGAAATAGATACGATCAATTTAGAAAAGGCGTTAGCCGTAGTTGACAATGGCATGACTACGTTAACTTCCAGGATTTATTCACTTGGCAACATTGTATCTTCTGCTATTGATGTATTAGAGCAAGATATGTCCATACTACAGCACAAGCAAATGCAACTACGTTCTATTATGTTATTAAGCTGGACGCTGTAATCATTGCGCGCAGGTTATGTGCCTTGGCGTTTTATCAACAGTACGTCACTGTTTTCTGCATACAATCTAACAGAAAAACAGATGAAAATGGCACAGAGGGGAGCAAAATATACAATGCTGCGTATTGAAAAACTGGACAGATTACCTTTTACTGTGGCAGAATCACCGTCCACAGAGTGGTTGATCCATGGCCATATAACATTACCGGTCCAAACTTTCCAGTTTCAGTACTGCCTAGAGCAACAACAGGGAGGCAGATATGAATAAATGGGTGGGGAATTCATCAAGGAATCTTGGGAATTACCGTACAGAATTCAATGCAGGAGTGGGGATCTAGAAGTGTTTCTAAGCGGTACAAACTGTGAGAACGCTTTAAGTGGATCTCTCATCTGCCAGGATATTATGCTGCATGGGGCCTGTAATGGTTCAGTAGCAAACCTATCCTGTCACTTGAGGGGTACCCCGGCAGCCGTGATTACCCCAGTATTCAGGCTACTTTCAAATGGGAGTTACTTGATGCTGAACGATCAAGGTTGTTGTGGGATGCTTCCGGGCATCGCATATCTTGTCACCGTGAGCTCCAGGGTCACTTGCTGTATGCAAGTATTGCTTCCACTGATACACACAGTCAGGGAGGGCCTTCATTCAATGTTTCCTTTATACGGTTTGATATCCTGAGCAGAATGAAAGCCATGCTTCTACAGAGAACCGTGCCCTTAACTTCCGCCCGGGAGACTTTTGATCTCCAAATAGCAAGGTCCTCGGCTGAGATACAGGGACTCATACGTACGAATTGCCCCTTCCATTTCACAGAAATGGTGAATCGTATCTTTAACATGTCCGATACGACGGGTATAGTCCACCTATTTAAGACCATAGGTTCGGGACTGTTAAGCACCTTTCAGATGGTCCTTGGAGTTATATCAAACTTTACACACTCCTTATTTGGAAGCATTTTTGGGGGACTTCCGCTGATCCTGTTTCTAATAGTAGGTAAAACACACAAGATGATGGACGGAATGTTGCACATTGGCAAAACATTCACCCCCAGTCACAGATCTGGGTTTAATCCATCGTTATTTTGCTCACCACGCCACCCCAGTTCAGACATGGCCATATGCAAATCAGTCTTGACCCTGTGCCTCATGGGAACAGTCCAGCCCGAACTGCCAAGCCATGTCTTCCCTGGACCGGAATCAAGCATCCTAGGACCGGTTTCTGGCTATCAGCCGTCATCAGCCAGGATAGCTTGACTCCAGTGGCGTAGTGAGCACGGGACCCACGTCTGGGCATACCCTTCCCACATAGGGTGAACAGCAAAACACACAAGATGATGGACGGAATGTTGCACATTGGCAAAACATTCACCCCCAGTCACAGATCTGGGTTTAATCCATCGTTATTTTGCTCACCACGCCACCCCAGTTCAGACATGGCCATATGCAAATCAGTCTTGACCCTGTGCCTCATGGGAACAGTCCAGCCCGAACTGCCAAGCCATGTCTTCCCTGGACCGGAATCAAGCATCCTAGGACCGGTTTCTGGCTATCAGCCGTCATCAGCCAGGATAGCTTGACTCCAGTGGCGTAGTGAGCACGGGACCCACGTCTGGGCATACCCTTCCCACATAGGGTGAACAGCAAAACACACAAGATGATGGACGGAATGTTGCACATTGGCAAAACATTCACCCCCAGTCACAGATCTGGGTTTAATCCATCGTTATTTTGCTCACCACGCCACCCCAGTTCAGACATGGCCATATGCAAATCAGTCTTGACCCTGTGCCTCATGGGAACAGTCCAGCCCGAACTGCCAAGCCATGTCTTCCCTGGACCGGAATCAAGCATCCTAGGACCGGTTTCTGGCTATCAGCCGTCATCAGCCAGGATAGCTTGACTCCAGTGGCGTAGTGAGCACGGGACCCACGTCTGGGCATACCCTTCCCACATAGGGTGAACAGCAAAACACACAAGATGATGGACGGAATGTTGCACATTGGCAAAACATTCACCCCCAGTCACAGATCTGGGTTTAATCCATCGTTATTTTGCTCACCACGCCACCCCAGTTCAGACATGGCCATATGCAAATCAGTCTTGACCCTGTGCCTCATGGGAACAGTCCAGCCCGAACTGCCAAGCCATGTCTTCCCTGGACCGGAATCAAGCATCCTAGGACCGGTTTCTGGCTATCAGCCGTCATCAGCCAGGATAGCTTGACTCCAGTGGCGTAGTGAGCACGGGACCCACGTCTGGGCATACCCTTCCCACATAGGGTGAACAGCAAAACACACAAGATGATGGACGGAATGTTGCACATTGGCAAAACATTCACCCCCAGTCACAGATCTGGGTTTAATCCATCGTTATTTTGCTCACCACGCCACCCCAGTTCAGACATGGCCATATGCAAATCAGTCTTGACCCTGTGCCTCATGGGAACAGTCCAGCCCGAACTGCCAAGCCATGTCTTCCCTGGACCGGAATCAAGCATCCTAGGACCGGTTTCTGGCTATCAGCCGTCATCAGCCAGGATAGCTTGACTCCAGTGGCGTAGTGAGCACGGGACCCACGTCTGGGCATACCCTTCCCACATAGGGTGAACAGCAAAACACACAAGATGATGGACGGAATGTTGCACATTGGCAAAACATTCACCCCCAGTCACAGATCTGGGTTTAATCCATCGTTATTTTGCTCACCACGCCACCCCAGTTCAGACATGGCCATATGCAAATCAGTCTTGACCCTGTGCCTCATGGGAACAGTCCAGCCCGAACTGCCAAGCCATGTCTTCCCTGGACCGGAATCAAGCATCCTAGGACCGGTTTCTGGCTATCAGCCGTCATCAGCCAGGATAGCTTGACTCCAGTGGCGTAGTGAGCACGGGACCCACGTCTGGGCATACCCTTCCCACATAGGGTGAACAGCAAAACACACAAGATGATGGACGGAATGTTGCACATTGGCAAAACATTCACCCCCAGTCACAGATCTGGGTTTAATCCATCGTTATTTTGCTCACCACGCCACCCCAGTTCAGACATGGCCATATGCAAATCAGTCTTGACCCTGTGCCTCATGGGAACAGTCCAGCCCGAACTGCCAAGCCATGTCTTCCCTGGACCGGAATCAAGCATCCTAGGACCGGTTTCTGGCTATCAGCCGTCATCAGCCAGGATAGCTTGACTCCAGTGGCGTAGTGAGCACGGGACCCACGTCTGGGCATACCCTTCCCACATAGGGTGAACAGCAAAACACACAAGATGATGGACGGAATGTTGCACATTGGCAAACATTCACCCCCAGTCACAGATCTGGGTTTAATCCATCGTTATTTTGCTCACCACGCCACCCCAGTTCAGACATGGCCATATGCAAATCAGTCTTGACCCTGTGCCTCATGGGAACAGTCCAGCCCGAACTGCCAAGCCATGTCTTCCCTGGACCGGAATCAAGCATCCTAGGACCGGTTTCTGGCTATCAGCCGTCATCAGCCAGGATAGCTTGACTCCAGTGGCGTAGTGAGCACGGGACCCACGTCTGGGCATACCCTTCCCACATAGGGTGAACAGCAAAACACACAAGATGATGGACGGAATGTTGCACATTGGCAAAACATTCACCCCCAGTCACAGATCTGGGTTTAATCCATCGTTATTTTGCTCACCACGCCACACCAGTTCAGACATGGCCATATGCAAATCAGTCTTGACCCTGTGCCTCATGGGAACAGTCCAGCCCGAACTGCCAAGCCATGTCTTCCCTGGACCGGAATCAAGCATCCTAGGACCGGTTTCTGGCTATCAGCCGTCATCAGCCAGGATAGCTTGACTCCAGTGGCGTAGTGAGCACGGGACCCACGTCTGGGCATACCCTTCCCACATAGGGTGAACAGCAAAACACACAAGATGATGGACGGAATGTTGCACATTGGCAAAACATTCACCCCCAGTCACAGATCTGGGTTTAATCCATCGTTATTTTGCTCACCACGCCACCCCAGTTCAGACATGGCCATATGCAAATCAGTCTTGACCCTGTGCCTCATGGGAACAGTCCAGCCCGAACTGCCAAGCCATGTCTTCCCTGGACCGGAATCAAGCATCCTAGGACCGGTTTCTGGCTATCAGCCGTCATCAGCCAGGATAGCTTGACTCCAGTGGCGTAGTGAGCACGGGACCCACGTCTGGGCATACCCTTCCCACATAGGGTGAACAGCAAAACACACAAGATGATGGACGGAATGTTGCACATTGGCAAAACATTCACCCCCAGTCACAGATCTGGGTTTAATCCATCGTTATTTTGCTCACCACGCCACCCCAGTTCAGACATGGCCATATGCAAATCAGTCTTGACCCTGTGCCTCATGGGAACAGTCCAGCCCGAACTGCCAAGCCATGTCTTCCCTGGACCGGAATCAAGCATCCTAGGACCGGTTTCTGGCTATCAGCCGTCATCAGCCAGGATAGCTTGACTCCAGTGGCGTAGTGAGCACGGGACCCACGTCTGGGCATACCCTTCCCACATAGGGTGAACAGCAAAACACACAAGATGATGGACGGAATGTTGCACATTGGCAAAACATTCACCCCCAGTCACAGATCTGGGTTTAATCCATCGTTATTTTGCTCACCACGCCACCCCAGTTCAGACATGGCCATATGCAAATCAGTCTTGACCCTGTGCCTCATGGGAACAGTCCAGCCCGAACTGCCAAGCCATGTCTTCCTGGACCGGAATCAAGCATCCTAGGACCGGTTTCTGGCTATCAGCCGTCATCAGCCAGGATAGCTTGACTCCAGTGGCGTAGTGAGCACGGGACCCACGTCTGGGCATACCCTTCCCACATAGGGTGAACAGCAAAACACACAAGATGATGGACGGAATGTTGCACATTGGCAAAACATTCACCCCCAGTCACAGATCTGGGTTTAATCCATCGTTATTTTGCTCACCACGCCACCCCAGTTCAGACATGGCCATATGCAAATCAGTCTTGACCCTGTGCCTCATGGGAACAGTCCAGCCCGAACTGCCAAGCCATGTCTTCCTGGACCGGAATCAAGCATCCTAGGACCGGTTTCTGGCTATCAGCCGTCATCAGCCAGGATAGCTTGACTCCAGTGGCGTAGTGAGCACGGGACCCACGTCTGGGCATACCCTTCCCACATAGGGTGAACAGCAAAACACACAAGATGATGGACGGAATGTTGCACATTGGCAAAACATTCACCCCCAGTCACAGATCTGGGTTTAATCCATCGTTATTTTGCTCACCACGCCACCCCAGTTCAGACATGGCCATATGCAAATCAGTCTTGACCCTGTGCCTCATGGGAACAGTCCAGCCCGAACTGCCAAGCCATGTCTTCCTGGACCGGAATCAAGCATCCTAGGACCGGTTTCTGGCTATCAGCCGTCATCAGCCAGGATAGCTTGACTCCAGTGGCGTAGTGAGCACGGGATCACGTCTGGGCATACCCTTCCCACATAGGGTGAACAGCAAAACACACAAGATGATGGACGGAATGTTGCACATTGGCAAAACATTCACCTCCAGTCACAGATCTGGGTTTAATCCATCGTTATTTTGCTCACCACGCCACACCAGTTCAGACATGGCCATATGCAAATCAGTCTTGACCCTGTGCCTCATGGGAACAGTCCAGCCCGAACTGCCAAGCCATGTCTTCCTGGACCGGAATCAAGCATCCTAGGACCGGTTTCTGGCTATCAGCCGTCATCAGCCAGGATAGCTTGACTCCAGTGGCGTAGTGAGCACGGGACCACGTCTGGGCATACCCTTCCCACATAGGGTGAACAGCAAAACACACAAGATGATGGACGGAATGTTGCACATTGGCAAAACATTCACCCCCAGTCACAGATCTGGGTTTAATCCATCGTTATTTTGCTCACCACGCCACCCCAGTTCAGACATGGCCATATGCAAATCAGTCTTGACCCTGTGCCTCATGGGAACAGTCCAGCCCGAACTGCCAAGCCATGTCTTCCCTGGACCGGAATCAAGCATCCTAGGACCGGTTTCGGGCTGGACTGTTCCCATGAGGCACAGGGTCAAGACTGATTTGCATATGACCATGTCTGAACTGGGGTGGCGTGGTGAGCAAAATAACGATGGATTAAACCCAGATCTGTGACTGGGGTGAATGTTTGCCAATGTGCAACATTCCGTCCATCATCTTGTGTGTTTTGCTGTTCGCCCTATGTGGAAGGGTATGCCCAGACGTGGGTCCCGTGCTCACTACGCCACTGGAGTCAAGCTATCCTGGCTGATGACGGCTGATAGCCAGAAACCGGTCCTAGGATGCTTGATTCCGGTCCAGGGAAGACAAGGCTTGGCAGTTCGGGCTGGACTGTTCCCATGAGGCACAGGGTCAAGACTGATTTGCATATGACCATGTCTGAACTGGGGTGGCGTGGTGAGCAAAATAACGATGGATTAAACCCAGATCTGTGACTGGGAGTGAATGTTTTGCCAATGTGCAACATTCCGTCCATCATCTTGTGTGTTTTGCTGTTCAGCCCTATGTGGGAAGGGTATGCCCAGACGTGGGTCCCGTGCTCACTACGCCACTGGAGTCAAGCTATCCTGGCTGATGACGGCTGATAGCCAGAAACCGGTCCTAGGATGCTTGATTCCGGTCCAGGGAAGACAAGGCTTGGCAGTTCGGGCTGGACTGTTCCCATGAGGCACAGGGTCAAGACTGATTTGCATATGACCATGTCTGAACTGGGGTGGCGTGGTGAGCAAAATAACGATGGATTAAACCCAGATCTGTGACTGGGGGTGAATGTTTTGCCAATGTGCAACATTCCGTCCATCATCTTGTGTGTTTTGCTGTTCGCCCTATGTGGGAAGGGTATGCCCAGACGTGGGTCCCGTGCTCACTACGCCACTGGAGTCAAGCTATCCTGGCTGATGACGGCTGATAGCCAGAAACCGGTCCTAGGATGCTTGATTCCGGTCCAGGGAAGACAAGGCTTGGCAGTTCGGGCTGGACTGTTCCCATGAGGCACAGGGTCAAGACTGATTTGCATATGACCATGTCTGAACTGGGGTGGCGTGGTGAGCAAAATAACGATGGATTAAACCCAGATCTGTGACTGGGGGTGAATGTTTTGCCAATGTGCAACATTCCGTCCATCATCTTGTGTGTTTTTCTAATAGTAGGTATCCTGATTGTAATTTTTCTGCTACGCAATGGACGTCCCAGTCACCAAGGAGATGGAAAAGGCACTCCTGGAGCGTAAATACTGTAACCGCATGGTACAACATTTGGGCACACCTCGCCTACGGGAACTAAGCGCCTCTTGGTTCCTGTCATTTAGACCAGTCTGGATGGACTGTGTCCTACCTGTTCTCCGATGCCTGTTCTGCGGAGAAGAATGCGTGTTGGATCTCTGTCTGGCACTTCCATCAGTTGCGCTACCGGACTTTGATGCTTTACTGGACCTGATAACGGCCCATGTTCTGCAGTGTCCCCAGCATATTCCTATGTTGATGGTGGCATTCTTAGAACCTCCAAAGGAAGTCTCTGCTCCTGTTGGAATGGATACCGGCTCCTCCACTGACACCCTGGCCTTAGATGGCGCACAGGCTGCCCCAGCATCGGCTGCAGGCAGTACGGAAGATCATCTGTGCTCAATTGACGTGATCTGTGAGGTGTTACTGGGATCGTCGTCTGCAAAGGCAGGCAACAGCAATGTTGTGTCTACCAGCCAGGACACATAAACATTTGGCTCGTTGTGTGCTGGGAAAATTCGGCCTTTTTTAAACAAACTCAAATTGGAATTCCAAAAAGCAATTGACACTTTTTTTGACCTGCATGGCTTTCCGATGCTTGTAGTTTTTCGAACTATAAATACGGGTACATTAGAGCTATTGCTTGAGTGACAAGTTTTGTTTTTAGCATTTTTGGAGATTTTTACCATTTTTCAGCAAAACTATTGTTTTTACTGTAGTTGTTTGCGTACCAGTGCCTAGACAGGCTAGTAGTACGTTAGAATTTAATTATGTCGTCCAGTCGGATGAGGAGTGGGTGTTATATTCCATATAGGTACCCCAATATAGGCTCAGGTAACATCCTAACCTTTCACCTATATTCTTCCCTACATTACACACATAACGGTTCTTAGGGACTGACCTTTTACCTAGATACGACACTGAACACAGAACGCAGGATTTTCCCTGGTAAAAGCCTCATACATTATGCATGAGGATTCTTGGAAACTCAGCGGGACTACCATCTCCTGTATAATAACTATGCATAAAGTTCATTCCACACGTCATCCTAAGTCCGACAAGTGGCACAGCAAGGTAGAACCCCCGGGGAGACCTTTGGGTATATAAACTTCACATCTTGCTGAGACAAACAGAGGAGATCAGGATTTCCCTGCCGACACACTGACGCGAGACGCTGAGGTTCCTGCATGCAGATACTCCAGCTTGCAGTGGTCTAACATTCCTTGCGGGGTGTCCGACTCGAGACCAAGACGGGGTCCCACAGTCTCTTACTTCAGGTAATGGGGTTGACTTTATCCTAGAGGGATTCTTGGCTTAACATCTACACACATGCTAGGTACACTTAGGTACATCTAGTTAGGATTGCATCATAGGAGTACACATTTTAATGTCATGTATTTTAAATACTTGCCTGTATTCATGGTTATAGCAAAATGGTAGAAATCTACCATCCTTTTACTCTCTTAGTGCTTCTAATCATTTATATCTGCTTCTGTCTAGTGGTTGTTTCAGCACACCTATTTTACACCAGAATAACGACTGTTCAATAAATGCTTATTGAAAAACGTCCATACCGTTTATTCTGTGTATCTCTCTGAGACTAAATGAGCATGAGTGACTGAGCAAAAAGTAGTATACTGTTTCCACGGTCCAGAGGGATCAGGGTTGTCATGTTCGCTAGTTGCCAAGAACTATTCTCTCCTTAGTAAGTGGAGTTTCTAGTGGCACTGTGAGCTAGCTGGTACACAGGCCAACATACCCGGTGGGGGTGTCTAGAATCAGTCTGACACCAATCCTACAGTGTATGTTGTCTAAACGCGCAGATCGTATATAGGATTCTATAGGAACTACACGACAATCCTCTTAATAATAATCCAACTACCACTTATTCCAAATTTTCTATCCTATTCAATGCCCCTCTTGGCAGAGTCACACTTTCCCCCACTGAACCGCCTACCAAGAAGAAAAAGGAGGAGGGAGATCGAGCAAATCTATAATTGTACAACCAGCTTCTTCTATGGTTACTCCTTCAGCACAGTAGGCACTGCTCCTCCGAGTCAAACAGACTATTACTATCTTGCTGCAATCTTTTCTGGAGGGATTAACCAGAATTGAGGCAAATTTAGTCTCAATTATCCCGATAGGGGGTAGGTCATTATCGAGAGAAATCACTGTTCAGGTTCCTACCCCAATTCCACTCAATGAGGCAATGCCTCCTCACTGTTCCTCAAATAAACCATAGGAACCCCAGGCACCACAAGTTGTAAAGGAAGATGGGGTCGGGGGAGTACCTAAAAGCCTTCATACGAGTCTTACCGCACACCCGATAATGAGGAATCCTTTAAGGCCAACCCAACTTCCACCTCAGATGAACTTCTGTCCATCCTCTGCCGTGGTTAACACTCTACCCAAGGCCTCACAGCCATCGATAACACTATGAGACTCGGATTCCCTTAATTTACCTTTGAGACCGGAGGGCAGAAGTGATGATGAACGAAATGGCCAAGAAGATCCACAAGGGTGTAATCCTTACACGAGATTAGCCCTGCCACCAGCTGCATGTCCTTATG
This sequence comes from Calotriton arnoldi, assembly GCA_963921515.1. Classification (NCBI taxonomy): domain Eukaryota; kingdom Metazoa; phylum Chordata; class Amphibia; order Caudata; family Salamandridae; genus Calotriton; species Calotriton arnoldi. The sequence goes on from CAWUFW010000794.1 coordinate 3,531,089, forward strand.
TGATCATTTTGGCCAATACCCCATAGCAAAAATACAATCAATAGGAATCAACTGATCAACTTATTCGTAAATTCCAGCATTGGATTAATAAGCACACGGAGGGATTGGGCGGAATTGTTTTTTAGTAACATAATGGCAAGGAGAGTAGGCTGGGAGGGAAATTCAGATAAATCCTTTAGGAGGATTGTGTGGTAGTAAATTTTAAATTGCACCTTATGGCACAGAACCGCCTAAGACTATTACCCAAGGGTCCAACCTCGGACACTCAGATGTTCACACTGCCGTTAGGCTTTTTTTTATAAACGTGTAATCCAAAGCCCCTGGGATCTTTTCACTCCTTCTCATCCAACGACCCAACAGTCCCACTCGAGGCAAGTCATCAAGCCCCTACCAACTAGTAACCGATTTGCTGTATTGGCAGATCTCGAAGCTTGTGACTGACAGAAAATTAATAGGACAATCCTCAACCCTGTATCTAGCTGTGCTATCGAAGGGCCAGAGCATTCCCTGCACAGGACGGAGACTAAGGACCAGATTAAGTTAATTGTATGGAATATTGCAGGGCTAGGCTCAAAATTGTCTGATGAAGAATGGATAAACCACATAAATGCGCATGATCTGATATGCTTACAAGAAACATGTCAAACAGGTCCTTTCCACTTAGATGGTTTTCGCTCATTTTATACACCCGACCTTACGTCAAAATCAGATCGTGCGAGGGGGGCATTCTGACATTGATGAAAAACAGACTTAGATTTGAAGTTTTGTCCACCCATAACGACTCCCCTTTCTATAATTTATTACACCTCAAAGGTCCAGTAGGCAATAATGTGCTCCTGATTAATTATTATAATAATAACTTTGCGGGTGAAATGACGAAGGCCGTCGATTTACTTGAGGAAAAACTCAATGTGCTATTTAAGGACCTTAAGAAGATTCCTAGTATTTTATGGCTGGCTGATTTTAATGCCCATAGCTGTCGTTCTTTAACAAAACCAATATGTGGATTAACTGATGAGGCAGGAGAAGCAATTTCACACTTTTCCCATGACCCCCATGGCGATGCTCTTAACAGACCAGACTTCTCATTATTAAAGATCTAGAAATAATGAATCCCATTGTTAAGAGCACAGGTATGCTACAAAAACCTTTGGTAACAATTGCCAGGGCTCAACCATCGATTTTTTAATAGCTTCCACAACCCTTAAAAGCTCGATCCTTGATATCAAAGTTAATATTTTAAATTTTAGCGACCATGCAGCTATTTCTTGTCAACTGGTCTGGGAAGGCATCCATCCTCAGCAGAAAAGGCATATAAAACCCCATGTTATCAGAAAAAATTGAATTGTCCTTAAGTGGGGCAAGATTAATAAGGAGATAATTTTTCCCCAGGTTGCTGCAAAAAGATATAATGAATTTATGACCTGTCTGGACACAAATATTGTCCCAAGTAGGGGGATGACAGCTTTTGAAACAATATTGGAAGAGGTAAAGAATAACTTAACAAAAAATGCCCCAGGTGTTATCCCCTTAGCCCTGAGGTGGTTCGATCAAGCCTGCACTAGATCCTTATCAATTTAACGTAAGGCTCTTAAGACCAACCCAAGAGATGTTGATCAAGTCAAGTTCTTGCGTCAGCAGTATAAAGATACTAGAAAAGCTAGATTAAACACATTGAAGGAGGAGGCCTGGGAACAGCTTTATCAGGCATCCTCCTCAAATAACTCTAGGGATTTCTGGATGGTAATTAACGCCCCATTTTTTAAAGCACCCTCAGACCCTAACCTAGATACTCATGTGGATGAAGAATCCTGGGTGGGCCACTTTTCCAAAATATTTGGCCTGCCAAGCAGGGGAAGGCATTTTCCCCCGAAAGACAGTATATCAAATATAAAGTCCATCCTTATTTTTAATCATCTGGAGATTAGGGAAGCGCTTCTGCAGTGCTCTAGTGACAAGGCCCCAGGCCTCGATGGTACTCGGATAGATTTTTTCCATGAGCATTCAGATCTCTGGGGCCCGTATTGACTAATGTTTTTAACGTAGTTGCCAGTGTGGGTTCCCAAGATTCATGGTCGAAATCCATCTTAATCCCCATTTATAAGAAGGGGGATAAATCGGAGGCAAAAAATTATAGGCCCATTTCACTTCTGGACAGCCCAACCAATCTCATGGGCCGAGTTTTGTTGAATATATTGGAGGAAAGGGTCACCCAAAATGATGTTTTGATACCCATCCAATACGGTTTTAAAAAGGGGAAAGGAACCCAGGACCAGTGCTTAATTTATGCTTGCTAATTGCCAAGTATACACTCAATCAATCATGTCACTTATAAAGCGCACTACATACCCGCGAGGGTCTCAAGGCTCTGGGGGAAGAGGGGGGTGGTGCTGCTACTGATCGAAGAGCCAGGTCTTGAGGAGTCTTCTGAAGGCCAGTAGGTCTTGGGTCTGTCGGAGGTTGGTGGGGAGGGTGTTCCAGGTCTTGGCGGCGAGGTGGGAGAAGGATCTGCCGCCGGCGGTCGTTTTCCGGATGCGGGGGACTGTGGCGAGGCGAGGCTGGTCGAGCGGAGCTGGCGGGTGGGGGTGTAGAAGCTGAGTCGTCTGTTGAGGTAGGCTGGTCCGGAGTTGTGGAGTGCTTTGTGTGCGTGGGTGAGGAGCTTGAAGGTTATCCTCTTGTTGACAGGGAGCCAGTGCAGGTCTCTCAGGTGGGGTGTGATGTGGCTGCGTCGGGGATGTCGAGGATAAGACGTGCAGAGGCGTTCTGGATGCATTGCAGCCGTCTCAGGAGCTTAGCCGTCGTTCCTGCGTAGAGGGCGTTTCCGTAGTCCAGCCTGCTGGTGACGAGGGCCTGGGTGACTGTTTTTCTTGTTTCGGTGGGGATCCACTTGAAGATCCTGCGGAGCATTCGGAGGATGTTGAAGCAGGATGAGGAAACGGCGTTGACCTGCTTAGTCATGGAGAGGGTGGGGTCGAGGATGACCCCTAGGTTGCGTACGTGGTCGGTGGGTGGCGGGGCTGTTCCCAGTGATGTTGGCCACCAGGAGTCGTCCCAGGCTGAAGGGTTGGAACCAAGGATGAGGACCTCCGTCTTGTCCGAGTTCAGCTTCAGGCAGCTGGTCCTCATCCATTCGGCGACGGCCTTCATGCCTTCGTGGAGGTGGGCTTTGGCGGTGTGAGGGTCTTTGGTGAGGGAGAGGATCAGCTGGGTGTCGTCGGCGTAGGGAGATGATGTTGAGGTTGTGCTGTCGGGCGACGTGGGCGAGGGTGCCATGTAGATGTTGAACAGCGTTGGGCTGAGGGAGGAGCCTTGGGGTATGCCGCAGATGATCTTGGTGGCCTTGGATCGGAAGGGGGCGAGGCGGACGCTTTGTGTTCTGCCGGAAAGGAAGGATGTGGTCCAGTCCAGGGCCTTCTCTTGGATCCCGGCGTCATGAAGGCGTGTTCGTAGTGTGTGGTGGCAGACCGTGTCGAAGGCGGCTGATAGGTCCAGGAGGATGAGGGCTGCTGTTTCTCCGTTGTCTAGCAGGGTCCTGATGTCATCGGTGGCGGCGATGAGGGCGGTTTCGGTGCTGTGGTTGCTGCGGAAGCCGGACTGGGAAGGGTCCAGGATGTTGTTCTCCTCGAGGTAGCGGGTCAGTTGTTTGTTGATGATTTTCTCGGTGACCTTCGCGGGGAACACAAGTTAAACAAGGCAAGCTCCACTTGACCTTTATGGATTTATCCGCAGCGTTTGACTGTGTGGTCCATCACCATCTATGGAGTATTATGGGAGAGATGGGCATTGATGATGCAATTATCCTCTTCATTAGGCAGTTATATTCATCAGCCTCAGCCTGCGTATGTTATGGGAAACAGGGAGAGTGCACTAGGTGTTCCCTATTAATAGGGGTGTCTGCCAGGGGTGCGTCCTTGCTCCATTTCTTTTTTCAATCTATACTAATGGAGTGGAGGCTCCACTGTTAGAATCTACTCTGGATGTTCCCAAGATGAATCAGGTTTGCATCCCCAACCTCCTCTACGCTGACCATGCAGTACTTATTGCATGCACCGGCCTAGCGCTAAAGAAACTCCTAGAGGTATATGTGACATTTATACAAAAATTAGACCTACAAACCAACAAGGCAAAATCTTTTGTTTTAGTCTCTGGTCGTAAGGAGAAGAAGGCCCCATCTTTCCACATAGAAGGCTGGAAAGTAACACAGACAGACACGTTCTCTTGCTTAGGGGTGATATTAAATAGAATGACAACATGGACCTATATGATTACCACTAGGGGTCTAATGTTAGAAAAAAGTATCACTGCCCTATATCCTTTTATCAAAAAGTTAGGTTCAAAACCATTAGACGTTGTTAAAAAAGGGTATTTGGCTAAATCCATCTCAGTAGCCACCTACGGGGCAGGTATATGGGGACATACCAACTCATTGGCTCTCCAAATTATTGAAGATACATTCTGGAAAAAAATGTTAGGTCTCCTTAAAAGTTGTTCAAACTTTAATTGTCATTCTGAATTGAATGTTCCGTATATATCGGATCAGATTCGCCTGGCCCCAATTCTTTTTATGGTACTCCATTTGGAAATGGGAATCTGTTAACCTTACTCAACAGTTCATTCAAGATTGTTTGTCTTTGGAACATGTTTATAGGATCCCTTGGATCATGTATGTAAAAAACACTTTAAGCTCCCTAGATTTAGAATCGATCTTTAAAACCCCAAGCAAATGCTTAATTATCTCAAGGAAAGAGATTAGAACTCGCTTTTTTGATTTAATGCCAAAAGAAAGATATAAAAATAACAGCATCAAATATATTGTACGATCGTATCTAGAAGGACCGATAGTCAATGTAGGATTAACCTCATACGTACACTCCATGATAAATCAACGCCATAGATTTATATTACTTAGGTTTCGGTTAAATCTTATCCCGTGCATGTTGGGCCACCCAGCGGGAATTTTTTCTTTACAAGCGCTCCCGCTCTGCCCATGTGATGGTGTGTCCTCTCAATCTAATCTTCATATTTTCTTTTTCTGTAAGTTTTGTTTGGAACACCGCAAAAAATGTAAACTCCTAATCATGCGCAAACACAAATTTAGACAATGCCGCCCAGGAATGTTCTTTTACAACTGTTTTCTGATCCCTTTGTTTGTTAATGTGTTGCATCTTTTTGATGTCTTTCTTTACAGACTAGGAGATTGCACGGCAGTTTGGAATGAATTAGAAGTTTTTATCTGTTTTTAATGATTGTTTTTAATAGGACATTTTAATTATAATTTTTTGTAAAATGATGAATGGTCTTGTTTCTATATTTGAACCTTTATGATCCTTAAGAATAAGGATCAAATTAAGGGCCAGATGTACGACCAGCAAAATTGCGCCTCGCAAAATGCGACTCATTTGCGAGTCGCAATTTGCAAGGTGCAATTTGCCATGTACAACAGTGTGTTTAACACTGTTTGAGATTCCCAATGGGGTCGCAAATTGCGAGGCTCATTAATATTAATGAACATCTCGCAATTTGCGAGCCCCTTGGGAATGACAGGCCCTCCCAGGTATGGTTGCCTGCTGGGCTCAGCAGACCACCATGTCTGGGACTGCTTTTAAATAAAGATTTTTTTTATTTAAATGCAGCCCATTTTCCTTAAAGGAAAACGGGATGCATTTTTTAAAAAAAATGAAACCTTTTCGTTAAATTTTTTAAGGGCAGGTTGTGGTCCCTGGGACCACTGCCTGCCCTTAAAAAATATTTCTAGAGACAGTCACAAAGTGGAAGGGGTCCCCTCGGGACCCCTTCCAAATTGCGACTGCATTACCACCCAGAGGGTGGGTGCATTACCACCCAGAGGGTGGTACTTTGCGAGTGTTTTGCGACCGCAATTGCGGTCACAAAACATTCGTAAATTGATTTGCGGACGCAATTAGGAACGGAACGCCCCTTCCTAATTGTGACTCGCAATTCCTAAATAGCAAGTCGCAAATAAATTGTGACTCGCTATTTAGGAATTGTACATGGCCCTGGGCCATTTTGCATGCGCAAACGGGTCGCAGACCCGTTTGCGCATGCAATGTAGGGTCGTACATCTGGCCCAAAGTGATTTGATGATGATGAGTAGTGTGTGTGTGTGTAATAATGTACTTCCCTTTTTACAAGTAAAAGTACTGACTAGACAATGAGTTATTGGGTGTTGTTTGATGCATACAGAAAATTGGAGTACTAACTCACACCACCTCCTCCTATCAGGTTTTGGACTGCTTTTGCCTGCTGCCCTGAGAGAGTCAAGTGCTACAATGGGGTACTAGAAGGAATTTCAACGACGTATTACTTGAGAAGGACCCAATCCTTCCCGACTGATAACCCACTTTATTGCACTCTTTATTTATCGTCTACGTAAATAACCGCAATTCCCTTATAATAAGGCTTTTTATAAATTAAATTTTATACAGAGACCTATATAGCTATGTCAAGTAAATCATTATGGCAAACCCACGTACAGTGCCTGGGATAGTTCACTTTTTTATGACATAATTAAAATAATTTATAGTATTGTTAAAAGAAATATTGTAAATTCACTGACTACTTATATCATTTGAAGAACATCTAAGCTTTGTGAATAGTTCTGAAACTGCATGTAAATTAAAGAACATAGATTTACAATAGCCGAGATGTTAACTTACTCCCAAGTGCATTTTATCTTGAAAACCAAATTTTATATTGAAGATTTATTGTCATATATGCCTGCACTTAAAATGTTATTGATATTATTTTTGTGTGAATAAATCGAGGCTGTTGACAGAATGTAAATGAAACGCTATTTCTGTGAGCTAGATCTTGCATACATCATTCAAAATACATTTCTTCATTGCATTACAATTCAGGCATTTGTAAGTATCATAAAATCCATATATTATTTGATCACTGCCCATCATTGACACAGTCGAATGAAAATGATATTCCATTGAGGATGTGGAGCCTGATTTGCATGCCCTTAACCTAAGATTAATAGGGTTTTTCATCAACCCTTGCGGAGAAAACTGCTTCTATTGTGCCTTCATTTACTCTTTTAAATTCTTTTACTACAACTTCTTTAGCACGCCTCCCAAGCTTTAATTACACCTACTAAGAACCTAGATATCATTTAGTCCAATGAACTATCTGACCCACCTACTTTGAGTAGGGCACAGGCAACAGATGCCACCTACAGTCTAAACAAAGTTTGTGAATAGGAAATCAGGATTACTGTGCTATTTTCTTATAAGTGAATCTTTTCTAATTTATCTCACATTGGACTATTCGGGAGCGTTTGAATGCCTTTGCATTTTACTTAATTGGTTGATTTACTGAAGTATATGTATTCACTGTCTCAAATTCAGTACCCTAAGTTCAGATTTTGTTAGTTTTATCCTTATGTGTCATTACCATGCTCTTCTTCCATCCTTGCCTTTTATGAATTGTATATTTATTCATATTTTATAAAGAAGTGTACATTGATTATAATTTATCCAGTCTGCAGCTTGAGTGTGCTGTTTCCAAAATGCGTCATGTGAGAGCAGGCTAATATGTCTTCTTAAACTAACACTAAAAGTGCCATCAGTTCTATGGGTTAACAGCTGACAATGCACCTGGATGCACTAACCTCATACTACATATTTATCTGCACCACTGAAACTTTTAGGTAATCGGACAAAGACCCTGGGCGTATTTACAAGCCTCTATCACCACCAGAACATCACTTTTTTTTAAGGTGTGGTGGCGATACAGGCTTTGCCTTATTTACAAGGCAGTGTGAAGCCACTTAACGTGGCTTAACGTTGCCTTGTAAATAAGGCACCCTTTCACGCTATACTTAGCATGAAAGGGGTGGGGAATGGGTGTTGATTTTGATGCTAGCCCATATTTACAAGAGTGGCGTAAATATGGGGCAGCGCCAAAATTAAGACAGGGGAAAACCTGGCCTTAACAGGGCGCAACAAGGAGAAATGCTTTATTTCTCCTAGTTTTTACTGTTTCTATGTGTGTTGCATTGTGCAGCACACATGAAAACAGGAAAACGTCCTTCCTGCACATAAACAATCATTTTAAAAATGACGACTTGCTTCTTCTAAGTCTGCTGCAGAAAGCAGCACACATAGAAGTTACAAATCGCCATTTAAGATTGTTTATGTGCACGAAGGGACACCTTCCTGCACATAAACAATCATTCCCCACAACGCTGGCACCCTTATACAATGGTGCAAGGGTGTCTGGCTAGGCGCTAGGCAGCTAAATCTAGCACCAGAGCAGGGATTAATGCAGGGCTGCACCCTATTGTTGTAAATGCGGTGCAGCCCTGCTTTTCAGAAGTGGCTGAGCGTGGCGTTAAGCCAAGAAGGCTAACGCCGAGCTCTGTCACTTCTTTGTAAATATGCCCCCCTATTTGGGATGACCCATTATATTCTCTGTTATTTCCACACCTTGGATTACCATTTTCAGGAGTTCCGATAATTCCGGTGTGTAGAAATAACAGGGATTACAGTTTTTTGGGAAGTAAAATGTAGGAATCAGTGTTACCGTGCCTGTTCCTGCATGTTTTCCCCATGTTTCACAGAGCACATATCTCCCTGTGAAAAAACAAAACTTATAATTATGTTGGGCCCGGTACCTCCTGTTAGTGTGGCCATCATAATTTAAACACCACTCTTAATGAGGGCCTCAGAGTGGTGGCGGAGTGTTTATGTTTAGCAGCTCCATCCTTTTATATCACTCTGGCCTCGTCGAGAGCAACCCAAGTAAAAACAGAAAAACAAAAATGTCAGTAAACCAATAGTTGCAGCAGGCAATCCAAGGTTTGTAGCTGCAGGACTGCTGCTGAACTTGAATGTTGATGATGTCACTTCTGCTGTGATCTGTCAAGCCGGATGCTTCTGGGCATGGTCTTGGCAGTGTGGCATTGCCAGACATTTATGCCATGTTAGACAGGTGGATGTTAACCTGAGGGCCACCATGATTGGCTAGTAGAAAAAGATAAACATTTCCTTTAGGCAATCATGTGTTTCAGTGTCACCTGTTTGGTCACTGTTTACCCTTGATACTTTTGGAAGAAGATCTGATATGTGCTAATATTGCTTTAAGCATATTTCGCCTTTTTGCTTCTATCGATAGGTTTCTGGTGATAGTTTGATTTCTGTTTATTCGTCACGTGCGTGGCTTTTGAAACTATGGGGTAGATGAAGAGCTACTTTCCAAAATACATTTCACCCACTGTATTGTAAAATGTGCCAAGATGATCATCTTTGCCCTATATATAATCCATGGCTCAATAAGTGATAGGGGGAGTGACTGAAGTAAACCCAGCCTATAGTAACTACTCTGGTCCGCAATCTGTTCCATTGTTTTTAGTTCATTCTGCCACTATAAACAGTGACAAAACATATTCAAATCAATCTCTCTCAAATATGTGTGGAGGAATGGATTTAGCAGAGGTCTTCACAGCTTTGAGTATTCAACCCCAAGGTATGGGCGATTCCTTTCTGCAGCAACTGTACCGACTGATGGTGGAGTAAGCAGCAGCAGGTAAATGTCCAAGGAAAGAAACCAATGCTGAGGAGGGAAAAAGCAGAAGCAAAAACCTTCCGATGACAACAGCGGGAATCTAACTCCAGACCAACGCTAAAGGAACCTAAACTGGAAGGAATGAGCAACAAAGAGCATCAAAATTACAACTAAGCATAGCAGGAGTGTTGTGATGCAGAGACCACTCCCCAGACTCTACTTAAATAGTTCTATCTAATCTGGAAGTGAAAAACCTACACAGGAACTACTTTGCTTCATATTGCATTACACTATTCTTATCCTAGAATGAGGGACACCATATTGAATCAATTTAAACCTAATCCAAAATGGCACCCGTACTCACATCCCAAAACCTTCCCGCCTGCAGGGGGGGGAGAGGTGTCCAGCCAGCACCCGACTCCTACCCCTCAGGGACCACCAAGGTAAGCAGCAGCTTTGTCCAAGGCCCCACACACAAGGATATGCATGTGAGCCACGCGGGTGGAGCGCGGAAGCCCAACAATATGCTTATGGAGTAAATATGTTAGTTTACAGATCTCTATACAATGGTTCACACATTGTGAAGTGCAAAATGAATCACCTTCTCATCACTCTATAGATGTAATTTTAGTTTCGTACATAGCTACTTGATATAGGTTTTTGGGAATAATAAATAATATGTTATAACACAAGAATAATTTTGTGTATAGTCTATAAATGGAAGATTAAAGTCTATCATTTATGGTTCATGTTCTCCTTCCCTTGTATGCTCAAAGGTGCATATTCACTAATGTGTTGTGAATTGTCCCTGCACAAATACTGATATTCGCAAAACTGTGCATAAATTCACAGAAATAGGTATTATAAAGGCACCATATTTTCACTGATGAGCCAGTATGAGCTTTAAAGGTCCTAGAAGAAGTCAAAGTCAAACAGTGAAAAAATTATCATGGCTCCATTTCTTGATGGAAACTATCCTACTTCATATTATAACAGAATCACCAGCTTTGCTATATAGCTTTATTTGGACTTCAAAAGACACAATGATGATTCGAAGGAACTATGCAGAACTTTTAGAAAAGGAGGCTGTACTTTGCCAGATGTCCAAGTTTACCTTAGGTCTGTCCATCTGAAATGAATTGAATTACAATCTCTCAGTATGAAACTGAGGAAAAATATGGTATCCTGAGGTTCTGACAGCACCATTAGAGGGTGGGGGAGAATGCATTATAGGAGTCTTACGTGAATAGTTATAGACCACTGTGGTACTCACTGTTAAATCCTGAATTTTTTGCAGACTCTTAAAAGCTACTTAACATTTACATTTCAGGATAGTTACAGATGTATACACTAGAGGCCTTTCAAAGTGGAGAGATCATCTAAAACAGTCAATGGCAAGTCCAAAAGGTCTCACCTTTGGATCATATTGGCTTTTTGCCAATTGCTTTTGGTCTTGCTGTACAGTGTCAGGGCACTGTGCAGCATCATGAAAATAAAAAATAAAAAAAGGGTATGATGGTGGTTACGGCCTTTTATTGATGCACACGTGTCAGAACATATGAGGCTGGCACCATTTGCTTTACATTTATATTTGGTTATCGTAGATGGTGAGCATCACTTGGACAGGTAAATATCAAAATAAAGATTTCTTTAATGTGAAAATGCCAATTCATAAAAAGGCCCATGGGCTTCGAGGGATAGTTGAACATAGGAGAGGGAAAAAGGGGATAAGCAGGGCACAGAGGGTGGTGGGAGAAGCACAAGAGGGAGAGAACACCAGAGAAGCACACATGTGAGAGAAAGAGCAGCACACTTCTGGAGTGCGTGGAAAGGAGTACATGGATGAGAGAGCAACGTAGGTGAGAGAAGCACACAGGTAAGAGAGAGCAACATGGAGAGAGCAGAAGGACAGAAGCACACGAGAGATACAGCTGGAAAACACATGCACTTGTTGAGTGCTTAGGCATAAAGAAACAAGTGAGAGCTGTGGATGGTGGAGAAAAGCAGCCAGATGAGAGAGTGCAGCATGGAGCAGGAGAGGTGAAGAGAAGCACATAAGGAAAAAAGCTGAAAAATGCATGCACTTTTAAGGAGTGCTTAAGCAAAAAGAAAAACATAGGGGCATATTATCAAGGGCAATATCGCCACTTTTGCGGCAATTTTTGCCGAAAAAGCGGCAATATTTTTATCGCCCTATTAACAAGCCTGCGCTAACAGGCGTTAGCGCAGGATTACAGGCGTTAGCTGTCGTTTTTTTTCCACTTTGCATGTCAGCGATATATATCGCTAATGACATGCAAAGTAGGCGTTCCTGACTAACACGTCATGGAAACACTCGCAGACACAACTTCGCTCGAATATCAACGCGGCCCCAGAACCGCGAAGCGATTAAAAAAGCTGCGCTAACCGCGGTTATCGCAGGTATTGAACGTCTGCTTTTGAATCGACTTAGCTATACTGATAATGGGAGGAGGATTGACTGGTTAGGTCCACACTCCCCTATCAGCAAGCTTCTCCATAGCGCTGTGAAATCATCGCTGGATTTCACGCGCTATTTCTGTTTCTCGCCGTCTATCGCTGGAATTACATCGCCTGTCAGCAAAGCGTTGATAATACGCCGCTAACACGGCGATGTAATTCAGCGATAGAAGGCGATAAACAGAAACACGCTAAGTGCGCTTAGCGATGTTTATCGCTATTCTTTGATAATATGCCCCATTGTTCCCTAAAAGAGAGCAGTAGGAGGACACAAGTAAAGAGGTTATTCTCTAGGGGAAGGGCAAACATTAGATGTACATGGCAAGCCATCAAATAAGATGCAATCATATTAAAGTGAAGGTAAAGTCAACCTGTTACAAGCGATGGATGGACTTTGAATCCATTGTAAGGTTTAGGTAAGCCGACAATAGATCTTTTGCACCCAGGCTGCTTGTGCTGTCTGTTAGAATCAGCCTAGAAAGGAAAAGGAGCAGAAAATATTTTTCCTAAATATACATTTTAAAATTGTGACAAGAATAAGTGATTTAATGACCATAATACAAAATTCCACAATTGCCCAGTCATTTTATTTTCTATCTCTTTTTTCCAACTTAAAATAGCTGAAATGTAAAACTTGGGCACCACCATTTATGTTCTTCTGGTTATTTTGTGACATATTTCAAGTAGAAAAAAGGGACATTACTTTCTTACTTAACATGGCAAAAGTGTCTGAGAATAAACCCAATGACTATTCCTGGAATTATTTGCAAGTTCAAAGAAGTCAAACACTTCCTGCAATTTCAGATTAGCCCTAGAAGAGCAAACCCAAGAATTTCCCAATAGGCTTTGTGATCTGGGACGAAGGAGATGTAGGCATCTGAGGGCATGATTTGGATCAGTTCATGAGGTAGAAATTTCACTATTTACTTTAAGACAAAGTGAACCCAATATGGACTTTAGAAGAAGGGCTACTTATTTTGAAGCAGACATTAAAGTCCTTGTTACGGCAAGGCTTTGGGAAGGTGTAAATTCTTGGTTAAAAATGGCTTTCCCAGCTGCACCCAGGTGTATGTGGTGATTAAGAAAAAGGTGACCATTCACCAACATTTTTCCTATATACCTCCATACTCTCAAATGTCTTCCAATTTTTGTGCAAATGATCATGTTGCATGCAAACATTCAGCACTTCTTTCTGAACAAGTTAGCCAGTTATTTGAGACCCAATACTCCACATTTTTTGTAATTATAAATTTATATTATGATTTTCTGCAGTTAGTAGTCAGGTCCCTTCTATTTTGGGAAAGACCAAGTAAAAAGAAAGGACGATGGGAGTTTACTGTAGTGTCCTACCCCAAACCGGCTACATGCAAATGACCATGCCACACATGGAGCTTGATATTACTAGTCTTGATTTATCAGTGTGTAACCATGAACTGAACGTTCTACGCCATGAATTCGATTACCCACGCACTTACGTCACTGGTCTATGGACTCCATCAGGAACCAAAAGGGTCCCATCATCTCTAACTCAAAAGACCCTACATCTCCCCCTTTGTTAAATAAAAAGTACCAATAATACATATGTACATTACAACTCTTCAATAAGTTGTTTTGGTGCTCAAATCAATCGCCAGATCTGGTCATGTGTGACTGTGGAGATACCGGAAAAGTGCCCATGACTGGCACTGTTGACAGAGACATCAGTACAGTCTTTGGGTTCTCTGGAATCTCAGGTGGACAAATCAAATTCCTAATATCTGGAGTTGGTGAAGGTTGAGGTACATGCTTGAAATGTAAAGAATCTTGCGTAATGGACTTTCCACTATGGTGAGCAGTCACCATATGTCCTTTACATTAATGGCAGGCATTTCACCAGTGGTAGAATGCAGAGTTGACCTGTATGCACGAAGCGTAGACTGAAGAACTGATTTAAGCTCAAACTTTTCCAGCACAGCACGTTGAACGGTCTTTTTGAGGGAGCTCATGAACCTCTGGACAACACCATTCACCTGTGGCCAGAGAGGTATGCTTTTCTGATGCTTGATATTTAGATGAGTGAAAAAATCTTGAAATTCTCAACTACTGAAAGGTGGGCCATTGTCAGATTTCACAATCGAGGGAACACCCCATGTTGCAAAGATGCTTTCTAATCTCTCAATGACTCTTTCGTGAGTAGTTGACGACAGATCTTCCACAAGGAAAAAATGGGAATATTCATCAACAATGATTAATAGATCATATCCATTGTTAAGGGGTCTAAAAAAATCAATTACAAACTTCTCCTATGCATGTTTTAGGAGATCAGGCATGTTTAACAGATGTGGGGTTGTCTTGATGGCAAACAGCTTCATAAATGACATGCCTTTTAATCTTTCAACCTTTCATCAAGACGAGGGAACCACACTTGGTCCTGTGAAGCTTGTTTCGTAGCAGCAACTCTACATTGTCCCTCATGAGCCAGTTCAATATCTTGTTGTCTCAGACACTCTGGTAGGACAATTCTTAACCCTTGTAAGATGTCACCTTCTGTGGTAGCTGAAAGTTCTTCCTGCACATTTTTAAATTTCTGGTATTCAAGGTCATCATGAAGAGGTCTATTATGTTTTCGCGATGATTGGTGTGTTATAATGTGTTTGACTATCAGCAAATCCCTGTCATTACTCGTGGCAGCACGGATTTGTTCTAATGATATGGCAACAGGGTACTAGACTTCACAATTTAGTTAACATAAGCATCAGCTGCTTTAGAAGTAGTGCCATGACACTGTATTAGCACACATGTGAAATAGTCGGCAGTGTTTTGATCTTTTCATGGATGATACGGAATCGTATTAACATACTTCTGCAATCGCAACCCCCACCTCTCAATGCAAGGGGGCATTTTGGTTTTTGGATTGCTGAAAATGGTGAACAATGCTTGGTGATCAGTGACAACTGTGAAATGCTTCTGTATGGGATTACTTGAAAATGCTCACAAACCCACACACCCCAGTGAGGCTTTTGTTTTTCAGGTTGTGAATAAGCAGGGTCTGTCAATGAAAAACTTTGACTAGCATAAGCCACAATGTGTCTTGGTGTTTTGGGATGTTCAGTGTGCTGGGCAAGGATGGCACCCAACCCCACTGGACTTGAATCAACAACAACCTCCTTCTGCATCTTCGGATCAAAGTCTGCCATTTCAGTTGCATTCTTAATTGCGTGCTTGATTTTCTTGAAGCTTTGTTCGCATTCACTCGACCATTGAAATGGGACATTTCATCTTGTTAATTCTGTCAATGGGGCACTTGCAGTGGCAAAGTCACGTATATACCTTTAACAGTAACTGGCCATACCAAGGAAGGATCTCAGCATAGTTACATCTTGTGGGGGAGGAGCGTATGACAAGGCCTGTATTATATTTGTATCCAAAGTCATTCCTCCATCAGAAAAGATATGACCAAAGAACTCGAGTTTGGTTTGATGAAAGTCGCAGTTGGCTGCATTTAAAGTAAGACCTGCATCGGCGAGTATACGACACACTTGTGCAAGATCCTGCTCATTTAGTGGCCCCAAGAACTAGAATTTCATCACTGTAATTTAAAGCATTTGTGACTGGTTGTATTATGCGATGAATGACATCCTGAAAAAGTTCTGCACCTGATAACACTCCAAAACTTAGGGGCTGATTTCGATCTCGGTGGACAGGTTACTCTACCACAATGGTGATGGATATTCCGTCAGCCAAAATATAAATCCCATTATATCGAATGGGATTTTTATTTTGGCGGATGGGGATAGCCGTCATCATTGTGACGGAGTAACCCGTCAACCAAGATCTAACTCAGGCCCTTAGTCTTTTGTATCCAAATAAACCAACATGACTCAAAAAGGTAGTAATGTACATGCAATTCTCTTCCAGTTCAAGCTGGTGTTATCCTTTTTTCAAATCAATGCCAGAAACACTTTGGCTCCATTTAACTGCGTAATTATGTCAGCAATGTGCGGACCTGGATGTCGTTCTCTTTCAACCGCCTTGTTTGCTTTGTACATATCAACACAGATGTGCATGGCTCCTCCACTGTCCTTTTTCAGCACTACCACAATAGGTGATACCAATGGCGTTGAACCAGAGGATTGCTAAATTATTTCATGCTTTAATAGTATTTCAAGTTCTTTCTCAAAAGCCTCTTGTAAATAAAATGCAATTCAACAATATTTTTGAGCAACAAAATGGGTGTCCTCATTTATGTGAAGTTACACTTTTATGGTCTTAAGTCTTCCTAGTCAATGAAACAAAGATGGAAACTGATTCACTATCTAATAATAGGCATTGACTTTGTAGTTTACAGAAATCAGCCCGATATCAGCAGCAATACTAAAACTGAGTAAACATGTGCGTAATGAAGTGCCTTACAAGACATGAATGGGCACTTGTACTTTCGTATTTTTATGCTTCACAGTTGCTATGAAGGAATTTTGACTTTGCAGTGGCGTCGAAGAAGCCCACGTACACTTTGGTCTTCGATGAAGTTAAACGGGGCACTGGAGACAGTTCATTGTACTTTTCCACCGGCATAATGTCATCGACATGCCACTCTCTATGGTAATAGGTATGGAGCACCCATTCACTTTCAGTACGATTTTGCGACAGTGTCTAAATGAATTTAGCACCTTCACTTGCCGACCTAGCTTAGACCGACATTTTTCCTTGCACAAAGCTAATTCTGCATGTGCACGTCGTCCAGCAGTTAGCATTAACATCTCACACCCATCTTCCTCACTGTTGCTCAACAATGACAAACTCTTACATGAAACATTTTATGACAATTGACATCGTTCAGTTCCACTTGCCTCAACTGATGTTGCCACTTGACTTTGTGGGGTTGCGTACAGCATCGCATTTGGAACTTTCTGGCATCCATTTTGTTTTCTCAACATGATGCGCTTGATCTGGCCTCCATTTTGTTTTCCTGATGTGACGCGCTTGATCTTTCCATCGCTTTGCAAACTGTTACAAAATGGTTCTCTTTCCCAGAGCCTTTGCATACCTGTCCAATGGCAGGGCATTTACCTTCATATGGAAAGGAAAATCCACATATAAAACACAACTTTTTTTTCTTTGGAGACATTACTGTCTCCAAAATACAGATTTTGACTAACTTTTCACACTCAACGCTGATTCATTTTGGGCTGTTCCTGCCTCCATTTTAGCTGCTTGTCTGTCATCTCTTTATTCCGCTCTGGCAGCCATGAGCACTTTCTCCAAACTAAGTATCGCTTTCAGCATTCGTCATCTGAAGGAATCGGAGAGGCAACCATCTATTACTCTGAGATGCATCGCCTCTTCATCATTGAATTCATTTAACTTGCAATGCCTTATGAGCTATTCAAGTCCTTCTACAAACTCATCAATGTTTCACCATCTGTCTGCGTTTCCTGACTGAAAATGTACCTATTATAGTCAACATTCAGCATCGGATTGAACTTGGTGTTTAGAGTCTCTTTGATTTGACAGTACATCACTTCATCACCTTGTGGAATTTTCTTTATCACTTCTTTGACTCCGTCACCTGCCAAATTCTTTTGATATTTAATGATCTTTTTGTCATTTACTTCTTCCAGCGCATCAATAAAATCATCAAAAGTTCCGATTCAGGCAGTCCATCTGTCACCAATAGTTTGCTTTTTGTCAGAGTCGAAAGGAGACAGTTGTTTTAGGAATGCAGCAGCATCGTAACCTGTGGAACTTTCATCTACTAGGTGCAGAGCTTGCTCCGGCAGCGTCTGCTGCCCACTTGTACCGGCACCTTCATCACGCACTAACCGCAAGCTGACATTTGGGTCATCGCATCCACTCTCCGGTTGCAAGGCCCTATTTTCTTCTTTGTATAGGCTTTCTTTCTTGCATGAGCTCTTCATCCTTCTCACCTCTTTGCATTGTAGTGGGTCTTTACTGCCTATAGTGTTTCTATCAGTTTGCCTGCTTCTGCCCACAGCATTCTCTTGCAACTGGCTGTCGCCACTTGGTGCGGTTTCCGTACCTGGTTGTCACTGCCTTTAGTGTTTCTTGATGTTAAAGATTTTTTCTGCTTTTAGCGCTTCCATGCACTCGACTAGCACAGCCTTATGTGCTCCTCTATATGAATGACGGCTCTGTGTCACGTCGTAGTGCAGTACCTCTTGTCTCGACTTTCTCCGAACATTTCTAGCCGACAACAAACAAACTTTCTGGTAGGCCTTCGCTTTCTTCACAGGCCTTGCACCGACTGGAGTGGCGCTTTGACTTTGCATACACTAACTATCGATTTTCACTTTAACTGAGGCACATGTGGCATGCATGAGCAGTTTGCTGGACCACAGCAAACTCTCCAGGAGAGCACTCTCAATTCTTCGGGGCGTGGGGTTCACATAATCCCCTAGCTTGTTGTCAGTTGTATCATCCTACCCCAGCCGGGTCATGCAAATGACCACACCACACACAGAGCTTGGTATTACATGTCTTCATTCATCAGCGTGTAACCGTGAACTGAAAATTCTACATCATGAATTCTATCACCCACGCACTTAGGTTACTGTTCATCAGGACGAAAGGGGTACTGTCTTTTCTAACTCATAAGACACACATTGATGAGACGCTGAGAGCGAATTTAGCACTTCCATGTTCTGGAGAACTTCTCTTGTGGCCTCTTGTGTTTCATTCTGTGTACACCAGACATTTTTACAACACTTCATTATACAAAGAAATATTCACTGGATTAATTTTTAAAAAATGGTTTAAACCACATGGAGCATACCCTACAAAAACAGGGGGTCACCAAAATCATATATTCCATTTCGACGTGCATAACACTTGCTTGACACATTAAAACAGGCCTTTATGATATGTAAAAAATCTATAGCAACGTGTTACTAATAATTGCCATATTTTCAATAAGAAACAAAATGGCGTCCCACTTTAGAAAAAAGAAGCAAGAGATGTACTGTATCCTGCTTAAATTAAAATCAGGCCATAAGTGGTGAGCGAAATCCCACAAATCAGCTAAATTTCCGGCGAGAATTTGCAAATTCCTTATGAACCACTTAGTCGAAGGTTCACCGAGTCCTAAACCTGATTTACTTCACACAAGCGACATTATGAATCTTATTTGCTTTTGGTCAGGTTTATGAATCGAACATTTAAAACCTACCAGAGACCAAATTATCTACCTATTTGTTATTTCATTAACGAGTGTAAATAAATAAGCAGACCAGTGAAGAATGAAAAGAATAATGTTCTAGTTGCACATGCTGTGATAAATATGATTAAGTGGTAGATTTAGCAAGGCTGTGCAATCTAGCAAATGAGCTGCTCTTCAATTTGCATTTTCTTTGCAGCTGGCTTTATAAATGCACATGCTTAGGCAGGAAAGTAAGTCTATGCATATGCAATCAGGCCAGCTAAGCTGGCAAGTGGACTGGTACAGGTGGGAACGGAGGCCCACAAAGGACAGAAGGCTTCCCTTCTCCCGCTGCATGCACCTCAACCTTAAAAGAGGCTTACATCAGACTCATGTCACATTCATCCTTTTCTGACGACTAGTGGAACACATCACTCTATAAAAAGTAAGCAATACTATTGCCAAAATACTGCTGTCCCCCACGGCCAGCGCTAATGTGCAAATGGCATATTTGTACAATTTCTGTTCCTTTGCAGGATGCAGAGAAAGAAATTGGTTCGCGAAGGGTGTCACTATGTGCATTTCTGCAGTCTAGATTTGTCCGTTGACCAATTAATATTAAATATACCTCTAAGTGCTCGTTATTTCTAGAAAACTGTCCTGACAAGGCAAACCTTTGAAAGCACCCAATAACTGCTAAATGCATGAAAACACTTAACCGGCTAAAAAAGTATCCATATTCCTCAATAAAAGGAGCTAAGTTGTGGTTCTTGGCCCATCGTCAAAATACTCCACACTATTTCTAGCCTTCACTTTAAACTTAAAGCACTGATCTTCAACTAGAACCCACACGCAATTGTATCTATAGCTACTAATTTATCAACTAATAAACTATAAAATTAGCACACGTGCAGCATTCACTTGGCTAGATGCTGCAATGTTACTAAAAAATCACTAGTCATGTGACATAATGTCCAAAGGGTGGGTGTAGGGGCAGAGTTAAGAGCTGGAGAAGTGCAGCAAGAACAGAGATGACAAGCAGCAGGTGTAACCAGTGCTTAATTGTATTTAAATAATTGCCAGAGATTTCATCAGGAGGCCACTGCAGTTTCACCACACATTGCCCCTCCCACCGCTGCCAATGGCAGTACCAACACAATTACTAATCATCACACTCCTACAAGTGTGACAATTCAGCCTATTCCAGGCCCCCAAAGTTACAAGAATAACTTGAGCGGCAGTCAATAGTCATTTTGAATGTATATTGAATTAATAAACAACTGGTGTTGTGCTCATATTTAAATTAGACAGACAGTGCCACCATGTGGCAGACTATTACAAGGCCCGGGTTGACATTTAAGTGCTGGTGCCAAGCACCGGAATCCACCGGCTCAAATTAAGCACTGGATATAACACGTATGATTTTCATTTAAATATTCTCTCTTCAGGTATTTAAAAAAATTTATGGTTAGCAAGACGGTCTTACAAATGAATGTACTCTTGTTGCAGGGATTCTGTTTGGAAACAGAACTGTGGCTTGGAAGAACAGGACGTCAGAATGTAGGGACTGAGTCTCTCTACCACACCAGTACATGTAGGCCCAAATCCAACTAGCTTGCAGTGCCTCACCTGCACTCCGTACCTCTCCAGAGAGTGGGTGATTTTGACAAACCTAGAACACGAATCTCTAGTCCCCAATGGAACTATGGAAACAGATCATCACCTTTCGTTCTCACTCATGCATGTCCACAGTAAACGAAGAAAAGGCACAAAGATAGTTTACAATATATGTATTGAAACCATCATAGTCCAACTTTGAAGCAGGTTTGCTGCTATTAGTAGACAGATACAACTAGGAAAATAAATCAACATTACTAGCAGGCTGTAAACAATGAACAACCCGACCATGGCAACTAACATATCGATCTAGCCTACCGTCACTATGTGAGCACAGGGATATATTAGTGATCTCTAGGATTAGCGCCGAACCCCATACCTGGTATGTGTAGTTAGGTGGGTCACATCATAGGTGTAAACTTATTTTACACCAGCCTGCTGCCTCCATTCCAAGACTAGTCTCACTGTTGGAAGTCTCCCCTCTGACCTCCAAAGGTCAGAGACACAGTTTATTTTATAAGAACTGCTGTGTTAGAAAGACTGAAGCTGTGCTACTGTGTTATGTCTAAAAATGTTAGGAGATGTTGCTGAGCTGGCACAGAAAAACAGTACACCATGTTTTTCGCCCTTGTACAAAAGGTTCACATTAAGGTTCGGCAGTGAACTCCGCTTCGCCAGCGGAGTTTGCAAAGTTTTGCCAACTCCGCACTCCACTGTGGGCACAGAGTTCAGCAAAATAATCTGATTCCCCCGGGTGACGGAGTTTGCCCCGCCGCCTACCCTTACTTTTAACACCTGCTTCTCTCTAAACATCAGGGGCCATAAACTCTGAGGAGACATGGGCTAGATGAGCAGAAAACGACCTGGAATAGAATGTGAAATGAGGCATTGGGGTGGAGATGTTGATGAAAAGAAAGGTCTGAGGATGGACAGCCGGGTAGCCGTGTCCCTAGTTAAATAAGTAACTAGGTGGAAAAGGCGACAATGCCTCCCTTTCCACCGCCACTACACATTTATGTTCTCAGTCATTTAGGATTTTTGACCTTTAAGGCACGTTTCTTTAGAAATACAGTCAACAGAACTGGGGGCTCTTCTCTGTTGCGTTTGAGACTCAGTAGCTGAATGCCTGGAGACTTGCACGGCCTTCGGGGGATAAACCCTGTAGCAATAGTTGGTGGCACAGTAGAAGATGTTTTTTTACCTGCAACGCTGATTTTCAGCTTGCTATCTCTTACACAGTTCCTCGCTCTATTCACGTTCTTTCTACCTGCGCTATTACACTGTGTAATAATAGCATCTCCTATTTAGAGCACTCTGAATGACAGCAGTGCACTAGGAGGCGCTTCATACAAAATGACGTACTATTATTTTGACTTTGGATGAGTGGGCCTGGCACGTAAATGTGCATGTGAGTGAGGCTGCAGAAACACCTCTGTTGGATGGTTGGGGCCCCTGGCTGGACTGTCACCTGCAGCAGGGAGAGCCAGCCGCTGCGGAGGGGCCAGGCTCTAATGGGAGCAGACAGCCCCGACAGGAGCTGGCCTGTGCCTGATCGAGGGGGACAAAGGCGCTGGGAACAAGCAGACATGGCAGCAATTATTCCTGTGCGCTGAGGGCAGATTAGAACACTGGAAAGAAGCATTTGTTTGGCCCTGGGCCACACTGCCCTCCGGCTGGGCTGAGAGAAAGCGAGCCGGGCAGAGGGGCCGAGCAGTCTCTATCAACTGCAGCAGGGGCTGACTCCCCCATAAAACAGCTAATGGGGATCAGGAGATGGGGAAACGGAAATGCCGCTCAGAGCGGGGACGTGGGTGATAAATATAAACGGGGGTGGTGGGCCGGGCTTCCCACAATGTGCCTTGAGCTATGTGGGCTCAGGCTGTAATGATCAGATTAGGTGACAGGTCTTGCATGTACAGGGGTTAGATCTGGGAGCCCAGCTTCGGGCACTCCCTCCAAACTTAAATGTGCCGGCCCCAGTCCCCAACAGTCCCCGTACCTGCCTCCCAGGCTGCTCTTTTTTCTTCCCGCATACGTCACTGTCCCACGCCTTCAATGTAGTGTTTGCCGGGCGACAGACGTCACGTGTATTGTGTGCGCCATGCCCTAACTTGTATGTTACTTTGAGAGCGAGTGTGTACTGCTGCTGCTCCACCGCTTGGACCGTGTCTTCTAGCACCCCATCCCCGGCTTCACTGGGAAGCCCCGCAGGGGGCAGCGAGGTGGCTCCCCAGGGCCGCAAGAGTCCGATGTAGCACCACCACCGGCATCCATCTTCTTGGGCAGCGAAGCGCCCCTTTCAAGAGATGAGGTGGCACTGAGAGGTGAGTGCAGGGAGCAGGGACGAATCTCAGTGTTACACGTAGGCAGAGTGGAACTCCATGCAAATCCACAGAGTTTTTAGGCAGAGTGCAACTATGCAAATTCCGCCCACCCCTGGTTCACACTGAATTTCAAGAAGAGACATTGAATAACAAATAATATGTGCAGCATATTTCTAAAATAATATCATGTCACCAAAACAAATGTATTATGTGTGGCTGTGCAAAGCAAAGGCAGCCTAAAGCTGCTAATATGAGCAACCAAGGAAGAACCAAAGTGGGTCCACTATGTAGTTATAGTTATGTCAACTAAGCCATAGTGTCATGTGGTGACTTTAGGCCCAGATAGAAATGTAATTTTACATTTTCACATTCTTAATTACCCTTCTCTCCCTAAACACGTATATTTGACACACTTTCATTTGTGTGCACATAAGATCTCAGCTTTGCTTACACTGCAACTTCGTACGCACACTATCAAGCAACTTGAACATTCTGTACAAGGGATAAGTTCATCACGCAAAATGTTGTTTGTTTTGGCCACTTGGAGACAGAACTATCACAATAAAATATACAATAGTGGCCTGACTGGGGCTTCGGCATGGTAATAGGGATGAAGCTATTATATAACAACATAACCCCTTTATTTAGACAGAGGAAAATTCTGCTGACATTGACCCATGCCGGAATATCAGCCTAGATGATTCCTGTTTACCTCATGTGAGGGATGCTCCCCAGCTCTCCACGAAGACCGGCAGCCTGATGACACTAGCCCACAGGTAATGGAAAGTTAGATCACCCTACAGACATTCAGCAGATTCACTCACCATAGACATGATAGGTTAGGATGAGCTAGGTGGTAGTGCAAAATATTACAGTATTTGTATGCCAGCATATATTCTATTTAATCAGCAAAATGTTTGAACTGTTTATCATTTTCACCATTCTAGTAATGCTAAACACATCATCATTATTTTTACGTCTATTGATTATTGCAGCTCAAGTATTTACTCAAGAATAACAAGCTTTAATAAATATTGAAATACTTTACTGTGTATTTCTTGTGTATCTCTTTGGGTATGCATAAGTAACTAAGCAAAAGGGTTCTAGATCTGTTATCATGATTTCCTTTAGGAGTCAGGGTCATCGTGTTCTCAGATTGCACATCCATTTGTTACCTTGAAAGGTGAGGTGTACAGATGGTGCACTATGAACTAGCCAGACTTATGCCAACATATCCGGATGGTGTCTGTGGAGTCAGTCTCACCCAGTTCTGATGTTTATGTTGTCCAACAAATGCACAGTTTTACTTGGGGAAGGGTGCAGTATATTTAAAAGGTAGAACATGTACCAGTGTGTTTTACATGTGCTAATAGTGAAATACTGCTGGTTTCATTTTTCACTATTGCAAGGACTGTCTCTCCCATAGGATAACATAGGATGTGCCTTGAAATGTCTTTTAAGTGTAATTTCCCATTGGGAAAAGATAGAGATTTGGAGTTTGTGGTTTCTGAATTCACAACTTAAAAATACATCTTTTGGTGAAGTTGTTTTTTAAATTGCGTGTTTGAAAATGGTACTTTTAGAAAGTGGGCATTTTCTTGTATAACCATTCTGTGCCTCTGACTGTCTGTAGAATACACATCTGAATTGGTTGGCAGTTGGGCTTTTGTGCATTCTTTCTAGACAGTCACACAAAGGGATATGAGGTGTGCCTTGCATATCCTGATGGCCTATCACCAGGCTGATGAGCATTTCTGAGCTAGAGTGGTGAGAGGAGTGGTCACTGACACCTGAATAGGGCTGTGCCTGTCCTCACAAAAAGCTGTCTCCACTCCCCTGCAGTGCTTCTGGAGACACGTCAGGGACAAAAAGGGTCTTGTGCAGTACAAAGCCTTTGTTTTGAAGTTTGACTCCTTCAAAGGCAGAAAGGGGTATAAGAAATGGAGCTCTGACACCCCAATATCAGAACACTGCTAGACTGAGGAGATTCTGCCAAGACAAAGAGCTGGATGCTGTAGGAGGGACTGACACTCTGCCTGTTGCTTTGTTGTGCTGGCCTGCTGCTTGCTGCTTCTGTCCTGGGAGTGAAAGGACTGGACTTTGCTTTATGTATCTTGCTTCCAAGGTTCTCCAAGAGTTTATGAGTGCTTCCCTCTTGTTAAGAAGTCTCAGGGCCATCAAAGACTTTACCTCCCAATGCCTGGGCTCTTCTGCTGAGAGCCCGGACTTGCCAAGTGGTGCCAAATCCAGTTTCTGGGCCCTTGGTAAGGAAATCAATGCATCGAGTCTCAGCGCCCACTTTCTCGACACAGCACCTGCAGCGTGGCTGAAGAATTGATGCAGCACTTTTTTTTGTGGCTGAAAAATCACTGCAGCGTGAGTCCTGAGCAAAGCGTCACCGATGTCCATGACACACACTCCTACGCAGTACCTGCATTGCGGCGGAAGAATTGAAGCAGTGCCTGGTTCATGGCTGTGAAATAAATGCAGCACCTGCATTACGGCTGCATCGACACAGCATATCTGGATTTTTGATGCATCATCCCTCGGTGCTGGCTCTTCATCGGTGCTGGGCCGCAGTAAGGAACTGAGACCGTATGTCTGAAAGTCGATGAATCACCTCCCCTGTGGAGTAAGGAACTGATGCATCACTTTGATTTTCTGGTGCCTCACCTCCCCTGTGCTTTTGCACCGTCTTTGATTTTTGATGCATCTTCGGGACTTTGTGCTAAAAAGAACACATCTATGGATTTCTACTGACTAAACTTGCTTAATATTTTAAAAGTGATATCTTAACTTGTGTATGTTGGATTTTTGTCATTTTGGTCTTGTTTTCTTCAGATAAATATTGGCTATTGTTCCAAACTGGTGTGGACTCAGTTTCTAATGTTTTCACTGTATTACTCTGTGTGTGTGTGTGTGTGTGTATACAAATGCTTTACACATTGCCTTTGAGATAGGCCTGACTGCTAGTGCCAAGCTACAAAGGGGATGAACAGGGGTTATCTTAGTTGTGTGACTCCCTTACCCTGACTAGAGTGAGGGTCCCTACTTGGACAGGGTACAAACCACTGCCAACTAGAGACCCCATTTATAACATTGGCCCAGGGAGCTTTGTTTCTTTTGAGCCATTTCTCTCCAGTGGGAGTCGGACAAGTGTCCTGATTGGCTGCCAGCAACATGAGAAAAATGTTGCTGGCAGGTGTTACAGGACCCGGGGACTAAGTCCCTTGTCCTGATGTTAAAAAGAATAATAATATAAGGGGGCATGGTAGGGATACCCTGAACTCCTAAGCCTCATTGGGGGACCCAGAGAGTCCCCCGGAGCCAAAAAGAAAATCAGAAAAAAACTGCTACAATCCCACTGGAGTCTTGCGGTAATGGAAAAAAAATGGCAGCTGGGCCACATTCACTATTTTTATGTCCTGGGGTGCCCACCCAAGGACCTGTATTAATAAAGGGGAGGGAGACCATTTGCCCCCCTCCCTGAGCCTCCAGAGGCTATGGGGAGCCCACCCCAGGGCCCGAAATTTCTTTATATGGGGAGGGTGGCTGCACTGCCCCCCTTCCCAAGCCTCAAAAGGCCCCGGGAAGCCTACCATCAGGGCCAAAATATAACAAAATGTCGAGGGGGCCGTGCAGGCCCCCTCCCTGAGCCATTAATGGCCGCGGGAACCCAGGCCTGCTCAGTAGATATTTCCCAGGGAGCCCACCCCTGAAACATAGCGGTTTCCCTGCCTGCACCGGCACCTGTGCTTGCTCTGGCTTGGCAGGAGCATTTTTTAATCCTCCTGCAAGCGGTAGCAAACAACAAGTCCACTCCTAGCAGGCGGGAGCTTTAAAAATGCTCCTGTCTGCTGGGAGTGGATCTTTGATCTGTTTCCCTACCCACACTGAAGCAGGCAGGGAAATAGATCAAAAGATTGCTCCTGCCCAGAGGTACCAGCATTAGGATCTGCTCCTTCCAAGTGGGAGCAATGCCGGCTCCCACTACAAGCGGGGAGTCAACTTAGGCCACAGGCACCTTGGGTCTCCCCCTGTGGCCCCAATGAGAGTATGGTGGGTGCCCTGGGTGGGCACCTAGGCACCCAGCTTTTAGTGATAAGAGCCCCGGGAGATGGGATCCTGGGGCCGGCAATGCCTCAGGGAAGGGGCCGTATGGACTTCATCCCTTTTATTTTTAGAAATGGCCCTGGGGAATGGGGTCCCCAGGGCAGAACAAGGCTTGGGGAGGGGGTTGCGTGAGCCTTCTCCCATTTATTTAAATATGTGGTCCCGGGGATTGGAATAACAGCTCAGGGAGAGGGGCAGCATGACCCCCCTCCCTTTATTTTTAGGAAATGCCCTTGGGGTGGGGTCCCCAGGGCCTAACAGGGCTCTTGTAGGGGGGCTGCATGGTCCCCCTCCTCTTTAATTAAAAAACAATGTACGGCCCTGGGGGATGGGGTCCCCAGGACCTAAAGATAATACAAAAAATGCCCTAGGGATGGAGTCCCCAGGGCTAGGCCTTTTGTCCATCCCCCTGCTGGGCACTACCTAAGGCC
Source organism: Calotriton arnoldi (assembly GCA_963921515.1). Lineage (NCBI taxonomy): Eukaryota > Metazoa > Chordata > Amphibia > Caudata > Salamandridae > Calotriton > Calotriton arnoldi. Next base: position 3,558,718 of record CAWUFW010000794.1, read on the forward strand.
GTGTGTAGTGTGTGTTTTTTCCCTTTCCCTTTGGGGTGGGGTTGGCCACACTTGCATGCATTAGCTGGACCCAGGCTGTACAAAATTAGGTAGAAAAGTACTATTGTAGCTACCCGCAACTATATAAACTAAAAAACAAACTACACACACATTGGATGATGCCATCAATGTGATGTCATTTGAGATGTCATCAGTGATGTCATAGAACATGTCATGTGTGATGTAGTATGTGAGGACATAAACAGTGCATGGTGGGGGTGCAAGTTATAGTTAGTTCCGCAAACTATAACTGGTGAATTTCTGTGTTTTTTTAGTTCAAAACATTAATGTTGTCAATCAATCAATCAGTATTTTTAGAGCGCTGCTAATCACTCATGAGGGTATCCAGGCACTAGGGTGCTGGGCTCAGTAGAAAAGCCATGTCTTGAGTCTCTTCCTGAAGTCTTCCAGTTAGGGTGCTGTCTGGGGGTGGAGCGGAAGGCCATTTCAGTCCTTGGTGGTGAGGTAGGAGAAGGAATGACCTCTGCTGTGGCTTCGGCAGATGTGTGGTGTCTGTGTGAGGGCACGAGAAGCAGAGCAAAGGTTGGTGAAAGTTCAGTCAGTGGTTTATGGATGCTGGTCCTTGGTCATGGAAGGCTTTGTAGGCATGTGTCAATATCCTGAATTGCCATCTTTTCTAGACTGGGAGCCAGTCTAGGTTCCTATGATGAGGGTCCATTTGGGCAGGTTGAGGATGAGTCTGACTGCTGAGTTCTGTATTGTTTGGAGTTTTCTCATGAGTTCGGTGTTGGTTCCTGTGTACAGTGTGTTGCAGTAGTCCAGACGGCTGGCGATTAGGGCTTGAGTGGCAATTTTTCTCATGCCGATGGGGAACCATTTGAACATTCATCTGGGCATGCGGAGAGTGTGGAAGCAGGGGGAGGAGACTGTGTTGATCTGTTGTTCCATTGTGAGTTTGCTGTCCAGGATGATGGCGAGGTTGAGGGTGTGGTTTGTCGATGTGGGAGTGGGCCTAAATTTGGCAGGCCACCAGTGCCATTTCAAGGGGAGGCGTTGTTGCCAAAGATCAGCACTTTGATCTTGTCAGTGTTGAGCTTCAGACAGTTGGTCTTCATCCAGTCGGCGACAATCTTCAGTCAGTTTTGGAAGTTGGTATTCTCGGTGGTAGGGTCTGCTGAGAGTGAGAGGATGAGCTGGGTATTGTCGGCGTAGGATAGGATGTTGAGATCGTGGGTTCTGACGATTTTGGCTAGAGGTGTCATGTAGATGTTGAAGAGGGTAGGGCTGAGGGATGAATCAGTAGAGATGCTGCAGATGGTGCTCTTGGGTTCCGAGATGCACGGAAGTATGCAGATTCTCTCAGTTTGTAGCGTGAGGAATGATGTGATCCATCTGACTGCGTTTCCCTGGATCCCGATGTGGTGCAGTCTCTTGGTGAGTGTGTGTGTGTGGGATACGGTGTTGAACGCTGTGGAGAGGTCGAGGGAGATCAGGGCCGTTGATTCTCCCCTGTTGAGTAGGGTGCAGATGTCATCAGTGGTGCCGATCAGGGCTGACTCCATGCTGTGGTTGGTGTGGAAACCGGATTGGAAGACATCTAGCAGGTTGTTTCTCTCCATGTGTTTGGTGAGCTGCTGGTTGATGACCTTCTCAAGGACTTTGGTGGGGAAAAGGAGCAGTAAGATGGGGTGGTAGTTCTGGAGTTTGCTTGAGTCGGTGGAGGGTTTCTTGAGGATAGGTCTGACTTTTGCATGTTTCCATGCATCTGGAAAGGTGGCTATGGTGATGGATGCATTGAGAATGTTGGTGAGTTGGTGGCTGATATCCCTACTTCCTAGGTTGATGAGGCAGTGAGTGTAGGGGTCCGTGGGTGCTCCCAAGTAGATGAAGTTCACGATAGCTGTGTTGTTCTGTGTGATTATCAGTTCCTATGCGGTGAGTGGCTGGTCGGGGAGGTATCCTTTGGAGTGAGGAGGCTATGGAGTTCAGTGAGTTGGGGCTCAGAATTCCTGTAGATGTTGGATATCTTGTTGTGGAAGTGGTTTGCTAGATCGTCGCAGAGTTCCTGTGAAGTAAGGATCGTGTTCTCGGTGGCCGCTGGGCAGCAGAACTCTCTGACAATGCTGAAGAGTTACTTTGTGTGGTTGGCACTTGCTTCCATGCAGTCTCCTAGGGCCTCTTTGAGTCATTGGTGGTATTTGTTGAGGGCTGACTTGAAGTCGGCTTGGTCTGTTATGTCAATGCTGGTGCACCATCTTCTCACCAGTTATTTGCTACTGCGTTTCATTGTCCTGAGTTCCGGTGTGTACCAGCTGGCTTCTTTGGTGTATCTGTGGGTCCTGGCTGTTCCAGGTGGTGAGGTTCTGGACGGCTTGTTCCAGGTTGGTAGCGGGGTCGAGCTGGGTGGTGTTGAGGGCGTCCATCCATTGGGTCTGTATCACTTTGTTCTAGCTGCGGAAGGGGGGGGACAGGTGGCGGTGTTTATAATGTTACTTTAACCTTTAATTTTTTTTATATATATATATATAGTTAGGACCTAGTTTCCATAGGAAAAGTTTTTTTTGACTTGCCTATATCTTTGGCGCCAGTAGACAAATCTTCAAGAGATTTTCCACAAAAAGTATGCCTCTAGGTCTTATTGTCCATGCAAAGTTTCGGGGTGATTCAGCAAGTGGGGGCTGAGAAAAGGGGGGCAATAAAGTGCATTTCCAATGTTAATTCCAATTGTGATTTTGAACATGACTACAGCCCTAACCGCTTGATGGAATTACACCACATTTGGCAGAAAGGTAGCTATTGGTCCAGAAAGAGCCATTTTTCTTATTTGGTATAAATTGATTCAGTACTTTTCAATATATTAGAGGTGTTTTTCCCAGTTTTTTTGCTTCTGACCTTCTGTTTTTTTACTGTGTGCTGCATTTCGTTTTTGCTGGTTTTACCACTGCTGACCAGTGGTAAAGTGCAAGTGCGTCTTGTGTAAATTGTATTTGTGATTATTTTCTCCATGATTGGCATATTTGATTTACTAGTAAGTACCTAATTAAGTGCACCAGATGTGCCCAGGACCTGTTAATCAAATGCTACTGCAGCACTGATTGTGACACCCACAGAAGTAGCCCTGCAAACATGTCCCAGACATGCCACTGTACTGTCTGTGTGTACAGTTTTAAACTGCCATTTCGACCTGGCAAGCACACCCACTTGCCAGCCCCAAACCTTCCCTTTTATTACATGCAAGGCAGCCCTAAGGTAGACCCAAGGTAGCCCCATGGGCAGGGTGCAGTGTTTTTAAAAGGTAGGACATGTGCTGTTGTGTTTTACATGTCCTAATAGTGAAATACTGCTAACTTCATTTTTCACTATTGCAAGGGGTATCTCTCCCATAGGATAACATTGGGATTGCCTTGAAATATCTTTTAAGTGTGATTTCCCATTGGGAGCTGACAGAGATTTGGAGTTTGGGGTCTCTGAACTCATAATTTAAAAATACATCTTTTAGTGAAGTTGTTTTTTAAATTGCGCTTTTGAAAGAGCCACTTTTAGAAAGTAGGCATTTTCTTGCTGAACCATTCTCTGCCTCTGCCTGTCTGCAGAATGCACGTCTGGGTTGGCTGACAGTTGAGCTCTTGTGCATTCGCTCTGAACAGTCACTCAAAGGGAGCTAAGGTGTGTCTTACATATCCTGCTGGCCCATCACCAGGCTGATGTGTCTTCCTGAAGTAGAGTGGTGAGAGGAGTTGTCACTGACACCTGAAAAGGGGTGAGCCTGTCCTCACACAAAACTGTCTCCACCCCCCTGCAGTGTGTCTGGAGCCAGGTCAGGGAAAGGCAGAGACTTGTGCACTACAAATACTTTCCTTTAAAGTTTGCCTATTTCAAAGACAGAAAGGGGTATGAGTATTGGACCTCTGACACCCCAAAATCAGAACACTTCTGGACTGAGAACATTCTACCAGGAAGAAAAGTCTGATGCTGTAGCAGGGAGTGCCACTCTGCCTTTTGCTTTGTTGTGTTGGCCTGCTTGCTGCTTCTGTCCTGGGAGTGAAAGGACTGGATTTTGCTTTCTGTATCCTGCTTCCAAGGTTCTCCAAGGGCTCATGCGTGCTTGCTTTTTCTGTTAAGAAGTCTCAGGGTGATCAAAGACTTCACCTACCAGTGTCTGGGCTCTTCTGCTGAGAGCCCTGACTTGCTAAGTGGTGCCAAATACATTTCCTGAGCCCTTGGAAGTGTAGCCTGGTGAGAAAATCCATGCATCAACTCTCAGCACCCGTTTTCTCGATGCAGAATCTGCAGTGTGGCTGAAAGATTGATGCAGCGCCAGCTTTGCGGCTGAAGAATCGATGCCAATACCATACCTGCTTTGTGGCTGAAAATCTGCTGCTGCGCGAGTCTAGAGCACGATGTCACCAACATCTGAGGTACCCGCTCTGATGCAGCAGCCGAATCGCAGCTGGAGAATCAATGCAGCACATGCTTCATAGCTGTGAAATCAACACAGCACCAGCATCACTGTCACCGCTTTAACGCGGCCCCTCATGTCCAGTAATGAACCGACGCATTACCTCCCCTGCCTAGCAATAAGTAGCCAATGAATCATCTCCCCTGTGGAGTAAGGAACCGATGCATCTCTTTGTTTTTCTGGCACCTCACCTCCCATGTGCCTGGTTCATCTTTGATTTTTGATGCATCTAAGGTACTTTGTGCTAAACAGAACGCATCCATTGATTTCTATTAACTAATCTTATTTAACCTTTTAAAAGTGATCTCTTGACTTGTGTATGTTGGATTTTGGTTGCTTTGATCTTTTTTTTGTTCAGATAAATATTGACGATTTTACTAAACTGGTGTGGACTCCTTTTGTAGTGTTTTCACTGTATTACTGTGTGCATAGGTACAAATGCTTTACATATTACCTCTGATATAAGCCTGACTGCTTGTGCCAAGCAACCAAGCAGGTGAGCAAGGGTTATCTTAGCTCTGTGACTCTATTATCTTGACTAGAGTGAGGGTCACTACTTGGACAGGGTGAAAACCGCTACCTACTAGAGACCCCATTTCTAACAAAAGGAAAACAAATATGTATATCTAAAGGTGCAAATTCTTCGTGACATTTTTGCGACAAGTCGCAAATTTATGAGCCAACAGGAATGCTGTGATTGGCTGGCCGCAACCTTTGCAGAGAATTGCAGCTGCCATTTTATGTAACGGGACACGGTCCCTGGGGACTGAAAATAAACATTGAAAGTGATAGAAGGGGTCAGAGTGGAGATACCTGACCCCATGGTTAGAATATAGTGGTATTTGTGGGACACCTTATGTGTACAACAAGTCGAATAAAAAAAATTCCACGGGCTATATTTGTCAAGTCTTTGTGATGCTCATCACAGCCCCTTGGGTAATGTCATGACGAATTTGCGAATATTGCCAAAAACATTAAAAAATACATTTATGTATTTACTCAGAGACTAATGCACTCCCTCAGAGACCCACTCACACTCTTATACCCACTCACACATCTACTCAGAGACTCATGTACCCACTCACAAACCTAGTCATAGACTCATGCATTAACTCATAGATCCACTCAGACATCAACACATCCACTCACAGACCCACTCAGACACTCATGCACCCACTCAAAGACCCACTCAGGCACTCATGTACCCACTCACAGTCCAGCTCAGACACTCACATACCCACTCACAGACCCACTCAGAGACACACCCACCCACTCACAGACCCACTCAGACACTTATGCACCCATTCATAGACCTACTCAGACACTCATGTACCCACTCACAGATCTACTCAGACACTCATGCACCCATTCATAGACCTACTCAGACACTCATATACCCACTCACAGACCCACTCAGATACTCATGCACTCATTCACAGACCCACTCAGACACTTATGCACCCATTCACAGACCCTGTCAGCCACTCACACACCCACTCACTGACCAGCTCATTCGCTTATGAACCCACTGACAGTCACTGACCCACTCAGACTATCACACACCCACTCACAGACCCACTCAAAGACTCATGTACCGACTCACAGTCTTATTCAGAGACACATGCACCCAGTCATAGATCTACTCAGACACTCACGCACCTGCTCACAGACCCTCTCAGACACTCACGCACCCACTCACAGACCTACTCAGAGATTCATACACCTACTCATAGACTCATTCAGGCACTCACACACCTACTCACAGGCCCACTCAGACACTCATGCACCCACTGACATCCCTACTCAGAGACTCATACACCCAGTCACAGAGATGCTCAGACACACATTCACCCACTCACTCACCCACTCAGAGGCTTTTTCACCCACTCATGCACTCAGACACTCATGCACCCACTCACTGATCCAGTCAGACACTTATACACACACTTACAGATTCAATCAGGCACTTAAACACACACTCACAGACTCAGTCACACACATATGCACCCACTCACAGACACACTCCAAAACTCATGCATCTGCTCAGAGACCCAGTCAGACACTCATGCACTCAGTCACAGATCCAGTCAGACACTTGCACACACACTCAAAGACCCACTGAGACACTCATGTACCCAGGCAGGGACCCACTGAGACACTCACACATACACTCACTGATTCACTCAGACACACCCACTCACAGACCCACTTATATATTTATGAATCCACTCACAGATCCACTGAGGCACTCATGCACCCACTCACATACCCACTCAGACACTCATGCAGCCACTCCCACACTCACTCACATTCTCATGCACCCACTCACAGACCAACTCAGACAGTTATGCACCCACTCACAGACCCGCTCAGACACACACGTACCCACTTACAGACTCACTCATGCACCCAGGATTCACAGATAACTTATACAGTTGTGAATTTTAAAATGCTAGGTCTATTGAATGTCTGGTTTTGTTTTGCGTATCTGTGATGGATTAGCAAATTTGCAAAAAGAACTTTAAAAAAGGGATTTAAAAAGCAAATTAACCAGTGTTTGGGAAATAGGGTGGCTCTTCGAAGAGCCATTTTTGGTTATTGTGTGTAGATGATAACTACACATAAAACCAGATGCAGTCTTTCAAGTTGTTGAGGCACACCCTGATGCCTTTCTCTGAGAAATGAACACCATCACTTCCACAGCTATCATCCATGTCAAAGCATAAGTTGCAGTTGTAGATAGAGCCCATGTTATGGTCTCTGAGGAATACAGAAACAGTTTTTTGGCATGTTTCCCAGCTTTGTCTATCTGTGGACAGAATTTGTTTGACCTCTTCCATTTCTGCTTTTGGCGTATGTTTGAGAATACCAAGGCAATCTGAGGGAAAAGTACCATTAGTTGAGCAAAGGTATCCTTCATTGGTATTTCCAGTCCTATCCCAGTAAGTGTGCTAGGTTATTGCCACCACAGTGCACAATAATGAGGTCAGGGTGTTGGAAATCTGCAATGCTTTCAACCAAAGACAGAAATTGATGCCACTTTAAAGGCAGTTAAAATGGAGGACAGGGCCTGGTTTAAAAAAAACATATTTGATTGGATGCTGTAAACATGCAGGTTGATTCAAGTAGGTAGTTCCTTTAAAGGATAAGTAAGTAGATCTGTGATTGGCTCTGGTACAAATAAAAAAATGTAATGCAAACTTGGATATGCTTTTAATTCTGAATAGTCAACCACACCTGCTGCAGTTCATTTTGAAACTAGTATACTGCTTCTAGAATGTGTTGTGAACTTCTGACTTACTCGTTCAAGAGAGTGTTCCAAAGGGAGTTGCTATGGATATACAGCTAAGAGACTGTGAGGGGGAGGGTATTAAACAGACTAGTGTATTAGTTATAGTTAGAGCGGTTTAGGCTCATTATTTATGAAGGAGGGTATATTTTCCTAGTCAGAAGTTTCTTATGAAGTGTAGTGTAGATGTAAAGTATTAAGAGTAAAAAGATAAATAGTTTTTTGGACTCCTGTAGTTATTCACAAACTTGTAGCGAAGTTACACGGGGTTCCGCGCTGAGGGTCATGACAAATTCACAAATACCCCCCAAAAACTACTAGATTGGGCTTCTTTACTGAAGTACTAGAAAGGGTTGAGAAATACTGACCGAGTGGTGTACCATGGGGGTGTGGCAAACAGTGCCAAGATGGCGGATGCACTATAAAGAGGCTCCACACTCCTACCCCGTAATACACCATTTATCCTAGTTACCGGCAGCCATCCAACGTTCCCATCTGCAGCATTTTGCTCCTGCAGCCAGTCTATCACCAGCCATATGACTTATTTGATGGTAACCATGTGAGGGCTACGATGTCCATCAGGTCCGAAGCATCCTTCTGGTGCAAGCTCCCGCTGTCTGTCACGGGCCGTATTGCCCTTTTCAAAATGGTGATTTTACCACGGTTGATCTACTATTTCAGCAACCAGCCTCTATATGCAGCACCTCCTTTCTTTTGCTCCTTTGAGGCAATCATGAGAGAATTAATTTGGAATGCCTCGCTCTGCAGGGTGTCATTGCCAAAGCTCTATTTGCCCACTGACCAGGGCGGACTCGCAGTGCCAAACTTGGAATAATATTATCTTGCCTCCCAGAGCTGGGAGGCAAGATAATATTGTTCCAAGTTTGGCACCGCGAGTCCGCCCTGGTCAGTGGGCACATGGGCGGGCAGATGACTGGTGGGCTTACACTTATCGGATACTGCCATGCTGTTGCCTGCTGGACTCTCTCAGCAACCTTTCGACTCTTTCACCCCTGCCCTCACAGGAAACCACTGGAGCCCCTACATCTTAACAAAGCGTATTGTTGTTATCATTTGATCTTGTGTCTCACCCATTCCTTGATCATCTATGCACCAGTGTTGCCTCTGCTAAGCACACACCTGGAGGCTGAGCCTCTACCATGACAGCAGAACTTTCAGTCTGGCTGAAAGCTGGCTTACACACCCTGGGAGATTTAAATTTTGATGGTGCCCTGATGCCCTATGACATGCCAGTGAAGGAGGAAGGCCTACCCCCGTGTCAATTTCTGCTGTATAACTCCTTACTCAAGGCTCTAGGTGCCAAATGGGGTGACATGATGCAGGAACATTCCATGCACCGTACTGTACAATACCTACATGTTATAGGGCAGGGCAGGCACCTTACACCCTGGTTTGCAGATTTGCTGCGCCATCACACTGCAACATCGCTTTTACCTTTGCAGTGACACTGGAAAGACGATCTAACTCATCTGTGTATGGACAAAGAGTGGGCTACCATATTAGAGGGCATGGTCCAGGTCCCTCATAATGCTCTTTTCGTCCTCATTTAGCATTACATTATACAACTGACCAATCTCACTCCTGCCAAAATTAACTGTTACTTTCAGCGCGCCGATGCAGCTTGCCCGAGTTGTCGCCTACCTGATGCCAACCTCCTTCATATGTTGTGGGCATGTCCACTCCTAACTATTTACTGGCAGGGTGTTGCGGCCCACTTACACAGGTCACACAGTACAGCACACATTTGAAGTATTCATATTGGGTCTTTTTGGCAGGTGTAGGAAACACAAGGTCACCTCCCGCTTCCTTGATATGGGCATGTTGATGGCTAAATGCATCACCACGTGCCGCTGGAAATCAGCAGAACGCCCACCATTGGTGGCCTGGAGGTAATCACTCCTAGTGTGGGCACAGGCAGAAAGTGAGGCTTTGCACAGAGATGATAATTTGGGGCATCACAAATTCCTCATAGCCAACAACTGGGACACCATACTGAATGATTTTCAGGCTGTTTTGCGCACTGATTCAGCTCCTCCAAATGCCCCAATGAGAGGAGACGAGGCAGATGCAGAGGCCTGACCACTTGGTTTATTCCGAACGCAAGAGGCACTGTTGGGTATCTCGATGCTCACCCGCACCATAATTACAGGTTTGCTGGATGGATTGTTGGCAATGCGGATATTACTGACTACCATGGGTGACTGGTTGGGGTGGGAGGGGGCTGTAAGGTTTAGTCTGGGTGTATTTATTTAGCCTATTGTCCCCGTTGTTGTTGATCTTGTAATGCATTACAGACTTTGCGATTATGATGCATACAGGACTTCACAGGCGACCATATGTGTATGGTTCACAGGGACACTCATATGTTGAGGTACATGTTAACCCTATTTGTCATGTATTACCAGACACCTGTTTAGTTATTCACAATAGCAATGCTGTATAGTATACACTCTGTTGTATGGAAATGCTGGCGGATGCTCCACGTACTGTATCCTTGTATGTATGACACTATATGTCGTATTGCTCTGTCAACTCCTTACCTTTCTTTGAAACTCAATAAAATAGATTCAAACAAACAAATGAGAGTGGTGTACCATTCCCAAGCCTAATTTTCACATTTTCTGTAAGAATACAGTGCAAATGACAGTGTCAGTAAAAATTACTGACCAACCAACTCAATTAACAGGTATGTGAATTAGAGTATAGTTTATAATAAAATGTGATTGAAAAGATAAGTGTGTTTTTTGAGGTTGATGAAAGTGTTAATGATATATGCAAAAGTATTGAGAGTGCATGTGAGGATTTGTGAGTGGGTGTGTGATTGTTTTTGTAGGTCTATGAATTGGTGTGTGAGTGTCTCTGTTGGTGTGTGAGTGGGTGTGTGAGTGTCTGTCTGGGTCTAAGAGTAGGTGTATGAATAGTCCTTTAATCAAGTGCCCTAGAATTGTAGAGCGTGCATGTGTAGTTGTATGGCACAGGTAAATTGCAATTAAAAACTGCTTGCTAATCTTTAAAATTCCATTTTACTATGTACTAGCTACAGGTAGGTGTAGGTAAGTCGTAGGGCAGAGTGCTATAAGCTTAGAAGGTAAGACATGCACTTTAAAATGTCAGTCAGTCATATGTAGTTTGAGATCACTAGGCACAGTTAAATATCAAGTGTCTCACCCATACTGCAACTTTCATGCATATTTTCAAAAGCAGAGTCACTCACCTAGCCAGTCAGAGAGAGACAGATGCATGTAGATAGTCAGTGACATGCCCATACAGCACTTAGGTATCCGGTAGTAATAGAGCCAGTTGCACACACAGTTATATACCCGAACGATACAGCTAGTAAGCAATCCATACAGTCAGTTACATACACATATAGAGAGCAATAGAGATACTAGGATAGCTAGTCATATAGCGACATAGTCACTTACACATTCAGTGACACAATCAGAGAGGGACTGATGCACCTATTTACATATGTACTGAAGTACTTATACTCCCATTCACCCATGCACACAAGTAGCTCTTTACACATGTGTTGGGCCTGCTTCTGGAGAGTCTGTGTGCAGTTTGACAGCTAGGTTGAGTTGGCATTTAAGACTCCTTAACAAGCTTTAAACTTCTCTTCCACTACATATAACTCACCCCTAAGGTAGGGTGTAGCTGTGCCATAGCGCAAGGTGCTATGTGCTTAAAAGGTAAAACATGTACTTTTAAGTTTTAGTGAGTCACATGTGCACTTGCAGACCCATATGCCCAATTAAACAACCAGTCTCCAACCTATACTGCAGCTCACATATGTATTTACAAAAGAATAGAGACACTCACCCACCCAGTCAGACACAGATAGAGACACTGACACATTCAGTCACATCTCCATACAGCACTTGTGTATCCAGTAGTAACGCAGTCAGTTGCACACACAATTATAAACCCAACATTCAGTAACAGCCAGTAAGTCACTTGCATATACATATAGAGACCTATACAGATACTAAGACAGCCAGTCAGATAAGGAGATAGTTACATACACATCCAGTGACACGCCCAGAGACGGACTGATACAGTTATTTAAGTATTTCTCAAGAAGTGACACTCTAAGTCAACTATCCAGACAAGTAGCCCTTTAAACACATTTTGGGCCTGTTACTGCATAGCCTGTGTGTGCCGTTTTACTGCTAGGTTGATTAGGTATTTAAAATCCCTTGCAAAGCCTTAAACTCTCTTTTTCTACAAAAAGTCAACCCTAAGGAAGGCCGTAGGTAGACATGCACTGATGCATACACTGACACACCCAGACACACTCTAATGCATACAGTAGCACACCTAGGCACACCTAGGCAGACACTGATGCATACACTAACACACTGAAGCTGATACTCATGCATCGACTAACACACCCAGGCACACACACTGATGAATACACTGACAAACACCCAGGGACACACTCATGCTTACACTAATATACCCAGGCACACACTTATGCATACAGTTTCATGCCCAGACACACACTGAAGCATACATTGAAATACCCAGGTACACACTTATGCATACACTAACACACCCAGGTACACTCTGATGCATATATTCACACAGTTACACATACACTAATACATACACTGACACACCTAGGGACACATTGATGCACACACTAACACACCCAGTCACACAATGATCCACACACTGACACACCCATGCACACAGTGATACATATGCTGATACACTCATATACAATAGCAATCCATACAGCCACTTACATATACATTTACAAATCCATAGAGTTACCAAGAGAGCCAGTCGTGTGCTGACATAGTTACTTACATATCCAATGCTGAAGAACTGACAGTACCCAAGTCACCCATCCAGACAGGTAGCCCTTTAAACATGTGTTGGGTCTCATACTGCAGAGTCTGTGTGCAGATCGAGTTGCCATTTAAAACTGCTTGTTAAGCCTTAAACTTTCCTTCTATTACATATGTCACCCCTACAGTAGGGTGTTGGTAGGTCATAGGGCAGGTTGCAATTTGTTTAGAATATAAGACATGCACTTTGAAGTGTTAGTGAGTTACATAGGTACTGTCAGACCCATATGCCTAGTTAATCATCCAGTCTGCCACTCATACTTCAAGTCACAAACATATTTAAATATACAAACAGGCACTCACTACCTCAGTCAGACAGAGGCACTTACACATTCAGTCACATGCCCATACAGCACTTATGTGTCCAGCAGTAACAGTTCCACTTGCATACACAGTTATGTACCTCAACACTCAGTAATAGGGCCAATAAGTAATATTTACAGACAGTTACATGCACATATAGAGACCCATAGAGATACTAAGATAGCTAGTAATTTAGCAAGTTAGTTATGCATCCAGTAGCACAGTCAGAGAGAGACTGATACACTTATTTAGATATGTATGGAAGTAGTTATACTGCTAGTCACTCATCCAGACTGGTAGGTCTTTAAACATGTGTTTGGCCTGCTACTGCAGGGCCTGTGTGTACACTTTTGCTACCAGGTCGAGTTCATATTTAAAACTACATGCAAAGCTTTAAACTTCTGTTCTGCTGCATGTAAGCAACCCCTAAGGTAGGCTGTAGGTAGGCCATAGGGCAGGGTAGTATGTGTTTATAAGGTAAGGCATGTAGGTTGAAGTTTATTGAGTCACATGTGCATATCCATAACCATATCCCCAGTTAAACATCCAGTATCCCACCATACTGCAACTGACATATGTATTTACAAAAGCATAGAGGCATTCACCAATCCAGTCACAGACAGAGACACTTACACATTCAGTCACACGCCCATACAGCAGTTATGTATCCAGCAGTAACAGAGCCACTTGCACACACCTGTATATACCCCAGCACTCAGTAATAGAGCCAATAAGTAATATATGCAGACTTATAGAGAGACTAAGGGAGCAAGTGACACACCTGCATAGTTACTTACACATCCAGTGACACTTCTAGACAGGAACTGATACACTTATTTAGGTATGTACTCAAGTACTGATACTCTAAGTCACTTATGCAGACAAGTAGCCCTTTAAACAAGTGTTGGACTGGCTACTGTATAGCCTGTGTGTGCAGTTTTACTAACAGGTATTAAAACTCCTCACCAAGCCTTAAACTCCCTTTTTCCTACATATAAGTCACCTCTAATGTACTCCGTAGGAAGACATACACTGATGCATACAGTCACACACACACACTCTCTAAAGCATATAGTAGCACACCCAGGCACACACGGATGTATACACTAATACATTATGTTGGGTAGACCTTAATTGAAGTAGAAAAACAAGCAAGAGTAAGTGATAAAGTATAAAGGTTTTATTTTACAGCAGCTGGGAGAGTAAATAACCCAGGTAGGATTGCCACCCAACTCTCAAATTGGCTACAGCAGGTAGCCCTTTATATTGTGTATTTATGCTGAATCATGCACACTAATCCTGTGACCGACAATGGCCATATGTGAGCAACATTACAAAACTAAAGCCAAGCCTCCCACTCTCCTTCATTCACGGTGTAATCACTCCCACCCTCCTGTCTACGTGTTTTTAGAGCTATCTGCCTACGTGTTATTTGGTTTGTGTAATCTATGTGTCCTAAAACTCAACTCAAGCAGAACATGTGAACTGACTGCGTGTTATTTGATTTGTGAAATCTGACTATGTCTATCTATGTGTGTATTTCTACAACATTAGCATAAAGAGAGTGCATGATCTTGCTCTTGTTGCAATGCATTTTGATCATCCCTGTATCTTATCTTTCCCTACTAACTTGACCTCAAAGCTGATTTGTTGACTTGTATCACTTCCCTGGTACCACCTCCTCACATGATCATTCTCTGGAGGAACTGTCAATACTGGTTTGTTTGATGTACCAGGGACTTCTTGATTTGTTTGTTTTATTGATTTCTAGCTACCATCAGTATGTATCAAAGATTGCAGCTGTTCTCTCTCTGAGCTCGTCCACTGTAATTTATTCACTTGATGCATTGGGAACATACTGCTGTCTAACCACGTACAGTCCTGTATTGCTGAAGGAGAGGCTTTTTGGTGACAATTTCTCTGGGTCCTCAATGTCTGTATTAAAACTTTCTGTACTAACATTCCACCCTTTAGTTGATTTTTCAACTATCTCAGAGTTTGTCCTGTCTTCTTTCAACTTGGACATAATGCTTGTAAACTGTCTGTTAACATACATTCCCTTTCCCAATTTTGTAACTACATTTTTACAGCAATGTAATATTAATTGGAAGATACCACACATAACAAGCAGCACCACTAATATTGGAAGTAAAGATTTAAATAGTCCGGATACCCAATTCGGAAGCCAACTAAGCCAGTTCATAAACCATTCATCTGGGGCACCTCCTTCTTCGTACATAGTCTGTTGTAAGTTATGTAAAGTCTGTATGGCTTTAGTTAGAGAGACATTTTTGACATTATTTCCTGGTATAAATGTACAGCAAGCAGTTCCTATTTTTCCACAAACTCCACCGTCGATAGCTGTGAGTAAATCCAACACATATCTGTTTTATGTTACCATCATTCTCATGGCTCTTAGTTCTTCTTTAATTGAATTAAGACCAACAACATTTTGAAAAGTTCCCATCTTGTGATCTGCAGCCACCTTGCATTTGCTTTTATTTGCAAGGTGAAGGAGGATATGGACCTTCCTGCATTCACTTGGCTTTCACTGAAAAGTCGGAAGTCTTGGGGGATATTTTTGTATATGTTCCATCCGAAACACTCCATTTCTTTTGTTCTTTTCTGGTGAAGAAGGGTAATCGTTTTGCTCATTGGGTGTTTTTGCAATGCTGAAATATCCTCCACTGGGATTTTTAGCACTGGGGTATGCAGAGTTATAAGGGAACAGATGCTGTGCCATCCAGGTGCCAGTTGGGCATAAACATTTTCTCCACACTGCCAGCAGTAATCCATTAGCCCTGAGGTGCCTTGCTGTAAACATCCTAGATTTTTAGTGGTGTTGCAGTTATGGTTGCTCCCCACTGGAACTGTACCATTGCCCTTACAACATAAAGAAAAATGTGTTACTTTAATCACTATTATATTTTTAGGAGTAGGGCTAACAGTGATGTAACTAGAGGCACAAATGTTCCAAATGGGCTTACACCCTTTTGTGTGTGTGGCATTTAGACCCTCCTCCCACAGAGACCTCCCTTGGCAAGAAATTATGAGATTGTGACTCCACCCCTCCTGTAAGTAAATGGATCCATTTATTAGAAGAGTGAGACTTGAACGGCTATTTCTGCACCTCACGCTAGTTTCATATGTAGTGGAGATCCTGCGCAACAAGCCCCGGCACCAGCCGTCAATTGATGCCTCTGTGTTCCAGATCCTAACTGAAGCGAGGGGTGGGCGTGCGTCAGGTAATGAAGTCCAGAGAATCGGTATAAAGTTTCAAGAGTCTTTATTTCAAATTGATTAATTCACACGATATGGAAGCATTACACTCAGCCAACGCATTTCGTTCTCACATGGAGAACTTCATCAGGGCTGAAAGTGACATAAAGTTACACTTAATAAAAGGAGAATGCAAAAAATTTGAAGGAATAAAAGAAAAAAAAAAGGGGGGAAGGAAGACACACAGCAGGGCAAGAAAAACAGAACATAATGACACCAAAAGTTATATCAAAGTCAAAAGGAAAAGGACAAGAACAAATTAAACATTTACAGTACAATCCAGTGTTAAGTACAACGAAAATGTGCACTGCATGGCACCGCATGAAGTGCATAAACAACATTAAAACAATACAAACATTCCAAGAAGCGTTATTTGCACAAGAAAATAATATATCTTTAAAAACAGGGGAGTAAAAGACACCCACAGGTTGTGTATGGGTAGTCAAGTGTTGGGAGGAGAAAAGAGGACCAGAATATAGAAACACATGCAAGGCATAGCCAAGGAGGTTATTAGAGAGTAAAGAGGACCTCTCAATAGAGGGGCGAGAGCAACTCTGTTTCAGCACTCGAATATTGATAGTTGAATACATGATATAAAAACAAGGAAAAGAGTGAGATAAAAATAGACAAAAAGAGAAAGAGGGAGGAAGAGAAATGATCCACATTAAAATACCCTACATCTGTGAGCCTAGAGAAAACAAGGCCGGGAAAAATGTATTTGTCCAAGAGGCGGAAATGCAATCTCACCTTAAATAAGGCGAGTAGCCTAACGGTAATGAAGAATTTGTTACACAAAGGGCGCTCCAGATAGGTACACTGGGCGCAGGCCAGGAAGTTCACAGGGCCGGGTCCGGCCTATGATCAAGGATCTGTATTCCATAGACAAACGAAAGAAAAAGGTCTTAGAGCTCTAAACAGGTGTTAGATTACATCAATCACAATTAGTTCTAAATCAGAGGTAATGTGTCCTCACCTTTGGTAAATGAAGATAATATGGAGAATATACAAGGTTAGTGCTCCAGGCAATAACACTGGACGCAGAGCGGGAATTCCCAGGGCCAAGTCCGGCCTGAAAGTAAGAAATCTAAATTCAATAAAAATGGCTAGGTGGGTCTGAATCGATAAAAATTTCCATAGTGAGGATAAATGAAGCATAAGGGGAAGGACCACAATAATCCTATGTAGCAACAAATGCTACGTAAGGATAACACACAAGCACGGTAAGTCACATATCAATTGACTGGGTATGCACAGATATGTATAGGAACAAAGTGAGGCGGAAGGCACAAAATTGTGAACCTGCAACCAACCCATCCCCCTTAGTAACGGGTATCGTCAGAGAGGACGTCGCCGTGTTGCGTCCCTTAAAGAATAGAGGAGACATATCCACACTGGTTCCGAAAGAGAGACAATAAGCCAGGTGTTGGTCCATCTCTCCATAGGTGAGAGTGGAGAGTAGTAAGGGCCAGTCTAAACATTGCATATGACTATACCCATATGCGTGTGGGATTAAACCAGCCGATATCTCCGGTGTTACAATGTAAACATGGGAAGACCCGAAACAATTATATCAGGGTCCATGACAGGGATCCAGACTTAAAAAGGGAGGGGGCGGGGGACGAGGGAAGTGGGTCGTCCGGCGGGCGGAGAGAACACCAAAGGCGCTGCTCCTCAACAAGCAGGCTAGTGAGTTCTGGCCCCCAAAAAGATCCCTATCAAAAACTCACATCCCTCCTGAGATAGTGCCTGGCCAGGGCGGCCATTGCAAAAATTCCAGTCACCCCTCATCCACCTTACCTCTCCGGTGTCGGTATATAGTCTGTGAGTCGCTGAAGAAAGCCATTCGCACCATGTTCCCTTTTGAAGCCGTACTTCCTGAAGGGGCGTGGCCAATCTAACCATCACTCAAGTATGAGTATGAAGGGATCAGCTGAAAATCTAGAACGTAAAATTGCGGGCAGAAGGGTATCGAAATCCTACTGTCCCCGATGGTGGAAGGTTGGAGATTTCCATAGAAAAAGAAATTGGGTAAAAAAATCGATCAAAGAACAATCGCCTGAATGGCCGCCATAATGGAGTGGGTGCTTAAAAGAACAGAAAAATGATAACCAACTGAAGCCACAATGTAGGACGTCTTTCTACTAACAAAGCAAGGCAAATCGGCCGTGTTTTGTAAAGAGTTGACAATGAAACCAAGATATAATAACCTATTTAGAGGTATAATAAGTAACACAAATTAAAATTAAAATTAAAATTCAATATTAATTAAATATCGGCGAGTGCGCACCGTCGACTGTGGCGTGTCCAAAGGGGGAAAAGAGAGATATGGGGGAAAAAAGTTATATATACTGGGTTCACGTATGTAAACCTCCATGTTAAAATTAATACAAAAAGGACAAGTGGGTAGTGGCACAAAAGTAACCACATGTAAAGAGAACCCCAACAAAAGAAGTGTCCTGAGCGGGGCCAGACATAAACAAAAGTAGCAAATACAATGCTAAGAACTCGTAAAGAGCATAAGATCCGATCGGATTGCAAGAGAATAAAATACAATAGTAAGAGGGACTAGAGAGCAAATTTGGGAAGACACAAACGACCCTAGCATGTTCACCAATAACAAAAGAATATACAGATGAGCTAAAGTGAAAGAACCCACACCTGAATATAGGGGGACATCAGTTCAAGCAGAGGTACATACTGAGCTCTTGACATGTCACTTGAAGTTATTAACAAAGTTTGTGCACCAATTACAAATCTCCCCTAATGGTCAGTGTTTCATAAAAATAGGCAGTAAGTTATCAACTAGGTTGGTTGTCAAATTAGGGCAACCACAGTATGGTAAACGGGACATCAAGATAGCTGTTGATACCAACTGGTAAGGTTAACTGAGACAAAAAAAATTGACGTGGTGTTTGAACATCAAAATTCGCCATTGTGGGACGGTAGGTGGTGGACATCATGGGTTATCATTAAGAAAAAATGCATCTCATTATCAGTGTTGTGACCATGTGTGATAGAGCGTAGTTTGCATATCCACTTGGCTTCGCACTGTCTGAGGTAAAGTTCCCTGTTACCACCCCTCTGTCCTGGTTCTACCTGATCAATACCATAGAACCAGAAAGTACTTTCTCCGGGGTGGGTTTTAACAAAATGTTCTGCCAGGGGGTATTTCAGATCACCATTAATAATGGCCCTCCGATGTTCCTGAATACGGAGCTTGAGATTTCTCTTTGTGCTACCAACGTAAATTAAATTGCACGGGCACCCAATTACATATATCACAAAGGTCGCATTACAGTTAATAAACTGTCTGATCATATATGAAGTATATCCATTGTGGCTGAAATTCTTAATTTTGTTAACCCCAAATTTGCACATATTGCAGGAGCTGCAAATGTAGAACTCAGTGGATTTTTCCAGGAGCCACGTGCCTCTTCTTTCAGTAGTGGTGACATAGCTGGGACAGAGTCTATTTCTAAGCGTGGCACCTCTCCTATATGGGATAGATGGATTGTTGCTAATTGAGCCCTTAAGGCTAGGGATTTCTTGTAGGAGATGCCAATTGTGTTCAAACAACCTAAAGATCTCATCACTATGGGTTGTATATTGTGTTATGAAGTGTACCTTTCTGTCATTCCCAAAGTTCCTCTTGCTTTGTGTCTGTTCTGAAAGGGTCGTTTCCCGTTTAAGGGTGTGTGCCCTTTTTTCTGCTGTATCCAGGATTTTACCCGTGTAGCCTCTAGCCCCAAATCTCTTCTTTGCCTCAGAGATGTTCCTAATGAAGGTCCCTTCCTCACTGCAGTTATGCCTGATTCTTACCATCTCCCCAAAAGGAATATTTCAAATCACAGAGCTAGCATGGGCACTGCTGGCATGCAGCACACTGTTACAAGCCGTATCTTTACGATAAAGGGAGCTATGTACCACCCCATCCTTTATGTAGAAGTGTAAGTCCAGGTAGTTCATTTTTTTAGGGTGAAAGTTCATGGTAAGGCTAATGTTGTAGGGGTTACTGTTAAGGTATGCAAAATAGTCCCGAAGAGAGGTCTCAGATCCTGACCACAGACAAATGATGTCGTCAATGTATCTCCCCCAGAACACAATGTGTTCAATCCAATGGGAGGCACATTTGCCCCAGGCATGCTCCCTCTCATACCACCCCATAAAGAGGCAGGGATAAGAGGGAGCAAACCTGGAACCTATGGCAGTGCCCTGCTTTTGATGGTACCATGTACCATCATAGAGAAAGTAGTTCCTTGTGAGGATCAACTCGATCATCTCAAGGACCATTTCATTGTGTTCATAGCAATCAGCACCCTCCTTGTCAAGGAAGGATCTGACCACCAAAAGACCATACCTGTGTTCAATACAAGTATACAAACTGACTACATCGAAAGTCACAAAAAGTAGATCCTCAAACCAACTGAGATCTTTGAATTTAGTCAAGATGTCCTTGCTGTCACGAATGTAAGAGGGCAAATTAAATACATATGACTGCAGTGTCAGATCCACATATTCCGATAATCTCTCAGTCGGGGAACCCACACCTGATATGATTGGCCTACCAGGGGGAAAGTCTCCTTCCTTGTGTATCTTGGGTAATACATAAATACAGGGGAATTTGGGGGTTCCACTTTCAGATACCGGTATTCATTGTCAGATAACAAGCATATATCTTTCCATTCTGTTAATTTCATGTTGCTGTCCCTGGTGAGCCTACCCATGGGGTTGGTCCCAACCCGTTCATAGCAATTGTTGTTGTCAAGTTGTCGAATGATTTCACCCATGTAATCCGATGTGTTCATCATGACAACATTGCCACCCTTGTCCACCTCCCTGATCACAATATTGTGATCATTTTGTAATCTGATGAGGGCCTTCCTTTCACCAAAGGTCAGATTGTGTGGGGGCCTACCCCTAGATCTATTCGGGGTCTCCATTTTGTATAGTCCTTCAGTCACTTTTTTGAAAAATAAGTCAATGTTTGAATGGTAAGATGTCGAGGGAGTGAATTTGGACTTCGGCTTAAGGCCACTATCCTTGGCCAGATTCTCACTTATGTTCAATTCATCAAGGATGGATTGTATATCAACTTCTTCATCCCCCTCCAGAGACAATCAACATTGTATATTTTTCACGTCAGCTACAGTGTGTACTGTAGGTGTGGGTATGTGGGTGTGTAGTTGGACATAGTTACAGATGGCATTTTCTCATGAAAAAAATCTTTTAATTTAACAGATCTGATCCATTTATTAGCATTGCTGGCCTTATTTCATACCCATCTTGGGGAGTCTCATGAATGTCTGTGTGATTATTACATCTAACATCGGGATCGTAAACTGCTAGCTTTCCCAGATGTATCCTGTAGTCTTTCAGGAATTCATATCTTTTATAACTTCCTAAAACCTGTCCTCTTCTTCCCAAATCTTTTAGTGCTTCACGTATCATGGATCTGTCTGTTATGATTTTGGCCTCTTCCTCTACAGGCAAGCAAATGTATCAAGCGGAGGGTGATGTTTGGGTCTACTTCTTTTGTTAAGTATAAAATTGGGGCGAACGTTGAGTGAGGTATTTATGAACACACCTAACATGATGTATTTGTGGTCTGTCTCTAAATGTTTTTCATATGTGTATACCATGGGTTATCCTTTAATTCTGTACGAATCTTGTCATCCTTAGTGTAAGTGTATGAGTGTACACTATTTGTTTCTCTAGTTTCCCTATGTGTAAGCTTGTTTATTCAATAATTGTCACTATTACAATTATACAACCTATCATTGTCGCTCATTAACTGTTTAGGTGAATTAATATGATATATATATGCATACATAACCCAGCCCTGCATAACAGAAAAAATTACAAATATATATCTCATATTTCTTTGTAGTGAAACAAAGTCCAAATGCCACGTTGGGGGGGTGGGGAGGATGTCTCCGGTTGCTTCTCCTTTCTTCGGCCTCTCCTGGTACTAAGCTTTCTTTGTCAGTTGTATATGGCTTAGGTGAATCCATGGTGTTCTTTCTTTCACTTTCAACGCTGTATCCGTTGATTCAGTGACTGTGTAAGGTCCTTCAATCTTAGGGTCTTTCCACTTCCTGATGACCTTCTTGATGTACACTGTGTTTCTTGGTTGTGGGACCGAGTCTGCCTTTACAGGATCGTTGGAGCTCTTTTGTTGGTACCATAAAACCTGTTTAGAAAACAATTGTGCTGCCTTTGTTAGTTGAGACAAATAGTCATACATTTCTTTTCCTAGTACCTCACTACTTGTTTCAGCATCTGTTTTTCTTCTGGATGGAGGATACTGCATTTTAATAGTCCTCCCTGTCACTATCTGACGGGGTGTGGGGTAATGATCAGTACTTGGTGTATTTCGTAGTGAGAATAATGCAATGGGAAGGCAGTATAACCATTTTTTGTTCAAAGTTGCTGATAGTTTGCTAATTTTGTTTTTTAGAAGGCCAATAAGGAATTCTACAATTCCATTACTTTGTGGATGATACGCTGAAGTCAGTTTATGCTTTATTCCTAACATTTCTGTGATATGCTTGAAGATATCATTTGAGAAATTAGTTCCGTTATCTGATCTTATTACTTCTGGTACTCCCCATCTCGGTATAACCTCTTTACTAGGAAGTTAGCAGCAAATTTTGCATCACAATGTACACATGGGCCTGCCTCTATCCATCTTGAAAATGGACAGACTACAACTAATTGATACCTGTATTTGTTGCATTTATCTAACATATCTACAAAATCAATGTGCAAAGCTCGTTAATGGACCCTGTGGGGGAGGTATTGTTGATGTAATCACTTTTAGAGTTGGTTTTAGTGGAATATGTACGACAGGTTTGGCACTCACTTGAATACATATTCACCATCTCATGTAAATTTGGTATGAACCATTTCAACTCATTGCATATAGGAGTAATGGCAGTGTGTGCAGGGTGATGTATTTGATCTAAAGCAATGGTCATTAGCTGTTGGGGCATCACTGTTTTGCCTGTAGTGCTTTGTCTGAATATCCAGTCAGTACTGTTTCCTCTCTGTTTCCAGAGATCTTTCTCAAACTCGGGTGCTGCCTCTTGCAGTTCTGAGATGTAGCTGGAAAGTCTCAAACATATGGTGTTGTTCTGGATATGTGTCTTTCCTCTGTCTTATTCTCCTCATTCTTCTCTTTTTGTACTGCATAGACAATTTGGTGTGTTGGTTGTGTGCCTCTAGCTCCTTATTTTGCTGCTTGATCTGCTAACTCATTTCCTCTGGACACAAAGCCCTGCGCTCCTGTGTGTGCTGAACATTTCACTACTGCCACTCTAGTTGGTAATTCTAGTGCTTCAATTATGAGTTCTAAAATATCTCTATGTGCTACTGGTGCACCATCACTTTTGAGGAATTCCCTTCTTTTCCACTTGGAGATACTAGAATGCACTGTGGTGGCATAAGCTGAATCTGAAAACACTGTAATATTATCTCCCTTCCCATGTTTCAGAGTAGCCAGCAGAGCTATGAGTTCCGCTGCCTGTGTCGAATAATGGGAGGGCAGTGTTATTTGCTCTGTTATCAAGAACATATCAGTGTGTATTTTACCTTCCACTACTGCGGCACCTGTATGTCGTATTCCTGTTTCTTGGTCAATTGTGGATGAACCATCTACAAAGTATATTGTACTGTCGGGTATGGGTTCTTCTTCTGCCTTTATAGCCTTATCTGGGGCAAATGTGGAACAGTCATGTACTTCATCTCCTTCCTGTACTGGGTGTGCTATTTTCAATGAAGGTAAAGATAATATTATTTCATAACCTGAACCTCGTTGTGTGGTTAATGTGCCTTTTGCTTTCTGTGTTATGGCAAACAGTGCATGTTCCACATTCAAAGTAAGAGTAGAGCCCATCACAATAGGTGTGCTTTTTCCAACACCAAAAGCACCGGTTGCACGTGCATGTTCGCATGGAAAGTGTCCTTTTATTATTGGATCTAAGAAAACACTATAGTAGGCGATTGGTTTATGGCCCAAAGGATATTTTTGTGTTAGTACTGCTGTCATGGTTGTACCATTACTATAGCAGAACAGGTAGAATTCCTTACTGTAATCTGGTATACCAAACACAGGGGCAATACTTATCTCTTCGTTTAGTTTCTTGGACATTGTTGTCATTTCCTCTGTTAGTGTATTTTTTCTTTTATTTGTTTTGCTTCTTTCATCCCCTGCAATAATGGTGCTATCAGTGACCTGTAATAAAAACACCCACTGTCTGACATATTTACAGAGGTCCAAGATGTCACGATTACAAGCACTCCTCAGGATCTGGACGATGCTCAAAGGGGTCCACCTCCTGACATCCCCAAACTCTGATTAAATGATACCCAGAGTATTGAGGCGATCAAGCGAGGGATAGGGATAGGGTAGGTGCAGCGTGGGAAAAGGGAAAACCTGTAACAAAAATAAGTACACGATTATTAGGATATACAATGCGAACTACTCTCATAAAATCTCGCTAGTGCTGTCTCAGTACCTGTTAGAGTTAATCCCCCACTGTATAGAGCCTCTCTGTCTGGGAAGATACTTCTCTCCCCGCAGGCAACAAAACATAAGCACCTAGAAAACCAAGCACATTTCAGTTAGTACACCGTTCACTTCTTCTTTTAGTTAAACCAAGAAAAATGAGTACTTTTCACATACGTACCCTCTACCACTCACCCCGGATACAAGAAGAAAAGAAACAGCCAACTCCAGTAATAGAAGAAAGTAAAAACGCCACTTGGTGAAGAATCAGATCAGTCTATTAAGATGCTGCAAGCAATCCCGACATAAACTTCTCCTACTGAAACCCAGATGGGATACCGGATGACAGCACTCAGGTGAGTTTCACCAATGTCACAAAGGAAAATATAAACGAAGAGGAAAAGAACAGGCGGTACCTCTTTTAGTTGATTCGGGCGCTGGATACCATTAAACTCCAGCACACCCCTACCCTCTAGACTCAAAGGGAAGAAGAACAGAAAACAGACCAGCAGTCGTCAGTCCACTGTAAGTTCAGAGAGTAGTACTCTCTCGGAGGCACCTCCCTCAGAGTCTCGTCGTTCTTCCCGCTGCAGCCGCGGGCGGGGAAAACAACAGTGTGAAAGTTCAGCGCTCCTCCGAGCGTTTGCGGCGAAAACGTTCCGACACCTTCACCCCGATCTTTGCCACAATCCAGACGGGGGGATCAAATGTTCGGCGCTCCGGACGGGGAGCGCCCGATCCGGCGGTACCAGCTGGATCCTCGCAGAGCAGCCGCTCTGCCTCTGACTACTTTCCGATCCAAGAAGAATCACGTACAATGCTCCCTGCGTTGTACGTGATATTTAATCCCTCCCAGAAGGACGGCCTTCTGGGAGATGTAGTCCTACACTCTAGGTAGGCGCGCCGATGGATCAATGCCTGACAGTACGTCCTCCTCCCTCGCGCCTCCTAGATCCAGGCTTCCCAGGATTGCGGGAATGGAACAGTCGCACCGCCCGTGGGGCGTGTACGCCGGCACTCGGCTCCCAGGAATCGTCATCGGACGGATAGCCCTTCCAAGATACCAGGTACCATAGGCGACCCTGGCGATACCGGGAATCCAGAATGCGTCGCACCTCGTACTCCAACTGCCCATCCCTCATCACGGGAGGCGTCGCCCTGCGCCTCGCACCATTCGCCGGCTTGAGCAGACCACAATGAAACACCGGGTGTATTCTCAAAGATGCTGGTAATCGTAGTTTGTACGCCACAGGGTTGACCCTGCGTAGAATGGTGTACGGGCCAATAAACCTGGGATGAAAGATGCTGCGATATCGGAAGCGGATGTTCTTAGTAGAGAGCCATACTTGATCCCCCACCTGGTACATAGGCCCTTCTTGTCGATGGCGATCAGCCCATTTCTTGTAGGTCTGCTTGGCGCGTTCCAGATGTGCTCGTATCCGTCTGTGTATTAGCATGAGAGATCCCACCTGTGCCATCACAGTAGGATGGTTCCGTACTTCACTCGGTATAACCAGAGGCAGAGTGGTGGCATGGAACCCCGTGTTTGCTCTGAATGGTGTTTCCCCAATGGAGCTGTGCCAGGCATTGTTATAGGATAGTTCGGCCAACCATAACAGGGACACCCAGGAATCGGTTGCGTCCTTCGAATAACACCGCAAGTATTTCTTTAATGTTTGATTCAACCGCTCTGTTTGACCATCGGTTTGCGGATGGAAACTGGTAGACAGAGCGGCTTCCACATGGAGAGCCTTGCACCACATCCGCCAGAACCTGGCAATGAACTGGGGTCCCCTATCAGATACAATGACCCTCGGGAGGCCGTGTAGGCGCACGACCTGCGTCAACAGTAACTGAGCTGTCTGTCCCGCAGTGGGTAGATTCCTACACGGGATAAAGTGTCCCATTTTGGTAAGGCTGTCTATAACAACCAAAATCGCGTTATACCCTTGATCCAGAGGTAAACCGAGGATAAAGTCCAGACTGATCGTTTGCCAAGGTTGGGAAGGAGTAGGCAGAGGCATCAGTCTCCCCTTGCTTTTGTTGTGTTCCCCTTTTGCATGAGCACACGTTTCACATTGTGACACCCATTGTTCCACGTCTTTTGCCATTCCGTCCCACCAGAAATGACGCCGAATCAGGTGTAATGTTTTCTTATGTCCAGGATGGCCCGCAAGTACAGCGTCATGACACCAATTGAAAGCCTTCAACCGGAGCGTGTGGGTAGGCAAGTACAGTTTATTGTTGTGCAAGGGTACGCCATGCTTGAGGATCCGATGAGTGCTTTGGTCCGCCCACTGCCGCCACTGATTCGGGGACCAGTTGGTTGTGACTTGTTCGAGGAAGCGGTCCACAGTGACCACACACAGGACCCTGTCCGGATTCACGATTGCCTCCGGGCGGTCTTGTCGGGGCGTGTTGCTCTCTCCTTGTCTAGACAAGGAATCCGCTTTTTTGTTATCTGATCCGGGACGGAAGGTGATTAAGAAATCGTATCCCGCAAAAAACAGCATCCACCGCATCTGTCTCTGTGAGAGGTGCCTGGCTGTCTTCATGAACTGAAGATTCCGGTGGTCTGAGTAGACTGTGATGGGATGATGGGCCCCCCACAAGTAGTGTCTCCACTCTTGAAAGGCCTTCTTAATGGCCAATAGTTCCTTTTCGGCCACAGTGTAATTGGTCTTGGCAGAGTTCAGCTTCTTGGACAGGAACGCCACCGGATGCAGCTGCCCTGTGTGCTTATCCCTTTGTGACAACACTGCTCCGATCGCCACCTCGGAGGCATCCGCTTCTACCACAAAAGGTACGTTGACCTGAGGGTGTCGCAGGATGGGTGCGGTGCAAAAGGCCTTTTTCAGTTGGGTAAACGCCTCCATGGCTTCGGAGGTCCAGTGAAAAGGCGTCCCTTTCCTCAACAACCTAGTTACTGGAGCGGCCAACTGAGAAAAGTGAGAGATGAATCTCCTATAGTAGTTGGAGAACCCCAAAAAGCATTGCACCTCTCTCACACTCTTAGGTACAGGCCACTCCTGAACCACCTCTACTTTTCTTTCAGCCATTCTAAACCCCTGAGGACTCAAAATGACCCCCAAAAACTACCTCAGTCACGCTGAACTCACACTTGCTTAGCTTGCAGAACAGGCTATGTTCTTGCAGTAGTTTGAGGATCAGGATGACGTGTCTAGTATGTTGTTCCGGAGAGACTGAATAGATCAGAATGTCGTCGATGTACACGACCACGGTTCGATCTATGTAGTCCTTGAGCACGTCGTTGAGGAAATACTGGAATGCCGCCGGGGCATTACACAACCCGAACGGCATGACCAAGTATTCGAACAACCCGTACCATGTTTTGAATGCGGTCTTCCACTCATCCCCCTTGCGTATACGTACTAGGTGATAGGCCCCTCTCAGATCAAGTCTGGTGTAGATGTTGGCCTCCCTCACCTGATCCAGTAATACTGGAATGAGTGGCAACGGGTATCGGTTTCTCACCGTATTCTTGTTCAACGACCGATAATCGATACACGTCCTTAACTCACCATTGGCTTTCGCCGTGAAGAAAAGAGGAGAGGCGGCCGGAGAACGAGACGGGCGAATGAAGCCGATGGCGCTATAATGCTCGAGGTATTCGCGCAAGTATTTGGTCTCGGGTTCGGATAACGCATAGACTCTGCATGATGGTATAATGGCTCCATCCACCAGATCTATGCGACAATCATAGTCGCGGTGTGGTGGTAAGATCTCGGCCTTGACCTCACAAAACACCTCCCGATAGACAGCGTATTCCGGAGGTAGTTCTGTCTCTTTCTCTGCTGCGGTGGCAACATGGTATATCCGGGCTAAGGCCAAGGTGTGTGAACCGTTGTCGTGCATGCACTGAGCTAGGCATTCCGGTGATTGAAAACTAATGGTTTTTTGTCTCCAATTCATAGTAGGGTTATGCTGCCACAACCATGGCATGCCCAAGATGACCTCATATTGAGGTGCCTCGATAATGTTTAGCATAATGTCCTCCACATGATCTTGAGGATCGCCTTTGAGGACCAGTTCTACCACTTCTGTATGTTCGGTGATGGGACCTGACTTCAACGGGGTACCGTCCACTGCTAACACCCTTTCAGGCTTGTTGCTAAGCACTCTGGCTAACCCCAGTCGGTGTACCAAACCACTATCGATAAAGTTTCCAGTGGCCCCGGAATCTATCATGGTACATACCTGATGGTTTTGTTGTCCCGTCCTAAGGGTCATGGACAACACTATGTGGGATTCAGTGTTTTTTGCCTCAGTAACCGCTAACGACGGCAACCTCCACTCCTTCTCTGATGGTTCTCCTATGGGAGACACTGGCTCGGCAGAGGCGCCATCACTCGTGGACCCTAACTCCACGATTGCCACTCTTTTGTTGGAATAGAATGTATTCCTTTTCTTGGGTTTCAGGGGGCAATCCCTCACATAGTGCCCCTTCTTCCCACAATACATACAGAGACCTTGCGCCCGACGGCTCTCCCTCTCCGTTTTGGATAACGGGGGTCTAATGGCTCCCACATCCATCGGTTCAGACCCTGGTTCCATCGAGGGATGGGAGGAACGACTTTCATGCCCCATTCCAACCACGGCTCTATCGCCTCTTCTTCGGTCCCCTCCCCACTCTGCCAATCTATGGTCTAACCGCAAGGTGAGATTTATCAAGTCGGTGCATGTGGTGGGTTGCGGATCGATACGTGCCAACACATCCTTCATCTCATCCCTTAAACCTTGGTAGTAGAGAGACATTCTTTTCTCCTCTGGCCAGGCGGTTTCTGCCACCAAGCGGTTAAAGGCCGTCATATAAGTGACTAGGTCCTTAGTTCCCTGACGAAGTTCCAGCAGCTCCCTATCTGCGCTAAGCGTGGTAGCCCGGCGATCGAACACTCTTTCGAACTCCCTACGAAAAAGCCGTCCAATCCGAAAGCAACGGATCGTCGTTTCTGACCAAAGGAACCGCCCAATTGGCGGCATCCCCTGTCAGATACGAGATGGCAAAAGCCACCCTAGAGAGATTATTGGGAAAAGACGCAGGTTTACAGGAAAAATGTAATGCTATTTGGGTCAGAAATGTTTGTATTTTCAACGGATCGCCCGAGTACCGCTCTGGACTAGCCAAAGGAATGGGTGGCGGAACCGTCACCTGTATCTGAGGAGAGGCTGAGGAAACATCAAACGGATTCCTTGACTGTCTATCACCCTCTCTCTTAGAGCCGCTGTCTCCGCGCGGGAGGCAGCCAATTCCTGCTGCACCGCTACCAATACCTGTAACACCTCGTCTAATGACGCCATCTTTGGGCCCGGCCCAGACCGGGAGGAGTATTTTTTCGTGGGTACGTGATTCTGTCACGATTACAAGCACTCCTCAGGATCTGGACGATGCTCAAAGGGCTCCACCTCCTGACATCCCCAAACTCTGATTAAATGATACCCAGAGTATTGAGGTGATCAAGCAAGGGATAGGGATAGGGTAGGTGCAGCGTGGGAAAAGGGAAAACCTGTAACAAAAATAAGTACACGATTATTAGGATATACAATGCGAACTACTCTCATAAAATCTCGCCAGTGCTGTCTCAGTACCTGTTAGAGTTAATCCCCCACTGTATAGAGCCTCTCTGTCTGGGAAGATACTTCTCTCCCCGCAGGCAACAAAACATAAGCACCTAGAAAACCAAGCACATTCCAGTTAGTACACCGTTCACTTCTTCTTTTAGATAAACCAAGAAAAATGAGTACTTTTCACATACGTACCCTCTACCACTCACCCCAGATACAAGAAGAAAAGAAACAGCCAACTCCAGTAATAGAAGAAAGTAAAAACACCACTTGGTGAAGAATCAGATCAGTCTATTAAGATGCTGCAAGCAATCCCGACATAAACTTCTCCTACTGAAACCCAGACGGGATACCGGATGACAGCACTCAGGTGAGTTTCACCAATGTCACAAAGGAAAATATAAACGAAGAGGAAAAGAACAGGAGGTACCTCTTTTAGTTGATTCGGGCGCTGGATACCATTAAACTCCAGCACACCCCTTCCCTCTAGACTCAAAGGGAAGAAGAACAGAAAACAGACCAGCAGTCGTCAGTCCACTGTAAGTTCAGGGAGTAGTACTCTCTCGGAGGCACCTCCCTCAGAGTCTCGTCATTCTTCCCGCTGCAGCCGCGGGCGGGGAAAACAACAGTGTGAAAGTTCAGCGCTCCTCCGAGCGTTTGCGGCGAAAACGTTCTGACACCTTCACCCCGATCTTTGCCACAATCCAGACGGGGGGATCAAATGTTCGGCGCTCCGGACGGGGAGCGCCCGATCCGGCGGTACCAGCTGGATCCAAGCAGAGCAGCCGCTCTGCCTCTGACTACTTTCCGATCCAAGAAGAATCACGTACAATGCTCCCTGCGTTGTACGTGATATTTAATCCCTCCCAGAAGGACGGCCTTCTGGGAGATGTAGTCCTACACTCTAGGTAGGCGCGCCGA